>WEIU01014764.1:250261-423774 GCA_013389925.1 Aegithalos caudatus
AAAAAAAAAAAAAGCTGTATTTTGCACCTTGCATCTCATGATAGCTTGTTTACTGGAGCCAGAGGCATCCACGTTGTCCATGATGTGAGTTGCTGGCATGGTAGTTCAGTGGAAAAGTGTAGGAACAGTTTTTAGGCTTTTTTTTATAGAGATGTGCTGGGACAAATCAAGGTAAAACATCAGAACAGGTAATCCAGAGCAGGTTAATCAGCCTGCAGGTAAACTGACTCCCAGGTTGTGTGGCTGTTTACACCCCTGTGCAGACTGCTCTCCTGAGTGCTGTGTGGTGCTCAGCATCCAAAAATAGATTGAGCTTGGGGACTTCTTTCCTCATCCCTCGGTTCCTCATTAATTTTGAGTCCTGAGTGACAGTGATTGTTGTTTTAAATGAGAGTTTGCTCTGCAGAAATGTTTCAGCAGGGTGGAAGTTATTTCTTGTGCTTTTCTCCCTCTTTTTCTTTTCTCCCCATGTATAATAAGCAAAGTCAACTTTTACAGTGGAACTAGATATTTTGATGATGCCTCATTAAGAGTGTTGTACTGACAAGCCATTATGCATCTGAAAAAGTTTCACTGACAAATTTTTTGTAACCACAGACAGATGTTTTCACTGCAAGTGATTGAAAACACTCCGGAGTTTCTGTGGGAATTTATTTGATCTGATTCCACACAGGGTGCAAATCCCCATGCTAAGCACCCACAATTTGCCTCTCCTCAGGCACCAAAAGCCTCACATTCAGATTGCTGTTCTGGCTTAGCTGGAAGGGTCAGACTGGAGGCAGGGGTAGGAAAGCAATTACTCTGGGCTCTCTTCTGTCAAGTGCTTGCTTCTGTCGGTGTTTGGAAGAGTTGTCAGTTTATTGTGCTGCTGGAACCTTGGACAGGCAGCAAGGGGTTGTTTACTGTAATGAATTACTCGCTGTTTTTATAAATATTTTCCCTTGACATTGGGGAAGCAGTGTGTTCAGTTTTTGCTAGATGGAAAAAGTGATTTGAGCACAGTTCAGACTTAAAGCAGGCAAGGTCTTAAGGTATCTGACTTTGCATTAAATTATGTTCATTGCAGGGGAATTGTACCAGGTGACCTTTGAAGTCCCTTCCAACCCAAACTGTTCCATGATTCTGGGATTTTTGTGGGAGTTTCTGGAGCTGTTGACTCCTGAGGGAAGAATCCAGGACCCAGCAGTGCTGTGTCCCTAGGTAGGGACGTGTATTTTGAGCATCACATGGTCTCTTCTCCAGCTCCATGGGGTTGATAGCTCAGTATCCTGATAGTGGCTGCTGCAAAATATTCCTGTAAATTAGCAGGGATTTTTGTTAACCAGATAAATGAACCAAAGTGATACCACAGCTGTTAGAGATCTAATACAAAATCAATGTGGAATACCATTATTTAAAGAGAACAAAAACAATGTTTGTGTTTCGAAAGTAGGTCTGGGTGGTTCCTTCAGAAAGTGTAAGAAGAGCCAGAAGATGCAGGCTTTTAGTTTCTAATTTTACTTTTCAGTATTATATGCATGTTTCTGAGAATTTAAAAAAAAAAAAAAATTATTATTGGCTTAAAAACAAAACCAAACTGTCTTGTGTCCACTCAGAACACAGAAATGCACAGAAATCCTGCAGAGACTGAGCACTGACACCGTTGGTAGAGCCTGGTCCGCTGTCCCACTGCTGGCCGTGCAGTCTGTCACAGTTGGAAAAATTGTTACCATGGTAAAAATGATTGATTTAATTTCATTTGCAAAATGTAAGCCTTGCTTTTTCTGTCCTGAAGAACTAAGGCACGATACCCAACGCTGAGGTCACTGCAGTGCGTGTAGGTGTCCTGCCATTCATGGTTAAGGTAAATAGGCTTAGGTAACCTGTGTGTGTGTTAGGAAACATTTACCATAAGCCAACTATTCTGGGCAGATGGTTTATTCCAGGTGAGATATGGCTGTGCACAGCCAGTGCTTGACCTGGCTGCTTTGGGATTGGCTTTATTTGAACAACATGAATACAGATGTCTCCCATGTCACTAATTACAGTGAAAAAGGGTTTCCTCCTGGCTTTTTGCTGTGAGGCAAAACTGTCTGTCTTCCACGTGCTCTCCCGGTTTACAAAGTTATATTCACTAAGATTTCCCCACACTTTGTGGTTTTCACTTGGCAAAATATTAGCTTCTTATTTTTCCTTTACAAACACAATTCCTGCTACCATCAGTGAAAATTATAGGGAGATTCTCCAAAGCCTTCGAGGTCAATGGAAGCCTTTCTTTGACTTAGTTGGATTTTAATTTGTAAGCATGTAAAAGAGATAAGAAATCCCTAATTATAATTTACTAATGCATTTTAAGACTCTTGTTACCAGAGGCTTCAGTAGAAATAGAGTTTAATAAAGCTGGTAAGGCTGCAAGAACTCATTTTCTTCTGCACTGAGCCCTGGGTCAATTAGAAATAAGCCTACTTATCTATTGTGCTTTACAACAGCCCTGTACCCCAACTGTCTTGTTCTTTAGAGTCTTTCAAGATGCCACTTTGACGGACCTTCATCCATCCCAGCATTTGCAGGATTGGGTATTTGTGTCTTGAGGTAGGTCCATGACAGGCCAAGCAAGCTCCCTGTTTAGAGCAGGGGAGGCAATATCCTTCAGAAATTTCTACCTCTCTCCACTTAAACTCTGATCAGTGATTAATTTAGCACAGGCTTTAAGTCAACATGAATACAGATGTCTGTGTGCATATGCACAGACAGAAAGTGGCTTCTACGAGTCAAGAAACAAAACCATTTACCCAAGATTTAGGAGAACAGAACCCAGACTACAGCAAGAGTCTAAATCAGTATATATTATCCAGGAGGGTTTCCAGGAATTGCAGGCCTTTTGTTGGGGGGAGAACAAAAAATTGTGATGTTACTCAGTATCAATGTAGCAATTTGTTTTATGGTGTTTCAATAGTGCAGTTACATAGCGAGAAAGTGGACAAAGCAAAGGGAGAGAAGAAATGTAACCTGTTTATTATACTGTGTGACAGTAGGTGCTGTAATGCCTTGGAATGTCTGGAAGGAGGGGAAACACACCTTCTTCCCCCACTTAGGAGAACAGGGGGGAAAAGAGGGTGGTGGGAAGTGGAGGTTTTGCTAAAAAAATTAATTTGCGTTATGGTAGGTATGCAGAACTTCGGGTTTCTATTTTTATCCGTGTGCTTTAATACAGTAATATATTAATGTATAGTATCTGCTGTCAGAGGTTCCTTACTTTGGTAGGCATATTTATCTGCTAAATTTATCAGAGCGCTCGGCAAAAGCACGGAGAAGGTAGCACTCTACACATTTGTACAGAATTTCAGTATGTTGTGCCTGAAGAAAAATAGAAAGCAGATGAGCCAGAGATACCCTGCGAGCGTCTGCTTCCTCTCCAGCTTGGGGCCCGCAGTCCCTCCCTCCGTGTTTACTCCGTGCATCCAGCAGCGTGTGCTGCCAGGGCAGCTTTGGCNGAATCCTGCGAGCCCCGCTGCCTCGGCCCGTGTCCATCCCTGCCTCGTGCCCCTCGTGCCCCTCGGGCACCGGGGCTCTCCGCAGGGACGATCCGCCCTGGCCGTGCCGTGCCCGGCCCTGCCCCCCGCTCACTGCCCTTTGGTGCCGCGGATCCCCGGGCGCCCGCTCCGCCACCCGCCTTCGCTGGGCTGCTGCCGGGTCTAAGAGGGAGGCTGTCAGAATTCAGGAAGGAGGAGCTCCAGCAGGAGCGCAGCCGAGCTTTCTGATCGCCTGCGGAACGCCAAGTGCTGCCTGGAGACGGGGAGGGTGGAGCAGGCACACCCCGGCTGGAATAGGGCTGTGGGGAATACTGCTGGGTGGCAAGGGTAAAGCATTGAGGAAGATGGATGATGAGACTGCTGCCAAAAGGCATAAGGAGATGTCAATAGGTGACCCTTCAGTCCAGGAGCTGATTTGCAAGGTGGCTGCCAAGCTGGTGTTTTGTACAGTTCTTGCTGATGGGAGGTTATTCCCTTTCTGTGTGTGTGTGGGGGGCTTTATTATCTTTTATTTTTTTAACTGTCTTATCTGAGGCACCTTCTGTATTTCCCCGGTTCCTGGGTGCAGCCTAGTGCAGGTACAAATGGTGACACTGCTGATGCTGGCTGGTGACACGGTAGCCTGACGCTTGGTGTGTCAGTACAGTAGCATTTCTGAGCATCCAGACATTCCCAGGAGTAACTCTGAGGACAGTTATGCATAAAGATGAAGTGCTGGAAATAAGGGCTGCGTTCTCTGATGCAGATCTCTGCTGGTGACGCTGTGCTCTATTTTTCTGTGATAAATGTGACTTTTACAGGGCACAGCTAGACCTGAGTTACGTGTGAGTTTAATAATCAGGGAAGGGCAGCCTTCTTGTAAGGCTCTTTTGGACAATGGGATGTCTTAAGATGTGGGATCATGAGGAACAGAGCAGAACTGGACCTTTAGGCAAGTGAGCACTACCCTGCAGTTGTGGATTCTGACTTTGTTCTCCTCAGAGGTCCTGTGTGATGCTGCTCACATGGGAAAACCTGGCTTTTCAAGGAAAGCCAGCAGTTGTGTGTTACCTCCAAACACAGCTTGGCTTGTGATTCACGGTCTACCTGTACAAATTCTGAGCATCCATTATGGCAAATGAAGCCCACAGAAATGTCACTTTTGTAATAGAAATGCTACGTGACATGAATATATCCTGAAAAATAAGGTTTGAAGTGTTTCTGATTGGTGCAGACAAAAGTAGAGGGCACATTTTGCCTTGTAAATTGAGGATTAAGTGCCTTTCATGTCTCAAAGCTCTTCTTGAAAATAAATGCATTAGTACTTATTACAGATATATATATAAAACAGGGAGAACTAAAGAAAGACCTATAAGGGAATTAATAATCTGATCTTCAGGAATCAGGTTTATTGTGCAGAATGAAGGCCGTTCTGCTACCCATTGAGCATCAAGGAGAAAATAAGTGCTCAAAGCTGTTTTTTAAGTGTGTGCTGCCTGGGCCTGCTCACTGCAGGGGGCAGAGGTCTCACAAATATATAGTGGGTGATCCTTAATTGCAGACTATCTGACAGCACATGTGTGTAATGGGGCTAAATAAAGATTATGGTCTTAATTAGGAATATTTTTAGGTTTTAAATGCTTGTCTTTGCAACCTAAATGTTCCTGCACTGTGCGCTGTTTGATGCACGTTGCACGATGTGATGCTGAAATTGTGAGTTTTCTCTTAGTGCCTGCATTAGCCCATATGAAATTGTCACGAAAAACAAGCTGTTGTGGCAATGCCCTTTACAGTGAAGAGGTGCATGTGGACTTTGGATCTGATATTCAGTAGAAGTTTTTGTGGTGCAGTTGGAACTGGAAGGTTCCCAAAAGAGCCATGAGTTGCAAAGAGCAACTTGAGGGGTCTCATCAAGGAGCCTCCTGGCTCCTCATGGCACCTTTTTGCACAGCGAGCACTTAGTGTTCACCTCCCAGATCACAGGGGTTAATTTCCTATTAGGGCCTGTGCTTACGAGATCAGGGAAGAGAAATGGCTGTAGGTATGCCTCTTGGTGCTCCTCAGAAGGACAAGGAGTTCATGTTGTTTCCCATCTGATACCATCTTCTGACACAGCCCCCTCACTCTTCTCCTAGGCTGCCAGCTGCATCTTCCCCCACACGTCTCACCTTGAGTGCATTTCCATGAGGTGCAAGGTTAAGTATGTACCTCTCCATTTAGGATGTTGTAGGGGGTGACACCACCCATAGAATCCTGCCAAACATATTGTTGTTGCAGAAATTCCTTTTCCCAGCGTAGGAACAGGTTAAAGCAGCATCAGTAAATGAATCTGGGAGAAGAAATGAAAGGACAGAATAGCAATAATCAGGTTTCTTGTACCCTCCTGTAGAGACTGGCAGCTGAAGTGACTATTCCTGCACACACGTGCAGTTTGATGCACGATTAATTCAGAAATAGCCCTCTTACACATGACTGCACAGCAGCAGCTCATCTGAGACCCTGCAGAGCAAAAGCCAGCAGGAGACTTTGCAAAGGTTACTTCTCTGTCCTCGCTGGGTACAGTTTTCTCTCTGTCTCTGGGGGATGATGAGGCTGTAGAAAACACTGTTCTCCAAGGCACCTGTGTTTATGGCAAAAAAGAACTCGTTTTTCATTTGAAAGTGCAAGATTTGTCCTTGCTGTGTGTTGAAAGAGATCACTAAATCCCAAAGGCGTTTCTGCTGATGGTCAGTGAGAAATCCTGTGATGTTCTCTCCCAAGGGAAAGCTCTCCGAATACTGAGTGCAGTTCCACCATAGATTGTATGATGTAACCTCTTCGATGTGCTAAACCACGACAGAGCAGCACATTTGGAGTAATGAGGAAGGTATTGTGGTGCAAATGCAGGAGGCAGTGTGCTGTCCTGGCTAGTGCAGAGTGGTGGAAGTAGCGTGGTTCATCTTCAGTGCAGTGTAAAGTCAATGTGTCAGGGTCATACGGTCTGTTCCTGTGCTCATCATCGAGTCTCCTTAGTTTTATAGCAGGCTTTCTGTAAGGAGGAACTCAGGATGGTTTGCTCTTTGGTTTTCCTCTCCCTGCTTTGCTCCAAAGTGGGAGAGCATGAACTGGCAGCAGCTGTCTGCCACGGTTATGGTAAGAGGAGAATGCAATCAGGGTTGTAGCAGTGTTTCATGACAGCAGAATGGCCATTTCACTGCTCTGGAACAGACAATGTGGAGGGGACCTCCAAGAGAAGTTTAAAATTAGTGGGAAAGTCGTGGGGTTTTTTTTTTTGTTTGTTTGTTTTTTTTTGTTTTGTTTTTTTTTTTTTTTTTTTAATTTCAGGCAGTAAAAACCAGTTTCCCAGTGGACAGTTTTTTCTTCCTCTGAACCGAATAAAAGCATTAAACAGTGTTAACTGTGTCAAAGCCTGAGAACACAGCTCAAGGCAGAGTGAAGTGTTGGATCAGGTGCCTGCTTTTGCCTGGAGCAGGCAGAGCCGAGGTGGCTGGGGACAGACAGGGCTGGAGTGCCACCTTGTGGTGCTCAGCACCGGCCTTGCCAGTGCACTCGGGGAAAACATTATTTATTAGTGGGAAAAACCCCCAAGTATTAAGGAAACCTTTCTTTTCCCTCCCCGGGCTCGGCTTTGCGCCCTCAGTCCTGGCTCCCCTGCGCTCCTGCAGCAGTGCAGGGGATGCTGTGCTGTTACAGCACGTCGTTGTTCCTCTCTGCCACGCCTTCCCTCTCTTCAGATCTTCAGCTAAAGACTGCTTTTAAAAAAGCCCTCTGCTGTGCATCCTTGGGTTCTCAAGGAAGAGAGAGGATGCCTGGCGGTGGGGAAGGGACTTGTACATGCTGTCTGCTGGCTGGTTGCAGTTACAGAGAGGTGAATTCTAGGGACAGTGTTGTTCTGTTTAGGATTTGGACAAGCCTGCATATGTTTCCCTTCAGTACCGAAAAGATGATGTCTCAGGATGTCTCTGCACTGTGGAATGGTGGACAATGCAGTGACCTTCAAGCCAGCACCAACAAAGAACAGACCAGCATGAGAGCTACAAATTACCCCAGCTGAAAGATGGGGCACAAAGTGCTGAGGTGCCTTTCCTTGTTTTACCCTGCCCAGCGTGCTCTGCCATGTAGATGTGTTGGCTGACTGTGCTCTGACAGCCTGCTTCATTGCACAGTATCAAATCTCTGTCAAAGGCTGGTGGTTGTGGCTTTGCTTGGAGATTCTGGATTCAGAGGGGTTTCTGGAGATGAATATATTAGTGCCTGACTAGTCTGTTCCTTCTTTTTTGGGAGCTGCTCTACTTTACATAAATAAGTGTTTTAATTGGGCCATTAATTCATTGAGGTGATAGGACACCTGGGATTTTAAATCTAGGATTCTCACATCCCTGGTGATGTGTTAAATGTTAGCTAGTGTTTGTCTTCATGGTCTCTGACTGGAAAGTCCAGTTTTTTCCTTTTTCATACAGGCTATTTGACTCCTATGGTGAAACTCACCATGTGTAATTGACCCATCAGCTTTTCTTGAAAGGAATTCTCGGTCTGGCAACTCAGTGAGCCAGGAGGGAGGATTACCTCTGTTGTACACTCAGCTCACAGGTGCTCCAGGAGCATGAAGAGGGCAGAGTGGAATTAAATTGCTGCTGTAATCCAGTGCTGGCTGTTGTG
The DNA here is from genome assembly GCA_013389925.1 of Aegithalos caudatus. Lineage (NCBI taxonomy): Eukaryota > Metazoa > Chordata > Aves > Passeriformes > Aegithalidae > Aegithalos > Aegithalos caudatus. The sequence goes on from WEIU01014764.1 coordinate 258,412, forward strand.
GAGAGAGAAGCTTGTTTTGCTCTTTGCAAGAGCTTGAGGATGATAAACTGAAGGGAAGCCTGGGATGAAGTATGTCTTTGGTCTAGACCGAGGCCTTTACAGGTTTTTTTTTTGTCTGTATTTGTAACATTAAGTCTCTACTTGCTGCCTTTATCCTTTTCCAATGCAGAGCTCAGCCTTAACCCACGTGAATGAATCATCCGCCCTTTTGCCACACATGTACAAATGATATGTCCAGCTCAGATTTGAACCTCTGGCCCTCTGGCAGCTGAGGGCCAGCTTTGCTTAGACTTGTGCAGAAATATTTCCAGTCCATGCCCACCTCAGTTCACAATGAACGTAACCCCCATCAGCCAGATGTCTGATTTCCAAGCGGGAGCATCCCTTTTGTGACTTTCAGAGTAAGGACAAGGAAATGGGTAAATTGCCGTAGTCTCTGTTCATCATTTTTAATGCTGTTGTCTTGGTGAAATGTTAAATCACTCAGTGTTGTAGGGATGGTGAAGTGATGAACACAGCTGAGTTCCAGCAAGGCTCCCAGTTACATCAGGCTGTCAGATTACAGCGTGCTTTTGCACGGAGGTGTTTTTGGTAATGTTCTCTGCAGTGCATTTTCATGTCTCCATCAGAGTGAGAGGTTGTTTGGGAAAGTGGTTCAGACAGCTCCCTTTTCATAAGGGCTTTATTCCCAAGGCTCCTAAGAAGTAACAAACTGTTTTTCAGCAGTTATTCTTGTTAGAAAGATACTACTTTTCAAAGTGTAGGTGATTAGCCTCCACAGAGCTCTACCTCTTGTTTTGTGAATTGGGAGCCATTCCTCTTAGTTGTTTGAAAAGACCTATTCTTCATCTTCCACAGGAGTTAATGGAAATTGAAGGCACTTTGGGAAAAGATTCATGATAATATGTACTTTGTGTCAAATGTATCTCCTGATTCTGGGGAATGCTTTGTTTCTTATAACTGAAAGTGTACTGATACGGACAAGCTCTTTTACCTGTTGAGTTCACAATGAAAGAAAACGCTGTGCATGAAATATATTTTTGTATGTGTCTTTGAGGAGTTTTTCAGTACATGATCCCATAAACACTGGCCTGGAAGCCAAAATGTAAAAATTATACAGTATTACTTTTAGGTAGGACAAGGAAAAAGCTAGTATTTGAAAGTGAGATTTGCATTACATTTTTAAGTCATAGAAGGACAAAAAGCTCATCCTGTGTGATTTCTGAGGAATGTGTGTATTTAGCTGACTCCAAAATGACTTTTAAAATTGATACTCCTTAGAAAAGTTATTTGTAGTAGGTTATGAAATGCTTTTAAAAGGTCACCTGGCAGGTGCTTACTGCAGAGTGTAAATGATTGATCCCAGACCAACAGAAGCTCAGGAGGGAGGCAGGGCCCTTCAGCAGTGCCCTGGACACTGCTCAGAGGCCCGTGGCCTCTTGCTGGGTTTGGTGTTGAGATCTGGCTTTCTGTCATGTAGAGAAAAATACATCTTCATTAGTTGGGTGTATGGATCTTCTCAGGTGCTTCCTCTAGAAATTCCCCTGTAGTCTGTATCTTTGGACTTCACAAAGATTCCAAGGATTTCACAGTGTTTGTGCTACAGGGAGCACCTTGTTCTGTCTTACCCTAAACCAGGGCTGTGTTTTAGCCATCCCAGAACTTTGTTCCTGGGCTCCTTTCATAGTGAAACTGATTGCCTCTGCTCCCTGTAACGAGGGTCCAGCTGGAGCCTCCAGCCCTGAGGGGCCTGGCACAGGAGAGACATGGACCTGTTGTGCACATGGGGATGCTCAGTGATGGAGCAGTGCTGCCCTGAAGCCAGCCTGGGAGAGCTGGGGGTGTTCAGCCCAAAGGGGCTCCGGGAGAGCTGGGGAGGGGCTTTGGAGAGGGGCATGTAGGGTTAGAATGACTGAGGAAAAGGGTCCTTTTGAACTATATATCCGGGAAAAATCCTTCCCTGTGAGTGGGTGAGGCCCTGGCACAGTTGCCCAGAGAAGCTGTGACTGCCCCGTTCCTGGAAGTGTCCAAGGCCAGGCTGGACCGGGCTAGTGGAAGGGACCGGGGTAATGGAAGGTGTCCCTGGCCATGGCAGGGGATGGGGCTGGATGAGCTTTAAGGTGCCTCCAGCACAAACGGTTCTGTGCCGCTGGGAAGTGTGAATCCAAGGCTGCTTTAGCGTTGCGTGGCCGGGAGAGGGGGATCGTTTGCCATCCATCCGCAGGCGCTCCCGGCGGGAAGCGCAGCACAGCCTGTGCTTCGCTTGCCTCCATGTTTGCAGCAGAAACAAGCCTGTGCCACAGGAAGCACATCTGCCCCTCTTACATTTTGAAACTTTACTTGTTGGTACTGCAGAGGGGAACCAGGGCGTGTCCCTAGCGGCTCCCCAGCGTTCGGCTTTGCGCTCCCGGTGTTTCCCCCCGCGCCTCGGCGCATCCCCGCCCCAGGCGCTCTCCAGGGTGCTGGGCTCTCTCCAGGGTGCTGCGCCAAAGGTACCAGGAAACCTCTGCCCGGGGTGCCCAAAAGGAGCGCAAAGCGCTCGGCCTTGGCATTCCCTCTGTAGCGAATTCCATACGTTCTTTTACTGTCTTTTCCAATGAAATCTCTGCTAAAGGCACCGCTTGGCTGTATATATGAAATTCAGTATTCCATAGGCAATAATGCAGTGTCTGCACTGCTTTAGTCACACGTTGGGACCACTGAAGTTATTTGGTGGGGGAAGAGACTCCAAAAGTAAAGCAATCTCACCCTCTTTCCTTGGCGAGGCAAAAGTGAAAAACTTCTAGCTTCAAAAAAATGTTTCTTATGTTACTGTGTTTACTATGGTTGTTATTTTGGGGTGTATTTTAAATAGTGGCTGAGAGCTTTTGAGAATCCTTAGTGCAAAAGGTTACCCTCTGGTTTTATAAACAAGTAGGAGACAGGTCTTCTCTTGTTAGAAACACTGAGGAAATCCATACGTATTAAATAATAATTGTGTAAGTAAGAGTCAGTCAAGTCTTGGATCTGGTTGCTATGGGCAGGTGACCTTTGAATTGGGGGTAGATGGAGCCCATTCAAACAAGAACCCGTGTCACCTGGTCCAGCACTGAGGTGCAGGCACACTTGTGCATGCAACAGCAAGGTTGCTTAAGCAGAGCTGATTATGTGCAGCAGCAAGGTTGATGCTGAAAGGATTTAAATGGAAGAGATATGGGTCACATTGGCTTAAGGCTTCCAGTGGCAAACAAGTCACTTTTCCTGTTAAAAGTGCTTGCTACCCTGGCATAATTATTTTTCATATCATTATAATTGGTAAAATTATTTTTATTTACATCACCCTCTTGGCTTTGAGAAAACGGAATTCTGTTTCCAGATTAACAGATGTTTCTGTTAACCTGTTTGTACTACATACAGCACTGTGGTTCAGCCACATTATTGTAACAGGGTAATTTCTGAATGGACTAAAGTGCCACCTCAGCTAGGTCAGTGGGGTTAGAATGGAGAGCCCTCCTTTTCACTCCTCAGACTGGTCACTGGGCATATTGCCCTTGTTTCTGGGAAAACAAGAAATAGAACTTGCAAATTACAAGTGGTAGGATTGATCTGTCAGGGACACAAGTGAAATGTATGCAGGTATCTTTCAGCGTGCAACTTGTTCTTGTGGCTTTTCCCCAGATAATTACCCCTAAGACTGAAATATGTCCTGTATCAGGGTACTGGATTAGAGAGGGAGCATTCCCTCAGGGTGTTGGAGCCCTGGACCCTGGCACCAGGTGGTAGTGGGGGAGCAGCAGGATGGAAGCAGAGCCCAGCCAGCTCCCCTGCTCTTGGCGGTGGGTGACCTCCCTGGTGTGAGTGGAGCAGGCAGCAGGCTGGGAAGCTGCACCTGCAGGAGGTGGGACCCTGCCCCTTTGCAGCAGATCCAGCAGTGTACCTGCAGAGATGTGGGAATGCCAGAAGTGAGCTTGGGGAACACCGGGTTTGCTTTGGGAATCAGACCTGGCAGGTCTGGAGCGCCTTCACCATGGTGCCTTGGAGCCTTCTTTGTGTTACAGCAGCTCCTGCCCTCACGAGACCAGAAGCAAAGGCAGTAACCAGAGGTGAAGGCAGGTAGGGCAGGGAGGAGGACGAGAAGGCACATTGCAGTGCTGAATTAAATTAGCAAGGTCCTGTTCCCAAACCCACTGAAATCAATAGAATGTCTGCTGTTGCCCTCAGTGAGCTATTGCAAGAGGCCCTGTTTGACTTAGTTAAAATAGAATGTGACATCAATATTTTCAATCAATATGAAAACAAATACAAGTGGAGCAATATTTAGACTTAATGCAACTTAGCAATCATTGGAAAACCACAGGATGGGCACGCTCTAGAAATACCTATCTAGTTTATTTAGGATTCTGATGAAACAAATAGGCTTCTTGAATTGCCAGCTTGGATGCAGCTGGGATACCCCTACCTCATAATTGGGGTATTTCTTTAAACCAGAGGCATCAGTCTCTGAAGGGCCTTTCTTCATCCTTTTCTTGGTGTTTGGGAAGTTGGTGTGTGCAAAGCCTTTCTTTGCCATGACACAGCTTGGGCAGCAACAAAGGCTGACTGCAAGGATTTTCATGATTCTATAATGACAATTTTCTTGACTCCTTGCTGGTCTGACAGAGCTCACCTGTGACAGTGGTACTTTGGATATGTAGTACTTGGGAGCTGCAGAACTTGGCCTTCATATGTTGTGGGTGCATATGTTGGAAATGCAGAAAGGGTTTTTTAGAGGCTGCACAAGTTTGTGGAAAACAGCCACAAGGATGAGGATGGCTGCATAACTGGAAATGCCTGGCACAGATGCCCAGCAGTCTGAAACAACCAGAAGCTGCTGGAGTGCTTGAAATTATCATCCATGTTTGTCCTTTTCTACTCTCTGTTAGATACCCAGTTGTTGACCACTGTTGGAGACAGAAGACTGGTCTCATCCCACAGTGACTGCTCTTATTTTACTAGGAACGTATTATCTCATTTTCTTTGTCCATAATACAGGAAAAATAATTTTATTAGCATAGATTACTATTTTCAGTAACTCTCTTAAGATGAAGGTAGCTGAACAGTATCTCTCTTTTCCCTCTGCATTAATTATTAATTGCAGTTAATGTTGGTCAGTGTTGAGCTGAACACCTCCAAGACAGAAACCTGCTGTGTGTGGGGGCAGGTTGGTATTTGAAATATTACTCTATCATCTGTGACATATTCTTGGTGATGGCCACTAAAGGTGGCTGTGCTGTGATTTATGCTCTGGTGGTCTAACAGAAAAGAAGGGAAAGGTGTTAAAACTGGCCTGATTTAGGTCCATTTCTACCTTAACTTGCCTCTTTTCATTTCTTTGGTATTGCTTGTTTTTCAATGAATAAAAAATATATATATACACTCAAGGTACAGAAAAAGGCAAGATATAGTTTTATATTTCATCTTCTCAGTTCCTATTCAGTGACACTAATTTCCAGCACAGAACTTTGATGACTACATTGTCTTTGTATATTCAGTAAAGAATGAGAGAATATTGAGCTTTTTTTTTTTTTTTTTTTTGTAAACTTTAATGTGTTTTCCCTCAGGAAATATAAAATGAAACCTATACAGCATGGATATGTGATTGTTAACTTACTTCCATAGTTATTATACCTTTAAATTACATACCTGTGGAATAAATGGTATGTGATTAGTAACCAAGGGTGTGGGTTAAGCAATGAGTGATACAGGAAGCAATTTATAATTGTAGCCTGTGATTCCATGGTTAGCTTTGTGCTTTTACTTTCTGTAAAGGTTGCTCTGCTGCTTTCCTAGGAATACATAGTCCTGTAGGTACTGGAATGGCTGGATATGCTAATATACACAATCCCTCTGAATACTCTCAAATAATTGAATTAAGTACATTGTTACTCTGCCTGGCACTTCTGAGGTTTTTTTGCCTATCAAAACAACTCCATCACCTCCATCCTCATCCCTCAAGAGGAGATGTTGAGAGGAGAGTTTCCTGAGCAGAGGAAGAAGGCTGCCCACCTTTGCCATTTCACCTGGCTGGAGTAGCAGCAGAGGGGATGTTTTCATCCGTGCTCTTGGGTGGAGGTGAGCTAAGGCAGGGCTCTCTGGTTTCCAGGCCTCTCCTGGCTGTGCTCAGTCCTCTGAGCCTGGCTGAACCTGTCCTGTCTCTCAGCAAGGAGCAGGAGTTTAAATCAGTGCACAGCTCGTAGGGACAGGGATGATGGTTGTTGCAGACGTTGCAAAATACCTCCTGGATGCACCTGTGCACTTGTGTACAAGTTAGGCAGGGCATCGCTTTGGAGGGAGCCTAAATCCCCTAGGAGTTGTAGCCTGCCTTGTTTAGAAGGGTTTTCCATGACAGTAGACAAAAATTGAGTTGTCCAGTTTTCATCCTGCCCAACTATTGCCTAGGACAGCCTTTCCAATTTTTAGCTGTTTGAAACTGGTTTTGATTTCCAGGCAGTTTGCTGAATGTACTAGAGCTTAGAACTGGAAACAGTAGTCTATATTCTGGCTATGAAGCATGAAAGGCTTTTCCCACTCCATCAGTGCCTCTCTTTTGTTTTTTTTTTTTGTACCCTTGGGAACAAATTTCAGTCACACTTCCCCAGCATGGCTTCTAGGCTTGGTTTTAACTTTGTTTTTGTGCTTCCCACAGGGTTTATATGGAGAGAAGCTCGTTTTTGTGAGCTGGACCCCTGATAGTGGATATGCTTCAGGGTAGATAATCACTTGTTTACATCCTCTCTTTTTGTACTCCATTACTGTTGTGTTTCACCCACTAGGTTTTTATAGACTGCCAATGCTGATTTGCTGGAGTCTGTCTACCTGAAAGCTGGCAGGTAAAACGTGGTGCTGGTCATGGCTGAGGCCATGGCAGCTCTGCAGCGCTGGCGCTGTCCCAGCTGGTGGGGCAGGTCAGAGAACACAACCCAGGGGCTGTGGGGGCAGCAGATGAGCTCAGGAAGCTGATGCCTGATGCCAGTTTGTGAGCAGGCAGGAGCTGGAGCCCCAGTCAAGCACCCCCATCTCGGTGTCTGGTGCTGAGGTTCCTCACTTAGAGTCTGCTCACAGACACACAGGCCTCTGTACAGGTTGAAGCCTTATAAGCTCTGTTATCCCAAACGGGAATTTGTTGAATCTCACAAGTTCTGTATTTCTGTGTTCTAGGCTGAGGATGACACATCCATTTCAAAGAAAACCCACCCTTTTTCTGGAACTGTGTTCTTGTGTTATTGTGCATCTGCCCACTCTCCCACTCCCCTCCCACACAGCGTTTGTGACAGCATGGCTGTATATTCTGCTTTTCTGATGTAGCACCTCCACAATACGCTTGCTATGTTTAGGGGGAAATGGCTCAGTCTCCATTTTTACTTGCAGATGTCTGCAGACTTTTGTCCGCAGAAGGATTTGTTGTTGTTAGGATCTGTATATGCAATGTGATGACAAGCCCCTTTCTACTTTTTTGGGGGAAAATCTGTCTTAAAACAGAACACTTCTTTCCTGCAGGGACATAAGCTGTGTCAAATAGTGATACATACTTTATGTTCTTCTCCCCAGACAAGATATGTTCTTTCTAAAATAATCTATCGAAAGTCACTTCCCCCATCTGCCCCCCCAAAAAAGATGAAATATTTTTATGTCTCTTTGAGGTTAGAAAGAAAATGTTTGTGGAACATAGTAGTGAACTCATAGAGCTGGTCTGAAGTTCTTCTTTGCCAGTGATCCTATAAAGAATATTTGCTATTTCATTTGATATTATTTGCACCAGTTGTTCGGTTCCAGGGTCTGTTGTTTTTCTCTCATGTAGCCTGGGTTAGAAAGTACATCAAATCCTTGGTTAACTTTTAAGTGAGTTTTCTGAAAGAGTAATTATTTCATACTGAGGTGATGAGCCTGCATGTATCAACCATCAAAAGACAACCAAGTGTTTAATAATAATGGCTGCCATAAGCCCTCCTGTGTATCAAACCCTACTGTGTGCCCCATGTTGCAGGATGTAAGCATTTAGTGGCTTAGACACCTTGAACCACAATCTAGGGAAATCCTAAGACTGGGATTTTTAAGTGGGGTGGCTTGTGATTTGGTCTTATTTTCAAACTTCTAGTTTAAGATCCCATTAAAAGGTTGGAAAGGTATCAGGAAAGTTCAGTTTTAGACTACCAGCTGTTAATTTCTGGTTTACAAGTAATGGCACCTGTGAGGTTTGTACAACATGAAGAAGACAAAGCATGCCTGAGTCCTAGCAGGGATTCCAATTTCCCCCTTTATTTTATTCCCATGGCTGCCTTCACCTCTCTCACTGTTCTGGTGGCTGTTGCTGCAGCCACTTGAGCTTTAGCCATTAGCTTTGTGTAGCCTGGTTTTCCACAAATGGGAACAACTGGGAGAAAGTCAGCCTGTACGAAGAGGGGAGCCAGAAAAAGCTTGGCTGGCACTCCCTGCCCTGCTGCTTCCCATGCCTCCTCCTTCCACTAGGGAAATGTGTTTTTGATTGAATGAACAGATCACTGGCTCAAATACAGAATAGATTCTAAAGATGTTTTTATAGTGCTTTGTCCTTTTCATATATAATCCATGGTAAAAATTTGGTCCGTGGTGTTCTCCAAGTGAGGCCTTATAGTAACAACAGAAGCCATCAATGAGGATTAGTTCCACAGTGACAATAAATGTTCCTGCTTCACATGAACTGGAGACTTCCAAGTTCTCTGGGTACCAGGGCAGTGTGATGGGGGAATTCAGGGTGGTCTGTGAGCTGCTGTCACACGAAGAGCTCTCAGAAGAACGCCTGTCACTCGTGGTAGGGCAGTGTTACAGAGAAGTTCATGGTGCTTGGCTCTAGGGACTGTTCAGTACAGTTCCCTGAAGTCAGGGCATGTATTGCAGGGGGAAACTTGGCTCAGGGAATTGTTCCTTTGATTTGGTGGGATTTAGGGCTGCCACATCCCTGTGGCTCTGGGGTGGTGACTGAGCCAGGGATGCAATGGCTCTGCTGCACTGGGGAGCCACATCCTCCCTCTCCCTCAGCACCTGCCTGAAGAGGCTGGAGCACTGGTGTTGGAGGGAGCTGAAATGGGATCAGCTGGCAGCTAATGCAAAGTCTCTTTTGACCTACCCGTGTGCTGTTTTGATGATCAAAACTTGATGCTAATAGTGATAATAGTTACCCGGGGAGGCGGGAGTAGAGCTCGGATGTGCTGGTTTAGCAGGCGGATAAGCAATGAGGAAATGACACACCCATCTGTCTCAGATATTAACGCCAGTAATTAGTGTTCCAAACCCAAATGATATTTGGGGGACTGGGGGCGACTGAGGAGCAAAACAATGTCACTGTCTCTTCTGGTCGCCGTTGGTCCACAGGTACAAGCACTGTCCGTCTTCAAGGCAGGTCTTCGGAAGCTGCTTTAGGAAGTGCCTGAGAGCAGCTTTTGGCGCTGAACAATAACAAGCGGCACCCCGATAGAATTATTTTTACTTCGGTGGGGCTGGGCTGAGCGGGGCCGGCTGAGCCCGGGGTGCGCTGCGTGCTGTCCCTCCTCGCTGCTGCTGAATGCAGCTCCCGATGCAGCCTCACGTGGCTGCAGAGGCACAATGAGGGCTTGAGCAGTGCCAGCCCTTCCCGGGCGCCTCTCCCGCTGCCTGCAGGTGAGCGGCCTGAGCCGGGGCTCTCCCAGCCCCGCGCCTTCTCCTGCCGGCTTCCCACGGACAGCCTGGGCGGCGAGGGGAGATCGCCAGGAGGAGAGGAGCAGGAAGGCGTGTGCCGGGCGGCGGCACAGCCGGTGGCAGCAGCAAGTCAGTAAGTCAGACTGCACCATTTTCTTCTCACCCCGTGTAAAGGCGATGTGGGAAGCTGACGGGAGCTGCCCCCTCCCCCTCTCACTGGGGATGCTGAGCGGAGCCCTCCTCCCAGACAGAAGACGCAGCCTCTCTGGAGGAATCCCAGAAGAGCTTCCCAATTTGGTGATGTGTGTTTAAAGGCCGATTTTTCTTTTCTTTTTTCTTCTCCCCCCTCCCTGTTTTTTTTTTTCCTCCTTCCCAGCCGAGTCTGAAGCCCGCCTTCTCTCTCAGGCACAGCCAAGCTGAAGGGCTTCCATCCTGCTAGGAGGGGTTTTGTGCCTGCTCCCTGCTCGCGTCTGCCTGGCTGCGGGCACTTTGGCACGCTGAGTGCACGGACACGGCTCCCCTGCTCCCAGCTATGGGTGCTGCAGGGGCCGGGGCAGAGCCGTGACCTTTCCTGGGCTGCCAGAGGAGGAAGAGTGGATTACGCCGTGAACTTCTGGCTCGCAGCCAGTGCCCTTGCGGAAAAAATAAATCACCTGGATATCCGCGTGTGGTGGGAACAGCTTCCTCGGAGCTGGTCTTTTCCTCGCCAAAATGGCTCACGCAGCCGCTTCCATTAAAAAAGTTCGAGAGTCTGAGATCGAAGAGAGGGAGAGAAACCTTGAGAAGGAAAGGAAAAGACAGCGGAAAATCTCTAGGGCCGATCGGAAACGCAAGGTACGAGGGGGAAACCAGCCCCCTTCTCCCTTTCCCCCACCCCTCCTCTGTCTGTGCAGCACTGCACAGGTGTTCGCTGCCGTGTGCAATGCTCTCCCCCTCATTTTCAAGCCTTTCCCATCACGTTTCCCTTCTGCATCCCTTCCCATCCCCTCGGAGCCCTGCTGTGGACTTAGCCCATCTGCAGTGAGATTTAAGTCCTGCCAGCCATGGCAGCCCACAGCTACACAGGACCACGCACATAAAGATGGCATGCCGGTATTGCCACTTTCCCTTCATCCCAGAAGGCCTGGAGCTCCCTGCCATCATCCCCAGGCAGGCGTTCCAAGCCTCTGGCTGATCTGGAGAAGTTGTCAGGGGAGGGAGGTGGCTGTGCTTGAGCTTTGCACCGTGAAGGTGCGTTTCTCTGCTTCACAAGAGCATTTCTCCCCCATTTCCCATTTTTAGTTCCACTTCCCACCTCCCCAGCAGTGCTCAGTGCTGTGTGTAGGACCTGCCTTGGGGTGCTGGGAGCATCAGCTGAACTGTGTTGCAGGTTTTGGGTGTGATAAAAGGGATTCTGGGCTTGCCACTGTGATTCAGTGTATTTACACTGCACACTGCAGGTGTATTTGTCTAGGTAGGGCCTGGCACACAACTCTGCAATCTGTCGGGTTTGCCTCTCTTACTGATGGCAATTTCTAGCTCTCTTAAGGCATAATCTCTTTAGATGGCTCAGATTTTGGGGAGGTGTATCGTAATTTATAATTAACTGTTGTTGTCCTTCTGTGTTAGAGGGAATGACAACTCTCATTGTCTTAGGATGAGAAAATAGAGAAGAATAAAAAAATCAATAGAGGTGATTTGTTTCCCAGATCACTGTATAGTGTCCAAGAACACAAAAACACAGTAGCAGAGAAAACACTGAAATGAAGGTTCTGTTAATCTTAGCTTTAGAACTGTGATACGTTGGGAGTGCCTGTGTTAATGCCTTCTCATTGCAGTTCCTTTCCTCCCATGTCTGGATTCTCTAGCTTATGATATGCATTAACTCATTCCATGACACTGTGTTTTTGCCCATTCTTTTTAAATTTCTCTGGAAGGGAAGATATAAAGAGGCAATTCCCTCTCCCCTCTGCCCCCCCTTTCTGCTACATTGCATGTCAACACAGATCTCTGTAAAAAGAAAAGCCTAGAATTCAGCCATGTAATGTTTGAATTTACAGATCCTTTTGGCAGATCTCTAGAATTCGGAAGCCATCTGCTCCCTTGGCATACCTGGGCAGTTTTAAATTTGTTTTGCATTCAGTCTTAGGGCTTTTTATATTCTGAACTGCATGACTTAAATGCTTAGATAAAATGGCAGAGGCTGTTTGATGCCTTTGGGACCTCTGGGTGTGATCTCCATGACTTTTCAAACGCTCACTTTGCAGAGTTCATTAAGTCACATCCAAATTGTCTTTATCAAAAACAGGAATGTCATTTCTAATGTATGCAGTGCCTGGATGCTGGGCAGCACTGCTTGGGGCAGATTGTGATTACTCTCCTAATCCCTTAAATGGGACACTGCAGCATAAGGTAGTTTTTGTGATTATATTTTTGATTGTGGAATCCTCTGCAAAACAGCCTTAAAAAAAAAAAAAAAAAAAGTACTTAATGTGTGGATGTCCTTGCTGGAAGGGCTTTTTTTTTTTCTATCTGCCCAGCACCCATCTCAGTTACTTCATTGCAGCGTGTGTTGTTTTTCCTGATTTTCACAAATCCTATTTCCTCGACATGTTTGATTCAAATGCCTGTTGGACTACTTTAATTAAAGCTGGCTAGAATTAATACTGCCCCTTCTGCTATCTCTTTTCCCAGAGCTCTGCACATCCCTGTGTGCAGGCAGGCAGGCTCAGGCCGCATTTGTGTTAGTAATCATGTGTGGTGATGCAGGCTCCTAATCAGATTTTGGTATCCGGGGATCACCAGTGCGCTTCGCTTAGAAAATACGGAGAACCCTTCAGTGTTGTGTGCGTTTCCTCCTTTTTAGCATTCAGCCCCTGCTCCTGGCTCCCTTCTACTGCGGCTCTACCTTGCTGTTACATAAACAAGTGCCTGGCTGCACCCTAAACTTGCCTTCAGTCAGATGGCTGGGGGTGAGTCAGACTGGGCTTTTCTGTCCTGCTCCTGCTGCAGGAGACACACAGCAGCACAGCAGGGACTTGTTTATGTCTGTACCTGTACGTGCTGGTGCTGTGCAGAATGCAGGGTGTAGGGCAGACCCGACATGTGGCTATGTATGCACACCCATCACGTACACAGAACAGCCCAAACAGACAATATATGGTACGTACAGCATTTTTAGTTAGTCATCAGCTCAAGTGAGTTGCGTATCTGTGAGGTATTTATGTATCTGTCACTTTAATTCCTGAAGAGCAATAAGTGGTTTTCCTGTGAAATGGGATTATCTCCTAGTAGGGGCCCTCCCAGTTTTTGTTGACTTTCTTGGAAAATGGAGGCTAGGAACAAACAAGGTGTTGGGGTCCGTGAGAGGCAAAATGCAAACGTGTCTGGCTTTTTTTATTGCTCTCAGCACTTAAAGTGTTTCTGCACACAGGGAATTTGGTTCCAGCTTTACAATTTGTTTGAAAGGCCTTGCACTGCAGTGAGTGGATTTTCCCTGCAGAGGAGGTCCATTTTGTTTGTGGAAGGATCACTGGAGTGGGGGAATATGTCAGGTGTCGTGGGCTGTCTTTCCCAACCCTCATTTGGATACGTGCCGAGTGCACGAAGCGCTCATTTGGCCTCGTGATAGAAACTTCTCCTGTGTCCCTGGAACATCCTGATTATGCAAAAGAGGATAAATGAAGGGCCACGGCCTTAGCTCTTCCACTCTGCCAGGGTGCTGGGCATCTGTTAGCACTGTCCCACCCCTCTCCAGGCCAGGGCTGCTGCAGGGTGTGGGCTCATAGCGTCTCTGCCTCTGGAACGTTTTCCCCGTGACCATCACCTGTCTGGGCATCAGCACCACAGCCCGTGGCTGCAGCCTCTGCCTGCTGGGGGGGACCAGAGCATCCTGAGGTGTCATCACAGCTGCTGCTGCTGGACTGACCCTGGGCAGCAGCAGGGCTGTGAGCAGGCCCAACAGCCGCCTGCTCACATCACCTCTTGGCCATCCTTAGGGGTTCTTTAAAGATGAACAGAATTATTCCACGCTCAAAAACTGGGAAAAGGACTGTGCACGCCAGAGACCTTCTCCTGCATTCTTTTTGAGATTGACTCAGCTATTTTAAAAACCAGTTGACAAGAGGGCCAGGTCTGCTTATCTTGTATCCAAGTTGGAAATTTTCCCTTTTAGGCAGGCAGAACCTTTTCTTGCAAGGTGGAAAAAAGGGCACCGATGCAAACACGTGTATGTATACAGCCCCCAACCCTCTGAATAGTTGTGAGGATACCCAAATATATCAAGAGCATTAAAAACCAGGTACCAGCACAGCAGTGAGGCGAGCAGCTTCAAATATATAGATTTTATTACAATTTAGGCATGACTAATTCCATTTTACCTAAATGCAGGATAACTAAGGCCCAGCTCCACTAGCCTCTCAGTGTCTCGGGAGAGAGCTGCCTGTGGCTCACCCTTTGCAGAGTGAGGCGAGGGGTGAATCTGTGACGGTCACTCACTGAATCAGCAGCAAAGCTGGAATTACAGCCTGGGAATCCAGCTGCCTAGCTGCTGGCTCTTTGTAACACACACTGGCTTCTCCTTGTCTAGAGCACTTCCCAAAGCAGACACAGCTTCCCTTCTCTGCATGTGACAGGTGTTGAAAAGATTTTCAAAAACCCACATGAAACCCTAAGAAAAAGCATGTTATAAAAGTGGATTCTGCTGCTGAATGAAATGGATTTTTGAATGTTACAGATGTGGTAAGGTGATGGCTCTTGCCGTTTTGCCATCCATCGTGAGGGCAGTTTGACATCTGCTCTATACTAGATGTAGTTGGGTCTTCATTTAGTATTTTAAAAAGGTTTAAAATTTTTAAAATCTTTTTGTAGGTCAGATTTATTAGTTCAGCATTCTTAGCATAAAATGTTCCACAGCATCTGGAACATTCATCACTGTTTGCTAAAAGAGATTGAGAGCCAATAGCATCAGGTGAGTTTTGTCCTTCCCTTGAAACCCTAAGCACACAGAGCTACTGCTGGACAGTATCTATAGAAAGACAAGGGTGGAGGAATTCAGCTGGCAGCAGAATTCCAGCATGTCTGGGGAAGGGTCAACATGCAGTAAGTGGCTTCCATTATGGAGCTGCAGGAGACAGGGAATGAGCTTGCTTGGTTTTGCCTCAACAGCAGACCTTGTTTCACATTGCCATCTTCTTTTTCACAAAAGAAGAAAAGTAAAGACTTCTCACATTATAGAAAATGTTGTTGGATTTGTCTTAGCTCCAGGCCCATTTGAATTTCAAGCACATCTTTGGCAGGGAGGGGTGGGTGTTTGTCATTAGGTACACTGGCTCTGCACCGAGGCTGGCAGCCCCAAAGTTCATCCCTTTGGAAGGGGCCAGAGTTGGATGAGGAGGGAGGATAAAGGAGTGCTTGGTGTGCTGGAAAAAGGCTTCCTGAGGAGGAGGAGGTCACGCAGAGATCCAGTTCTTTGTTCTTGGTCACTTGTGTGTTGGTTCATGGATGCCAAGCACTATCTCACCTGGTGTGAACCTGCTGCGGGATCCCTGTGGAGATTGTATCAGGATAAGGAAGGGAAAGAATCTCTCACTGCTTGACCTCTGTATACTGAAGCTTTCAAGGTTCATTGCAGCTTTAACCTGCTGTTCTTTCCTGAGCACTGAATATGTCTTCTCTGCTCAGTGTTGTGTGTGTTGCCTTGGCAAATGTCTCTGTGATTCATTAGAATTTCTAGATGTTTCAAATGCCTCTTCAGCCATGCAAAAAACCTTTTTGGTGTTTTCTAATGGAGTGTTTGCGTAGGAGGTGCCTATTCCTGATGCCCTTTGAGCATTTTCCCTCTGTATCTCAAGCTTATATTTTCCTTATAGAGCTATTTATGGGGATGAAAATAATACCTCAATAGTTCACTTCCTTGTGAAATGGAGCTTTTTTAGATGACGTTGCACTTCAGAATAGATTGGGACTTGCTGCTTTGTTTTCTCCTTGTCCTGTCTGAGGGGTGTGATGTGCATGGGCACAAATACTCGGTGTTCTGAAATGAAGTGAGATTGATGATCTCCAATTCCCTTGCTTCTGATGGGAAAGGAGCAATTTTCCAGGTTAAATTTGCCCACCTTTATACTGCTGTTTAATCATTCCTTGATTTATACATTAATATGTTTATATGTTAATTTCCTCGGTTATTTTTGAAACACAAAATCTATTTGATCTTAATAAATCATATGTAGACAGTATTTCAAAACACAGATCATTTATCTCAATGTGGTTTTGGTGTTATGGGTGACTGTGCCTCTTCATAAGTTTAAGTTGAATTAATCCATATCTGGAATACTGGAGAAAAGATTAACAGGGTCTGTTGGCCCTATTTTGTGAGACACTGGACACAGGGGGAGCAAAATATGTTTCTGGAATGCTAAGTCCCTTTGCATTGTAAAGTTTGCTGGGTGCAAGCCAATGTCATGGAAGACACTTTGGATTTTATGGCTGTGTTAACTCATGTGTTTGTTTCCATGAAGTTATCAAAGCCTCCAAAATGCCCAGGTTTCCATCCCTCACTTTTTCATAATCAGTAAGAAGAACTTCTGCTGAGCTTTTAAAAGAGCAACCTAGAGAGAGGGGAAATGCCAGCACCTGCCTAAGGTGACTGTCCACCTATCCTGTCTGCAAATTTAACTTAGCGGGAACGATGAGAAAACGTGGAGAGAGCATTTGCACATTGTAGGAAATCATCCCTGATAAACTTTTTTGGTTTGGGAATGGTTTTGTTTACCTCCTTGAAAAGTATTTAGTGTACTTTAAATTCCTGACTTTCCCTGCACCACTGGAAGAATGATTATGTGATGTTTTGGGCAGCTTTGCGTTAAGCAATTAAAAAAATGTTTAATGAGGATGTCAGATGTTAAACTGTGAAGTGTCAAGCTTTTGAAATCTGGCTTCTGTAATTTAGTCCCGGAGGCTTTTCCACTGAACTCCTGGGGAAAGTTTGGCACCTGAAGTGAGAGCGGCATATGAGCTCTGAGTTGATAGTTTAATGGTGAAAACTGGAGCCATGCCCTGATGTATTTGCCAATCTCTAGTGCATCCAGAGGGTGGGAACAGGGAGGATGGCCCTGAGCAGGCTGACAGGAGTGCTGCCCTTCCCTGACATGGTACAGCTGGCAGTCAGATAGATTGTCACACTCTGTTGGCTTGCCTCTGCTCAAAAAACATCTTCTGAGTTACTTTTTGACAATGTAGGTGCTACTTCAGGTTTTGTAAAAAAGAATTCCTGTTCTCTGCATCATTCTCAAGCAGGTCCTTTTGTGCTCTCGTGGCACTGGTAGTTTTATGGAATGTCTGATGAGCTCTTCCATACTTAGCTACTACACCTTGATGAATGTGCCTGTTAGCAACCTGTCCTTTTAGCCCTAGACAGCTAAAATCAATATTTTTTTCCCTGTTCAATCCATGAGGTTGTCCAACTAGGATTATATATTCTCCACTGTTAGACATTTATATATAGTATTGGAGCATATAATATGAATTACTGAACTCTGACAAATGTAATTAAGTGAATTTCAGGTGGTTCACAGAGTTGGTGCCGTTCAAGGGTTTTCTCTTGGTAATTGTTTATGGAAGTTCCATGTATTGTAAATAAATTTAGTGTGTTGCTTATAGTTTTTCAGAGTTTGCTTTGAAACCGTGTTAACTCATTCCTATGCTAAGACCTTGCACATAGGGATCGATTCGGATTAATTGCTAGCTGCCCTTTTACAAGTGACTGAATACAAAGGCTGCAATTAAAAAAATGTCCGTAATTACCTTCTATTTGTTGATGTTAATGAAGGATTTAGCATGATAACCTCCCCAAAATCTAGCAGGTTCATTAGCTCCTTAGGGCTTTGGAAAAGAGGCATTTGAGGGAAGTGAGCCAAAGTGGGTTTCAGGGTACACGTTCCTGTTTAAGGTCAGCTCTTTGTCCTCCAGCAAAATCCTTTTCTGTTGAAGATAGGGTAAGAATGAACAGAAGGAGAAAAGGGAGGAAAGTAACACAAGATTTAAAAAGTTACCCTGTTTGCCTGTGCTCTGAAACAGCCCAGTGAGACTGATTGTCTGGGTCAGGAAAAAACTCAGTGTTTCATATTTAGCAAATATTAATGTGATGCTGTTCTTGTACGTGACCTGAGGAGGGGTGTGGATTTCTTTTGGTCTGATAATTTAGATCTGCCTTCTCTTTATTCCTGTATGTAAAGTCAGGCAGCATTGACAAGTGGTGTTCACCCAAAATGAGTGTAGCTCTTATTTCCCTAGGCTAGTAGAAAATGATTTCAGCCCATAGAACCATAATTGCATGCCTTTCTAAGCTGTTTTAGGTTGAATAATTTAAGCTTATTTTTAATTATTTACTCCTTCTGGCCTGTGCTGTGCCAGGATGTCTAACAGAGACGTGTCACTGCTTTAAACCAGTGAGGCTGAGAGTGCAACAGGAGACTCCAGCAGACTCAAGCCACTTTGTGCCACTGCTCAGGCCGTGGTTACTGGGCCCATTTGAGCCTTCTTGTTCCCTTGCTTCATTCCTTTTTAAAGCACCAGTGCAGCTGGGAGGAAAGAAATCACGTGCATTGTGTTGATCACGGTCTCACTGCTGGAGCAAGAGGAGGCAGTCGCTAGGATTTCCCAACAGGCCCCCATATGCCAGTGGAGAAGAGTTAAGCTCAGCAAACCTTGTCTATTTTTGCTGATGGACATGGTGCTGGATGTCAGAGCTCCCTGAAGGAAAGGAGGTGTTGCTGCCATCCCCATTTCTAGGCCAGGGAGACTCAGTTCCACTTAGTTAAGTCAGCTAACACTGCAGGTTATTGCTGTTTTATCCTCTCCACAGCGTGTCCATGGACTTAATATTAGCTCTGCTTAGTTACTGTTGGGAGTCATGGAATCACAGAATGGTTTGGGTTGGAAGGGTCCTTAAAGCCCATCTCATTCCACCCCCTGCCATGAGCAGGGACACCTTCCCCTTGACCAGGGTGCTCAGGGCCTCCTCCAGCCTGGCCTTGGACACTTCCAGGGGTCCAGGCACAGCCACAGCTGCTCTGGGCACCCTGTGCCAGGGCCCCAGCACCCTCACAGGGAAGGATTTCTCCCAGATATTCTATCTTGCCCCACCCTCATTCAGTGTGAAGCTGTTGCCCCTTGTTATTAAAATAACACTCCTGCATTATGTACATTAACAGCTCAAAATTTTATGTAACAGCAAAAGAAAACACAGTCATCTCCCAAATGATAGCTATTTTTCTTTATCTTGTTCATGGAAAATTTATGAATAGACACCTTTTGAAACTGTTTTGGTACAGTGATATGACTTAGCAGGAGTGAAATCTAAAATGCTGATGTGAGCCTTAAACTGCCAGGGCAAGCTACTGTGTGCAGAGCACGGTGGCTTTCATGAGCACAGATTCATTTTGCAAAATTTGACATTTGCTGGAGACAGAAAGTGATACAGATTAAAAAAAAAAAATTATTTTGACTGGTCAGTGCAACTGCTGTATCGCAGCAAAATTTTCCTGAGGAAATGCACGCAGACTCCATAGCAACTAGATGAGATCTGTGCTATATTCTCCATGCTGTTGCTGTGTTTTCTTGGGAGAATCCAGCCATTCCCCCCTGCCCCCACAGCCACGGTGTCTGTGCTGTGCAGCTGAACTGTGCTTGGCAGACAGGAGCTGCACCGGGGGTATCTTTAGGACCAGGAAAAATCCCCCAAGTTGGATTTTTTTTCCCTTTTATTTTCTTGGTGAGGACAGCACAAAGACTGCAGTGTCGTCTGAAGGGTAGATACTCAGGCTGAGCCACTGCTTTGGTGATAATTTATTCACTAACCTCTCCTTTCCTGGGATGCAGGTATTAGCACTGGGTGCCTCGACAGAGCCGTGTGCCCCCTCAAGTGGTGCAGGGCATTAGCCTGGTGAAGGACCAGGCCTGGAAAAGGCTTCCCAAAGCAGTGAAAACAGAAATAATTAATAGCTGTGCCCAGAGCCAGCTCTGCATTGCAGCACGAGTTCTCCCAAGCTTAAGGAAGTACGTGCTTGGCTGTGCTCCGTGGGTTTCTAAGGAAGCCTAGCACGTAAGCCGCTTGCTTTAGGATTTGGTGCCGCTTCCCGTGCCCGTGGGGTGGCACTGCTGACGGCAATGGCGTGCCCGTGCTGGCAGGAGTGCGGATGGGACGCGGCTCCTGGCACAGCCAGCACGGGGGATTTGTGCCTGCAGCTGTGGGACGGAGCTCTGGCACCCACCTGAGTGTGCCTGCTCCGAGCACTGCTTGGAAATGCATTAAAACACAGCAGCGAAGGGAATTGTCTGAGGGCAGCTTAGGAGGAACCCAAGTCCTGCTACAGCCGGTGAATGTGCAGGTGGTCGAAAAGGTTAATGAACACATGTTTTGTCCTTATTGCAGTTTAGCCATTTTGTACAGCTTCTGGCTGGATTTAGCAGCACGCTTTCCGTTCTTTTGGGCAATAAACCGGCATTATGTTGTGGTCTCTGCTTAGTTATAGTGATGATCATTGGCCCAGAAGCATCAAACACAAGAAGGAATAGTTCATCTTTTTTAAACCCACTTCCATATGCAAACTTAATGATACAAAAGGAGAAGGCTTGAGAGGAAGCAGCCTCCTTCTGGAAGAGGTGTTTGAGACGGACAAGGATAATTTAGAGATAGGGAACTGTAATTAAAGGTTATAAATGAACGCTTTAATAACACTATATGCTATAATCTTAACTCTTAATATAATAACCCTGAACAATTTGCCAGTGATTTCAAG
Source organism: Aegithalos caudatus (assembly GCA_013389925.1). Lineage (NCBI taxonomy): Eukaryota > Metazoa > Chordata > Aves > Passeriformes > Aegithalidae > Aegithalos > Aegithalos caudatus. The sequence continues at coordinate 278,859 of WEIU01014764.1, forward strand.
AGATTTAGATCTTTTCCAGATGATTTCAATCAGGAATAATTCACCTCCTATTACATAACCATCTTAGTGATTTCTATTTTCCAATGTAATTTTTGAGCGTGTGTGCACTTTCTGTGATACAGCTCTGTGATTGAAGGACAGATTATTTGTGGTGGAAAATAATGTCACGCAGATGTACCTTGAGGTCCAGAATGTTCTTTACGTAATTCCTGTGTTCTGTGACCCCTCCTGTTCAAATCACCCTGCTGTTGGAACGAGGAGAGCCTTGCTATTCTGACACTATTTATAAATTTAATCCCCATCTAAAAGTAATGATTAGAATAAATAGAGAAGCAGAAAGCGCTGGAAAATTGCAAGCGGAATTTGAGAGATATTTGGGAGAAATTTGCAGAGGCAGAGGGTTAAAATGAAGGTGTTTTTTCCCAAAAACTGGAACTCCTAGTGATGCCTATATGCCTTTTGCAGAGCAAGATGCTTCCTTGCAAAGCATCTAGTGTGCTTCTAGCCTGTCTGAACATAAGTTCTAAACATTCTGCTCTGGTTTTACCTTTGACAGTGGTTTGCAGCAGCTGAGATTCTTCCAAGCAATGATCCTTTCAGTTCCAGGAGGACTATCTGCAATGTTTTGCTGCCTATTTTATCCTGTAATCTCCCATTGCTTCTTAATATATGGAACTAAGAGTAATGCTTTGAGATTATTAATACAGGAGCTTGGTGGAACTTTAATCCCCTCGGAGTTTGTGGAGATGAGAGACCCCTGTTGTCAGTAAAAACAGGGTCAGAGAATGAACAAAAGTCTTCCCTTTGCAAGTGCTGCTTCAGGGCATCAGTGTCTTTATCTTGGATTTTTGTGAAAGTGTTAAAAAATGAAAAATAGATGCTTTCCTGCTGTGCAAAGACAGTGCAGCAGCAGGTGGTGTTTGCTGATTAGGCAAGAAAGAGTCAAAGTTTTGCCATGCAGGAGTTGTCAGACATTGGAACAGATTGCCCAGGGCACTGGTGGAGTAACCATCCCTGGAGGGATTTGAAAGATGTGTGCATGTGGCACTTGGGAACGTGGGTTAGTGGTGGCTTGGCTGTGCTGGGGGAACACTTGGATCTTGTCCATCCTAAATGATTCCATAATTGTGTGGCTGATCAATGAGGTTGTGGGTTGTAGAGGATTTGGCTGACAGAACTGCCACGGGGTTCATTTTCTTTGATTTTTGTCCTTGACAGTCCTTTAGTGCTGGAGGGATTTGGAGCAGTGAGTGAGAAAGGACCTCCTGGCCCAGGACAAAGTGATCCTACTGTGATCCAAAGGCAAAGATCAGGCTCACTTCAGTGGGTGCTAGAGCAGGCTCATGGAGAATGGATAAGAATAGACAAATATTCATTTAATCAGACAGCTGCTTCCCCTGTCGTGTTGATATCTCCCCATAAATGAGTCATCTCTGCAGCAATAAAGAATTTCATTTGTCACTGTGAATGCAGCAGGACTTCTGGAACTCTCACACAGGACCTGAGGTCTTTCCCTTAATATTCATTTGGCCTGGGAAATGGTGGCCTCTTCAAGTATATTATTATACAATATTCCTTTATTTTAGATTATCATTGCTTAATAGATGTGCTTGTACTTATCTTGGGGGTTTGACTATTGTTTAGCTTATGAATTCCCTTGGGGTTTTTTTGTTTTTTTGTTTTTTTCCTTCCCTATTATTTTTACTCACTCTGCACGTAAGTTGCAAATTCAGATGGGAATTGTAGCCAACCTGATGAAGTCCTGAGATGTGGGCCCTTGTCAGTGGCTGTCTTCATGACCTCAGGCTGAAATATTTACATGTACTCTTTCACTTCATCTCATGTTGAATTGCATTATCATGTGACTGATTTATAGGCATTTGTATCTCAAATACAGAACATGCTTTGCTGTTGTTCTGAAAGATCATCTGGATTAAGTTCTGAAGCTACAAGTCTTTTAGGAAAGAATAAGTTTAGTCCTGCATCCACAAAATAGGGAGTTGCTTCCAATGAGATGGGTATCTTGGTTCCTCTTCCCTGTTTTTAAAGTTATTTATTTCCTGTAGTACAGACTAAGGAGCAGTTTAGCAATTTTTTTCTGTTAATGAGCACTTAAATAAAGAAGTCCATGGGACTTCCCAGCTCAGGCTGGTTGTAGGAGGAAGCGCTACTCTTGGAAAGGAAGGGTAACAGAAGGCAGGTCCAGAAAAATTGAAATCTATTTCTGACCTTGCCTATTACCTAATAGGAAACAGATTAATTTTCCATCCCATGTAGTTGAAATTTTATATATTTCTGTCCCAGTTGGTGCTGGGGAGATGCTGTCAGAGAAGAAAGATGAAAATCCAGTTCTGAGAGAAGATGTTGGAGAAGGGAGTGGTTTGTGGAGTTTGTTACCTGTTTTCCATCTTGTAACTGCCTTGGGCCAGATATTTGTGTTGGGCCATGAAGGCCAAATAAATGAGCTGTAACAGTGACAAAGAGGGGCTGGCAGAAGTAATGCAGATGGGAAAAGGTTCTCCCAGCTGGAAGAGGGCTGGATGTTTGAGGGATGTCATTCCCTGTTGCTTGTTTGAGTTCTCCAGTCTGCCTGAGCTCTGTCCGTGCTGGAGGCTTGGGGGTCTCTTAAGGGTGGGGCAGTGGTCACAGCCTGGGGTTCTTTCAGCTCTTGGGATGCTGTGGGGTACACAGGAGAATTCACTAGCATCATGTTTTTGGTAATGAGCAAATGTTACAGTTATAATGTTGCATAAAATTTCAAATAAATGCTATAGCCCTTTTCTTGCCATAATTTTTTTTTTTTAAAGAAAACATCTGGCTTTAGGCAAGATTATTTAGTAATTTTTTCTGTTTCTTGCTGGCAGTAAACCTGTGGCTTTATGTATGTTTGGGATTTTTGCTGGTTTGTATATTTCAATTGAGGTCCTTGAATGGACCTTACTAGCACCTAATTTTGGTTCTTATGTAATTACACTCTTCTTAAAATTGCATTATTGGGTTTTGAGAGAAACTAGGTTTTTGTGTGGATCTCTGTTGATGCTGCGTGTTCCTTTCCATAGCTTTTGGCTTCCAGGCAAGCCTGGTGCCTGTTGTTCATTAGTTATCAGTGTCTTCAGAGATACCAGAGAAGGGGTAAGTCCTGTTTGCAGTACAGCTTGTTTGGGCTGGTGTTGCTCCCTGAAGGCAGTTTTTGTGTAAATCCCATCTGCTGGGTGCTACTGGGAACTGCAAACCTGTGAAGCTCCTCCTCTTGGAGTTCAGAAGTTTGTAGGGTTTTTTTTTTGTTGTTGTTGTTTTTTTGTGTGTGTGTGTGTGAAAGATGTTGTCCTGTTCCATGCTTCCCTGTATTTTCTAATGTTTGATCTACAAAACTAATGTTTATTTGATTATCTCTTTCTCCTATGTTTATTTCTCTCAAGAATATGATGTTAGAACCTTGGTTATTTTGCCTCATGTTTAACAGCCACAGGATGTGCACCATTAATGTCACAATATCACAAATGAGTTAGGAATGGCAGCTGAAGAAAGTTTTCTTAGGGTTTCTCTGGAGATAGAGTGCTCAGTTTATCAGTCAGTCATAATCTCCCAGTTTCTGCCTGATACATTATTCAGAAGTACAGCAGAATTTGGTGCAGACGTGGTTACAGATGACGTGCTCTTCCCAATGACCTTTGGTGTTTCTCTTCCCTTTCTGGGGGTGCTCTGGTTTTTTCCCAGGGTGGCAGGCCTTAGGCAGCTGATGAATGGTGTGGAGGTGTGTTTTCCATCACAAGATCTCAAATTGGCTATTTGGAACGGCGTGTATGGCTGCCATAATGAACCTCAGTCACTTACTCAGCAGGCTTATTTGTTTTTCACGCTATTCTGGCCCTCATCTGGATGATTTATGTCACTATAAAGCACAAATTGCTTGCTTACAGAAACAAAAATGCTTGACTGTACTCTGTTAGAAGCCTTTTGATCATAGGGAATTGCTTTTGGAAGATTGTCATCTTTTCTTTATTGTCTACTGCAACTCTGTCAGTGTGGGGAAAGGCAAAATATTAAACAGGAGTGAAACAAACCCAAGCTTTCAAGTACTGTTTGTTGATATGTGATGAATAGAGCAGATAATATTTCCTTTCATGCCTCGCTCTTTCTTTAAAAATTGGGCAGATAAACCCTTTGGAGCTTGCTCCGAAGTGGATGTGTGTTCATGTGCACCAGAGCCTTGTTAAAGGCAGGGACTGGGAGTCAGTAACGCTGGATTCTGTTTTGTTTTTCCAAGGAGCTGTCAGTGAGATCAGCTGTGCGTGTAAAACATGGCTATAATATTGAAGATACAGTGTTGAAGAATAGAAAAATTGCAGTTCTATGGCTGTAGCTCAACTAAATATGGGTGCACTTGGCATGGCCAGGGTGTTTTAAGCATTGATACAGATACATTCAGTGTGTGTGTACCTGTACCTAGATGAGTGTGCATTAACTCATATTGGTGTGGGAGTCAGGGGCATTAGGTTTCATTTCTTTTCAGTGGCACTAATGTTCTCTCTATGTTTCTAGTTTAACCATCAAGAGCAAATCATTAAAACCAATGGCTTAATAGTCAAGATGTAAGGATTTTCTAATGAGGGTTAGTGGTAACTCTTGTTTCCAACAGATGTGTTTGACAGACCCCAAGATAACAGACAGGCAGAAGCTGCAAAATAAAGTACAAACCGAGTAAATGAACTCTGGGTTTTCACTTAAGAACCTGTGATGAACCACTTTGTGTCATTTACCATCAGTGCTGCACCACTACAGCAGCCATTAGGACAATGGGAGAGGGAAAGCTAAAATCAGGGCACAATGCTGACCAAAAGTATGGGATACTTGCAGGATTCCTGAGAATATGCTCTTCAGCAAAGGGAAAGTTAGATCTTTAAATTTTTACTTCATTCCTCATTGAATTAATTGGTTATGTTAAACTACAGTAAAGCAAAAGATGCAACAGGTGGCAAACTTTATACATTATATTCCTATGTATATGGGACAAACTGTCTTTTATATGTTATATATGAAATATATAGGCCCCTCTCACAAACTGGTTTTATATCAAAATAGGCAATATTTGGTTTTGAAAATTGGGGCAAATTTGTAAGAAATCCAACAGAAATGAGAACTTTGTAAGCCTCTGCATTTCAGCAATAGGAATTTAGGAGACTTGGAGGTTTTTTTGGAGTCAGCAGTGAGATCCTGCTGATGTATTCAGGAGGGAAAATTGGATTATTTTCTTGGAGAAGAGAATTGAAGCATTACTTGATATTCCGTATTCAGAATGTGGTAGCTTCACAATATTCTGCAAGATGGTTTAAGGCAGAATTAGTATCTGGTCTGTGTTAAGGAAGAAAAATCAGAGCTAATAAAGAGCCAGAGATTTGGTTTAGATTTAGACTGATACAAATAGGCACCAATTAGAGCTTAGTGCCACAGAAGCATATAAAAACCACAGAGTTCTCAAAAAATGCCTTAGTTCTGTGGAAATAAATTTTTTAAAAAGCTATTTTGGGCACAAGAAGTGATAATTTATTTTATAACTGTGTTGGCATGGGTGGGCCAGAACTGCATCTTAACCCTTTACCCTCAGGGTATTATCGAATCTATCTCCTTGCATTGGTTTTTAGTTTTGTGATTAGCCAACAATCCCTGTAAATTTTCCTTGTGTTACTCAGTGCTTCATGTTAACACGTGCTTTTCATTACCCATGAGGTGGAATCAAGGCTGAGAGAGAAAAGAAATATCAACTTCAATTTTTATGACAAAAATAGGTGATACATAAACTGCTGTGCCCATGAGGGCATCTCTATGAAACCTGGGGTTGTTTTTAGCTTCTTGTGCCACAGCTGTCATCCAAAAGCTCTTGAAAAGTAAGGATGTGTTTGATCTGTGGAATGCTGGAGGCTCAGATGCCTTTTTGTATATATTTTATACTTTCCTATCCACAAAAGAATTTTTTTCAGGATCTTTAGGAACCAGTGCCAGCAGGATCTGTAGATGCAATGATTAAATCTCAGGTTGTCTCTTTCCTTTTTTTCATAGTAGCTAAAATATATATGGTGCTACTTGGATTTAGAGCTGTCCGGAGAGGATCATTAGGCTTAATGTGTCAAATGAGTCACTGTCAAAGGCAGAGAAAGTCCTCTTTAAAATGGCTCAGAATAGGTTTTTGCAATTGATTGGACTCAAAATATTAAAGCTGAAGAGGATTTTTTTGCTAGTTTGTCTGGAGCAGACAATGGCCCCTTTGTAAAGGCTGCTTAGGCTTTGGGAATTGCTTATTGTGGTCTCTGTGACCAGAGGAAGAAAAGGCTGAATTTTTGGGAAATAGTGATCTCATCAGTGTCATTATTGTAAAGCATAAAGGGGGACATAAATGATATAAAGTCATGACTCATCAGAGTTTATAGTCTACGAGCTCAAGATCTGACCCAAAATAATTGCTTGAAGCAAGTGAGCAGAGTTGTACTTGACCTTCCCAGAGAAAAATTCCCAGAAGTGAAAGACTTTGCATTTAGGAATAATTTCAAAGTTTGGGGGATCTTCTAGAAGTATATAGGTCCCAGTGCAGTCTGGTTTATCGCTTTGGTTTTTTTTTTTAATTAGTATGTTTAACCATAAAAGTGTCATGGGAAATGGCTCTTTGGGGAGAGATTTAACAGTAATAAAAGTGGGGATTTATGTAGCTAACAATTGTTATTATTGTTACTTATCCTGATACTTGGAACTCTTTCTCTCTTTGTTTTTCCCTTTTTTTTCCTTTTTCTTCCCTTACCCTGCCCCAGCACTACATGCTATTGCAGTGCCTCCTGAATTCTCATTTTGGTTATGCTAATGGAAACATCTACTGACTAACTAAGCTTTAATAGTAATGGCAAAAAAAAGGATAAAGAAATGTTTCTCCTGGCAGCAGAGCAGTTTTTCTTCTGTTGCTGCCTCCCTAGGTGTGCGTGACTGTCCTTAGTCCTGTTCCATCTCACAATTCTCAAGCTTTGCCATTTTTGGACTGTGCAATGGTATCCCATCAAATGAAATCTCCCTCTGGAGCTGAGCTTACAGCTTGGATTTCACCACTTCCCACTTGTGAGTCTTTGAGGCCTTCACTGGGATTTTGCAAGTCAGTGCAAAGCAGTGGCTTTGTACCCACTGCTTCCTTGATGGCCAGTAGTAACCAACTGGGAGTACCTAGCCATTGCAACATGTACTGTGAGAGTCTTTGGGAAACCTGCAATTCCCAAAACTTTGCCCAGGGCTTTAGTTTGGTTTGTGTTGCCCTAAGGGTGACAGTCACAAATGCTGCAGGCTTAGAAACACTCAGGGAAGAAACGAGAATATTTCCCTCATTTGGGGGAAAAGAGGGACCCTGCCTTAGTATCAGTTCTTTAATCTGTGGGATACTCTGCTCTCCTTCTTACAGGCACTTTAAATTTACTTTCTGATGGTTTCCTAGGTACAGAAGTAATTGAGATTTGGAGTTAATGGTGTGAAAATCTGTTGGGCTGCTGAAGAGGACTGAGGTGCTTTGGCGTGAGCTCTGTGTCTGCAAACTGTGCCTCTGGGTTCGGTTCCTTCACTGCTGCTGGCTGGGGTGGATTTGCAGCCCTAAGACAGCAAAGAGCATGGGAATGCAGAGATCCAGCAGCAAGTTCCCCCAGAAAGGCTTTGAACCCTCCAACACAATGCCCTGAGTCTGGCAGGACGTGCATGGGTTGGCTTTCTGAGTAATTTGCCCTAAAGTTTTGGGACACTTGGAGATTGTTGTAATATTGTTGAAAGGCTCTGTCAGAAGTGTTCTCCACTGCTCTCCCTCTGATGGCTTCACAGATTATTGCTTTCCACAAGCAGCATTTCCCAGGAATGCCAGTTACTCAAGTTTGGCCACCCTTTCCCCCTGAGAGGTGCCTTCTGTTTTCCAGTAAGTTATTTGCTTATTAAAGAGCTTGCTCTATCCAGGGATTTGTAGTTCCAGTTCACGTTGGAATCTGGGTTAGATGAACTTTGGTCAAGTCAAGCATTTGGTGGGATTCCTTCTTGCATCCTTTTATTTTGATTACTAAACAAAGAAGTTCTGGCAGCGTGTATACACATCCCTACTGTCACAGGGTAATGCTTTAGAAGAGCTGAAGGAAATTGTTATCAGTTCATTGTGGGCAAGTGAGCCTTGCACAAACATTCTGAAACAGTTGCCAAGTGCTGGCAAAAAATTCAAAAAGGCAAAAGCAACAATTTAACTATTCTGTTCCTGTGTCTGTCCAGCACGTATCCATCACAGCACCTGAGGTGATCCATCCTGGAGCATTCATCAGCAAGGAAAAATTACAGAGCCCCTTAAAATCTCTTTGGGATAATTAACAAAAAAGAGAACGTGCCCATCAATACCACTTAATGGGGGCTGGGGGGAGCTCAGTCTCTTGGATAACTGGTGCTGCTGTGATGGGGAACGGGCTGGGAATGCACTGGCTGCCATGGAGAGCTGCCTGCTGACGTGCACTGCTGTACTGGCAGTGGATTGAAACCCCAGAGGGAACAGGGTTGGTTGGTTGCTGCAGTTCTTTGGGGATCTCTCTGTTTCTGAGGAATCTAGGGTTTAAACTTTGAAATGCATGCCTCACTCTGCTGGGGCTGGATGTGTATGGTGGTCATTTTCTACAGGATTTTGGTACCTGCAGGTGCTTTGTCCCTGCTGCCTCTGCTACCCCCAGCTGGTCATGTTTAAAAACAAAACTGCCAATTACTTAATTACTTCTCAGCTACTTTTTTTTTTTTTTTTTTTTTTTTTTTTTTTTTTTTTTTTTTTTTTTTTTTTTTTTTTTTTTTTTTGTTTTTTTTTTTTTTTTTTTNTTTTTTTTTTTTTTTTTTTTTTTTTTTTTTTTTTTTTTTTTTTTTTTTTTTTTTTTTTGGGTTTTGGTGGTTTGGTTTGGTGCCAGTGTTTTTTAGTTCTGCACTCTTCTGGATCATGGGTAGATTGCAACGTGCAGTCCTGAACATTGTTTTTATCTTAATGAGTGCAATCATGATAAGTAACTCCAACTAGAGAGAATGTTCATCTTCTCGGTTCTGGTGGGATTGTTCTTATTTTCCTTGGTCTTTTGTTTGTTTGTTTTGGTGAGTTTATTTTGTTTTTTTGGTTTTGTTTTGGGCTCAGTTTTTAATCATAACTTTTCTAGCTAAAATATTAACACCAACCCTAAATCAAATTGACAATAAAAACCCCAAACAAGACCAAACGTGACATAGACAAGAGCAAAAGTGATCCAGCATCAAATATTGTCTTTTTTTGGATACATTTGAGCTCATCTGAAATCATACCCGGGGGACATATCAATCCAAAGCAAGCTCATCACAATTATTGGCTACATAAACATGAAATACAGTGTGAATCACTGAAATTAAATGGTCATGAAATCTGTGCTCATCCACTTTGTCTTGGTTTGTAAATATCAAGTAGATACTGAATAACAGACTCGAACGAATCATATTTTTGAGTTAGAAACTCAGAAGGCATTAGCAACGTTCTGAAATTCCGTGCTTTATGTAAGCTCAGTGAGACCGAGCAGGGCAAGGAAAAAATCAAAGCATGGAAAGGCACGCAAGTGGGTAACTCAATAAGCCGTGTGTGCAGGGCATTCCACCCGGCGGGACTGGGCGCTGCAGCGCCGGCCCCCGGCCCACCCCACGCCATTGACATGCATAGCTGGCCTGGTAGGTGTAAAAATAGCCGGGCCGCGCCCGAATTGGAAATGGTCACCGAGCGCTGCCCTCAGTCGCCGTGTTCCCCGGGCCACGGGACGGCTCGGGGAAGGGAGGCCGGGAGCAGCGGCCGGGGAGCGGAGCACAGGCGGGACCCCGCTCCCGGCCGGCCGCTGCCCCTCGGCAGCGCTGGGCACCCTGCGAGGGCCGGCCCCTGCTCCGAGGGAGCGCAGCTACTGATATGGGCAATGCACCCCTTTGCCAGGCCTGTCATTCCCAGAAGGGCTTAAGGACGCCAGGGAACATACAGGATTTGGATAAAACTCCTGATTATTATGGATACAACTGTGAAGAAAGTAAAGAGCCTGAAGCCCTGGTAAGTTTTGGCTGAAGAAAACAGGAAGCACAGGGAAAAATTCAGATGAGGGTTGTGCATGTTGCATTTGCAAAGGATGTCTTTGCTCAGAACCTTACTGGACAGCTTGCAGTACTGAGGGATCTGCTAAACATGTCCGTGCTGAGGCTTTGCTTTGCCCTGACTGTGATTAAAAGGCAGCTGTCACTGAGCTGTGTTGTGGCCCCAAAGCACTGCCAGCTACCAGAAGGTTGAGGAATGTGAAGAGAGAACCCCGTGGGTGGCACGAGCCCTGCAATGAATGGAGGTTATCCAGTTATCCTGGTTTGCACGACTGCTAGGAATGATCCTGTGTTGATCATTCTCCGGACTTAAACTCTGTGCTTTACTTTTGTGCTGCTGCCTGCCCAGTGCATGATATTGTTTTCTGTGTGCAGTCGAGACAGAGCTGCACAGATCCTAATGCAGATGAGGGTGACAGTGAGTGGGACTGGGCACAGGCCAGGGCATCAGGCTTGTGGCAGTAATGTCAGCGTTTGTGCAGCAAACCAGAAGAAAATCATTAAGATGTGAATACTTGTATCGTGTCTACAGCAGATGAAGTGTATCGTCTCTCTTTCTCTTTATGTCTCGTTCTGTTTGAGAAATTCATTAAGTAGTTATTTCATTCAAAATTGGCAATGGAAGTATATTGTGTCAAAAATCCTGCAGAACAGGAAGATCAGTAAACCTTCAGTGTCAGTATATCCACACCTTATGTTCTCTACAGTTGATATGTACTAGAGTTGGTCTCAGTGTGACTGGATTTGCACATGCCTCAATTCCTGCAGCACAGCATAGAAGAATAGGTGAGCTGAGTTCCAGTGTTCATAGGGGAAGAGGAGGCCCAAGACACTCCCCGCAGCAGCTCACAAGGAGTTCTGCATTATTCTACAAAACACTTTTGATGCTGTCCTGGCTTTCTGGTAGCACATTTTTTTGGGCTGGGTTTTTCTGACCGGCTTTATGTTTTATTTCACTGACAACACAGCTGACCTGTTCTTCATAGAATCACAAAATGGTTTGGGTTGGAAGGGACCTTAAAGGTCATCTAGTTCCAAACCCTCTGAAATAAAGCTTTGTTTGAGCTAAAACATAAAAGTAACCTACTTCTTTGAGTGTGCAGACAGTTGGTTTTTTTTTCCTCGTACCAAGCAGGTTTGGTTTTTTTTTTACCAAGCAGTTTTTCATTGAATTAACAATTATTCTCCAGTGTTTGTGAAGGGAAACACACAGTGAGGGGGAGGGATGGTGGGGTCCCTTGGGCTGTGGAGGAGGATGGGCCTGCTTCCTTTCCAGAGGGTGGTTTCACTGGGCATCAGAGGCTCTCCCTGAAGCTGCTGGCAAAGGTGTGGAAGCCCCTGTTCACAAATACGCAAACTGAAACAGCTCTCCCGGCACGTCCAGTGTCTGAGCTGCCCTTCGGCATAAGGTCAGCCCTCAGAGGAGGCAGGGCTGACAGCATGTGATCTCTGAGGCTTCTTTTCCTTTTGATTTTTCTGGATACTTTGCATTCAGCCTACGCAGCTTTTCATAGCAGGCAGAGATCAGGCACTTTGATAATGTCTTTGATGTGTTCGATCATAAGATCTTGGCTTTATGTGACCCTGGTAGGGACTGGCCAAGTTTCTTCAGAATGTCTGTCTTGATTCAAGTTTACAGTGCTTGGGAGATGATGAAGGAAAAGTCCTGTATTTCCCTAAGAAGGTTTGCAGTCTCTCATCTTCCTTATGATTCCATACAAAAGTTAAAAGAGAAGGAGCTGTCTGTAAGTTAGAAATGTCAGTAAAGCTTTGTTTTGCAGGGAGAAATTGTGTATCTATTTTTCCCCCCAAACAGGAATATGGTATCCAGCTCAGTACCCTGTTAGCTATTATAGATTTCCTCTGCCTTTATGTAATTGTAACCATGCTCCCTGTCTGGGCTCATTAAAAAGAGTTGTCACATCAAGCTGAATATGATGACTCCAGGAGCCTTGTAGCAGATACGAGGTTCAGAACAATTCAGCTGATATTCAGCCAACTCAGTTGGGAAAATTGCTTTGCTAATCTAATCTTTTCTAAACTAAGAATCAAATGCAGTCTGCTGCTTCACGACCAGGAACTTCATGCTGCCTAGGACAGACTGCTCTCTGAGTTTCAGCACAGGATTTTCCCTGACTCCTACTGCAGCATTCACTGGAGTTTTTCCTCCCTGCTCTAGGCAGTGGATTTGGCAAGGTGGACTTTTACATCACTGTTGCTTTTCTGCAGGTGAAGTTAGGTGGAACTGGTTCCTCTCTCTGGTGGCCAGAGCTGAATTGTTTAAGGTCTAGGCCCAGGACTAGAAGCCTCTTCCTTTACTACTTGAGCATTCCTTTTACCTCTCTGTACAAGTAAAATCTCTGTGATGAGCCTTGCTGAGTTAGAAACTGTGGTAACACCATTTATTTACATCTATTTCAGCCCATCTCAAAGCAACATGAAATAATTTTTTCTGTTCCGTGGAACCAGTACATTTGAATCAATGGGTGATCGGTTAATGGTGTCTGGGTGGGTAAAGCAGTTTGACTCTTAGCAGGGATGGTATTAACACACTTCTTTTGTTAGGAAATGTCCCTTTGGCCATAGGGAATGAAAAACTGAGAGTGATAGAATTATCTGTCAACAGTCTGTCATAAACTTCACTTACAGCCTGGATTTTTGTTAAGCCTGGTTATTATCCCTCCAGATAACATTTGGAATGGCATCCTCATTCTTTCTAGAGGTGTTCTAGCATTATTACCTCTACTTAGGAACGTCATCAGTAATGGAAACTTGCCATGGAAACCATGTAGATGCCTGCCAAGTTCTACAATTGTTACCAACACCTCAGCATCTCAATATATGGTATCCAGAGGATCCTAAATATTTTTCCTTCCTTTAATATTATTCAGTTCCCCTAGAGGAAATCCTGGTTCCGTATCAGTATTTAAGAGATGTCAGTCAATGTGTGTGTCAGCCAGGAGGACCAAGACTAATCATGTGACTCTTCTGAACGGATCCCAAATCCTTACTATTTCAGGAAATGACTCAATGATTCTTTGTCTCAGATTCCAGAACAAGAAATGTTCCCATTAAACAATAGGATTATATACTTCTACTTTTTAGAGTAATGAAGATATTTCCAGTTTTCAGGACTAATCAAACTATAAAATCTTTCATTCTTGAAAGTTTGGGATTTGGTTTGTTGTTTTCAGGTTGGTTTGGGGTTTTTTTTCCCTCTTTATTCTTTTTTAAATACAAAGATTATTTTCCCAGGTACATTTGAGAGTCTGTATTTAGACTTGTGCCAATGGTAATTCAGACACCCACACATTGCTTGGAAGCTGGGATTTCTACCAAAAACTTTGTTTTGGAGAAGATGAGTAGCCCAGGGGAAGGACAGGGATTACACATGCCTGAGGTTCAGCTAGTACTGATGTGCTGTCCCATATTAGAACCCTGATAACTGATGTTGCTTTATATTGTAAAGTCAGCATGGATTAAAATAACTTCTATCCTTTCAAGTACTGCCTTTGGAAGGGACGTGCAGCTGGGGAAAAGACTTTCATTCCATTCTTTTCCATAGAAAACGGTGCAGTTTTGCCTCAGTTCTCACAAATCCTTCGTTGCCACGGTACGATCAGCGGCCAGGCCAGTATGGCAAGTTAATGAACAGAGTGGGAGGACTCCTACAGATGTCTGAGGCAGCTAGGGATCATAAAAGGTTTATAGAAGGCCTTTGCTTCTTGGCTAAGGAAGGGCTGATTTTACATTCGTTTTCTCTTCTTTTTCTGCTGCTGCTCTATTTCCCAATATTGGCCCAAATTCAGGAATGAGGTGAAGTGTGTGTTTAACCCCCCCTTCCAGCAAATAACTTAAATCTGTTTAGTTTGAGATCAATTAGACTTAAAGATGTTGTAAAAGTCAAGCATTGTTTGAAGTGGTTCGCCAAAATGTCCTTTTATTCTTCTCCTGGTTAAAAACAAAGCCAAACTAATCAGGCATTTGTGCATTCCAGCAGAGAGAAAAGAGTGGCTGGATGGTATCCTGCAAGCTCTGGAATTTCATGGAGCTGGCAAAAGAGTCAAAGGTGTCAAAATATAACAACCAGCTTAAAATTAAAGCATGTCCCTTTGAATAATTGAGAATTTTCCTATCAATAACAAGAGATGGAATTGCTGAAGCTTGGCTTTTCCACTACTAAAGCTTAGAAGTGTCCATCAGCATTACTAATTGTTCAGGTGTGTCTGTTTGGGGTGATCCTGGAGCAGGAACTGGTGTTCTGGTAAGGCTGTTACCTGGGGAGTTCCCTCCTCCTTATGTTCCTCAAAAATATGTTTGTTGGGATAATGTAGTCACAATAAAAAACTTGGTAAATTTTAAAGGCAGCTTTCTGAGAACAGTCTCATAAAAAGATATGAAACTGCCACAGAACTGTTTTATGCAAATATTGAAATCACTGGAAGTTAATGAAAATATGTGGGACTTGTGATGCATTTTTTATTTATAATGTGTATCAATTATAAATCACTTAACCCAGTTTATTTTATGAGCTTCTTTTTTTTTGCCATAGTTCTTTCCATCTCGAGTCATACCAATGAAATTAATTTCTTGAGGACACTCTAAATCTTGAATCTTGCTGCATGCTGTATCTCCTTTGGGTTGCAGCCTCTTTGTCTGACACGAGAAAGCTTTTACCAGTATATATAATAAATGCCAACATTTCCCTTCCCACCTGTTCTGGCAATGCATGATTCGGGCTCCTACACAGCCCTTAGCAGAGCTAATGAGAGAATACTCGTTCTGAGGAATGCAGCATGTACTGAAAGGAATCTGGTCAATGCTATCCCAGGTTTCTGGGTCAGGGAATAATTTTCTGTGTTTTAAAAATGTTCTATTTGAAATCAAGGATTGTTTGAATCCTGGGTCATATGCAGTGTGTAGCACAAAAGCTTTTTCTCTTCTTTTACCTATTTCACCACTTTGTTATCACAAATTATTTTTTGCTGGTTGATATTTGCTGAAAATATCAACATTCTTCATGGTGAAGTGTGAGGCCATGTGCACAATGTTTGCAACAGCGTGGTGAGGGCAGCTCCAGCCACAGCTCCAGCTTGGTGCCAGCTTTTCCATAACCTTCATGGTGTTCTATGATTAATTGGCCTAAGTCCTCGAAGCTGCTTAAATTATTCAGGTTCATAATACATACTTTAAAGAATATTTTGATATTTTTAAGTTTACAATCATCAGTATCAACCTAGGGAGACAGACCTTTGACATTTAAAAATAGTTAATTTCATTAATTACTAAATGCTATTAGCTTCATCTTGGCGGAGAATATTTAACTTGCTAACAATCTCTTACCTCTGCAAACTTATCTTCATCTTCACATCTCACAAATCCTGGGATTCTTCTTGTCTTAACAAACATTAGTTTATTGTAAGGTCAGTTGTGTCTTTTTCCTGGATAAGAACTTGCTCTAGGTTTTGAGAATGTGATGCTTGTTTAGTGAAAGCTGCTATTTTAGAATTGTGTGCTTTTCAGTTCAGCTATTCATGAACAAATTCCATACAACCAAAGGTACACAGCAGGATGAATCTGATTTGAAATGCCTGTACATGGTTGAATGGGGAAAGCTGAGTGATAAAAACTCTTGTTTTGATGTTGAATTTAGAAAATTGGGCCCATTGTTCATCTAGGAATTTAGATACCAAAATTTCTTTAGGATCTGTGATTTAATCTGTCTTCCTTCATCATACCCAGTAAATGAACTAATTGAAAATGTACATTTTTTTTGGCAAAGGAAGTGGCTTTGAAAGCAAAGCATTGTAGTATTTCCTTTCTTTCAGAAGATAAATGTTATTTCATTATGGGCTGGGAAAATATGTGTCCATTATAGCTGTTATTATCTCATTTAAGTCATTTATCAGTGTTAAATTACCGAGCCTGTGCCACTGCAAGCAGAATATATAGCTCTCATTATGGCAGGTATATCAGAACTACAGGCTCAGAGTCTCCTCTGGGGGTTTAATTAAAAGAAAAAAAAAGCACCAAAAAACCCCTTTGCCTCTCTGCAGTCACTGCCCTGTCTTCTAGAGTGATGCCCTTTGGACATCAGCAGCTGTTTCAGCTCAGTTAAAAAAAAAAAAAAAAAATTAAAAATCAGTGCACAGTAGATAAAATGTGAGCCACTGATAAACTTGATGGCAAGTTTTTCAGAAAGTATTCCATGAGGAAAAGCATTCTATATGAATTCCCATCTTTTACGTCTCAGTGCTGGTATGGAGGAAGGTTCCTTAATGGGCAAAAATCCGTATGTGATGAGTGAGCTGGTAACAGTAACACCTGCTCTGTGCTGCTTTTGGAGTTGCACCCAATTAAATGGTGGCTGCTTGGAACAGATGGTTCCCCCAGTCAGAGAATAACCAAGCCAACTGGGACAGAATTTAGTGGTTCTCTCAAGGGTAGGAGCATAAACTGACACTTTAGAAAGTAGGGAATTAAAAAAACGTGTTATATGTTTGCATACCTGTTCTTTCTTCCCTTTAAGTACTGAATAACATCTAGAAACCATGAAAATTTAAGTTTAAAAGGCTCGGCTTTCCTTCTGCCATGAGCTGAATTCTCAACTCCAGGCACTCCCTGAATATATTAACATGAGGAGCCACCAGTCAATTAGGAGCTCCTTAATGAGGAAGAGTTCACAAGCCATCAGCATTTTGCTAATTATAGAAGCAGCTGTTGGACAAACAGCACCTCGCAACTCTGGAGTTTGTAAATGGCATTAACACTGTCACCTATCCCTGTGCTGGACGCAGTGCTGGACTGTGCTCTCTCACTGACATAGTTCTGATTTTGGACAGACTGGGGTGGTTCAACTTACTTGGAGGGGAAAAAACCCAAATCCAACCTGCAGGAATAGTTTTTCTACGGACACAATTTAAAACAAATATTTGAATGGTTTGGGTAATGTTATGATGAAAGCTAGCCTTTGAAAACTGAAACCTTCTACTCCCCCAGTCTTTCCTTCTTATGCACCCTTATGCTAGTTTTCACTAGGAAATTTGAATATTTGGAGAAACTTTTATGGGTTTGGTACAGCATATGATTTCAAGATTTATTTTTGCACTTCTCTTAAAATGTCTTCGAGAAACAGGCGTGTGCTGTGTGCAGTAAGTGATGAGGTACGTAATGGAATAGGAAGGGCAGCAGAAGTGGGGACAGAGGAATGAGAAGGGTAGGTCTTGATTATTTGATTAGAATACTAATTTCCATATATGATTTATTTACTGAGATTCCCTGAAATATATGTTTCAAATTCAGGTTACATTGCAGCAATGTAATTAGCAATAGGGAGACTCCACAGTCATATATTCATATTGTCACTTGATAATTACATGTATTTCCTTATGTTATATCTGACACCTAGGTAGTTACCAAGTAATGTTTGTATTCATGCTGTAAGTGCACTTAAGCTTATATTGATGTTTTTCACATTGTAATTTATTTGTTCCTAGTGGTCTGAAAACTCTTGTTTATAGCTGGAATTACCTAACCTCAGTCAAAAGTTCCTAAGAAATTTACAAGATAGATGTTTACAAGGTACAGTAACACCAAATATTCCTCAAAAGTAATAGGTCTAGGAATGAACCTCCAGTGTCATCCAGTTCTATCCCCTGCCACGGGTAGGGACAGCTTTAATAGACCAGGCTGCTCCAAGCCCTATCCAGCCTGGCTTTGCACATTTCCAGGGATGGGGCAGCCACATCTTCTCTGGGCAGTCTGTGCCAGAGCCTCCTCACCCTCACAGGGAACAATTTCTTCTGCTATCTACTATACATTTACCTTTGTATCTATATCATGCACTAGAATTGCATTGCAAACATAATTTTTTTTTAAATAAGTAGTTAGGGGCGACTTGTAGTGCTCTATCACTGTGTATGTATTGAGATCAGTGCTTTAGAAAAAGCTGGTTAAATCCACAGATGGTGAATCCATCCTGTAGTATAAAATACCAGCTCAGTATTTTCTAATCCCTCATACCATATTCTTATATCGTGTTTATAATGTATTGATTTGATTGCCTGACCTTAGTGCCTGCACGTCCACAACGTGAGCCCTAATTCTGCCTGGCTGGGCTGAGGGTGGCGGGCAGAGCTGCCAGCTGAGACTTTGCACATTAACGTGTCAGCTCTGGAGCTTCCCAAATTACAGGGCTCTCATGTTCTCCTGCTCGCACAGTGAATTCTTCTCCTGGAAACCTCTCCTTTCCTCACTGGTAGGGCATTTGCTTTCAAGCATGATCTGCTTTACATTGTGTAAAACTCCTAAGAAAACCCCTCAGGGGTGTGTGCTCAGGAAAGAGGAGATGTGATAAATACCATATGGTGCACGGGACTCCGGCTCTGTGTTTTCGTCTTCTTCCTTGTAGAGGCAGTGCCTTCAAACGACAGCTTGTTGACAGTTCTTCTTCACCAGTCACCAAAATCTAAAGGCTGATGTGGTTTCTCTCACTGAGGAACACTGAGGGGCTGTGAGGGGCTGTGAGGGGCCATGAGGGACTATGGAAGGCTCTGGCAGGTTGTGAGGGGCTTTTGAGGGGACTGTGAGGGGCTCGAAAGGCCCCTCTGAGGGCTGTGAGGGGCTCGAAAGGTGAGGAGCTGTGAGGGGCTCTGAGGGGTTGTGAGGGGCTTTTGAGGGATTGTGAGGGGATATAAAAGCCCCTCTGGGGGCTGTGAGGGGCTCTAAAAGCCCCTCTGAGGAGCTGTGAGAGGCTCTGAGGGACTATGAGGGGCTGTGAGGGGCTCTGAAGGGTTGTGAGGGGCTTTTGAGGGATTGTGAGGGGATATAAAGGCCCCTCTGAGGGCTGTGAGGGGCTCTGAGGGGTTGTGAGGGGCTCTGAGTGCTTTTGAAGGACTGTGAGGGGCTCTAAAAGCCCCTCTGAGGGCTGTGAGGGGCTCTGAGGGGTTGTGAGGGGCTTTTGAGGGATTGTGAGGGGATATAAAAGCCCCTCTGGGGGCTGTGAGGGGCTCTAAAAGCCCCTCTGAGGGCTGTGAGGGGCTCTGAGGGATGTGAGGAGCTCTGAGGGACTATGAAGAGCTGTGAGGGGCCCTGAAAGGTTGTGAGGGGCTCTGAGGGACTATGAAGAGCTGTGAGGGGCCCTGAAAGGCTGTGAGGGGCTCTGAGGGCCTATGAGGGGCTGTGAGGGGCTCTGAAGGGTTGTGAGGGGCTTTTGAGGGATTGTGAGGGGATATAAACGCCCCTCTGGGGGCTGTGAGGGGCTCTAAAAGCGCCTCTGAGGGCTGTGAGGGGCTCGAAAGGCCCCTCTGAGGGCTGTGAGGGGCTCGAAAGGCCCCTCTGAGGGCTGTGAGGGGCTCGAAAGGCCCCTCTGAGGGCTGTGAGGGGCTCGAAAGGCCCCTCTGAGGGCTGTGAGGGGCTCGAAAGGCCCCTCTGAGGGCTGTGAGGGGCTCGAAAGGCCCCTCTGAGGGCTGTGAGGGGCTCGAAAGGCCCCTCTGAGGGCTGTGAGGGGCTCGAAAGGCCCCTCTGAGGGCTGTGAGGGGCTCGAAAGGCCCCTCTGAGGGCTGTGAGGGGCTCGAAAGGCCCCTCTGAGGGCTGTGAGGGGCTCGAAAGGCCCCTCTGAGGGCTGTGAGGGGCTCGAAAGGCCCCTCTGAGGGCTGTGAGGGGCTCGAAAGGCCCCTCTGAGGGCTGTGAGGGGCTCGAAAGGCCCCTCTGAGGGCTGTGAGGGGCTCGAAAGGCCCCTCTGAGGGCTGTGAGGGGCTCGAAAGGCCCCTCTGAGGGCTGTGAGGGGCTCGAAAGGCCCCTCTGAGGGCTGTGAGGGGCTCGAAAGGCCCCTCTGAGGGCTGTGAGGGGCTCGAAAGGCCCCTCTGAGGGCTGTGAGGGGCTCGAAAGGCCCCTCTGAGGGCTGTGAGGGGCTCGAAAGGCCCCTCTGAGGGCTGTGAGGGGCTCGAAAGGCCCCTCTGAGGGCTGTGAGGGGCTCGAAAGGCCCCTCTGAGGGCTGTGAGGGGCTCGAAAGGCCCCTCTGAGGGCTGTGAGGGGCTCGAAAGGCCCCTCTGAGGGCTGTGAGGGGCTCGAAAGGCCCCTCTGAGGGCTGTGAGGGGCTCGAAAGGCCCCTCTGAGGGCTGTGAGGGGCTCGAAAGGCCCCTCTGAGGGCTGTGAGGGGCTCGAAAGGCCCCTCTGAGGGCTGTGAGGGGCTCGAAAGGCCCCTCTGAGGGCTGTGAGGGGCTCGAAAGGCCCCTCTGAGGGCTGTGAGGGGCTCGAAAGGCCCCTCTGAGGGCTGTGAGGGGCTCGAAAGGCCCCTCTGAGGGCTGTGAGGGGCTCGAAAGGCCCCTCTGAGGGCTGTGAGGGGCTCGAAAGGCCCCTCTGAGGGCTGTGAGGGGCTCGAAAGGCCCCTCTGAGGGCTGTGAGGGGCTCGAAAGGCCCCTCTGAGGGCTGTGAGGGGCTCGAAAGGCCCCTCTGAGGGCTGTGAGGGGCTCGAAAGGCCCCTCTGAGGGCTGTGAGGGGCTCGAAAGGCCCCTCTGAGGGCTGTGAGGGGCTCGAAAGGCCCCTCTGAGGGCTGTGAGGGGCTCGAAAGGCCCCTCTGAGGGCTGTGAGGGGCTCGAAAGGCCCCTCTGAGGGCTGTGAGGGGCTCGAAAGGCCCCTCTGAGGGCTGTGAGGGGCTCGAAAGGCCCCTCTGAGGGCTGTGAGGGGCTCGAAAGGCCCCTCTGAGGGCTGTGAGGGGCTCGAAAGGCCCCTCTGAGGGCTGTGAGGGGCTCGAAAGGCCCCTCTGAGGGCTGTGAGGGGCTCGAAAGGCCCCTCTGAGGGCTGTGAGGGGCTCGAAAGGCCCCTCTGAGGGCTGTGAGGGGCTCGAAAGGCCCCTCTGAGGGCTGTGAGGGGCTCGAAAGGCCCCTCTGAGGGCTGTGAGGGGCTCGAAAGGCCCCTCTGAGGGCTGTGAGGGGCTCGAAAGGCCCCTCTGAGGGCTGTGAGGGGCTCTGAGGGCCTATGAGGGGCTGTGAGGGGCTTTTGAAGGGCTGTGAGGGGCTCTAAAAGCCCCTCTGAGGAGCTGTGAGAGGCTCTGAGGGACTATGAGGGGCTGTGAGGGGCTCTGAAGGGTTGTGAGGGGCTTTTGAAGGGCTGTGAGGGGCTCGAAAGGTGAGGAGCTGTGAGGGGCTCTGAGGGGTTGTGAGGGGCTCTGAGGGACTATGAGGGGCTGTGAGGGGCTTTTGAAGGGCTGTGAGGGGCTCTAAAGGCCCCTCTGAGGGCTGTGAGGGGCTCTGAGGAGTTCTGGGGGCTCTGAGGGCTTTTGAGGGACCCCGAGGATCTCTGAGGGCCGTGGGGGGCTGCAGGGGGCTCTGGGGCTGTGAGGGACCCTGAGGGGCTCTGAAGACTGTGGAGGGCTGTGTAACAAAATATTTCAAGAGATTATGGGATCCATTGGAAAAGCTGACATCCAAATTCATTGTCTTCTGACACGGTAAGACTACAGGAAACTGCTGCTGTTGTTTACTGAGGGGATTTTGTCAAAATGCATTTGAATTTGAAGAGTGCTGTAGTGAATAAATGTCTGAGACAGTAGTGCTGACAAAAATGCTTTTAAAAAAAATTAAAGGAAAGGGGCAAAGGACAAACTAGTGACAACCTACTGAAAAATTAGATTTGGCCAACTGGGAAAGAAAACAGATGTGAGTACTCCCAACTTCTAAGTCTTCTAAGCCCTGTAGCATGGTGCTGAATCTTTTAACTATTTAGTATGGTGTTTGTATGGGAATTTACATATTGAGCATATGGATTGCTGAATTACTCTTTATGTAGACAAGAAGTTACTATTCTGCATTATGATCAATATTCTGGTGTATGGAAAATGTTTTGAAGTGACTTGAAGTGATGTACACTTGTACAAATGTACACAATTTGATTATGAGGTAATACTATTATGAATCAAGGAAATGAGAATCTACTTGGGAAGCACTGCTTGTGTCTTCTTAGCCAGAAGCAAATGGCATATAGTTATGTTATCTGAGCTTCCAGCAATAATTGGTATGTCCGCATTTTTAGCTTTTTATGTTATTCTGTGTGAAAGAAAAACAAGCAATGGTTGATTCATCCCTGAGAACCCACAGTTGTAGGTGGTAATTTGTTGTATCATTCTTTCTTAACCTTTTAAAATATAAGGCTGATAATTGTAGTTTTGCAATGGTAAATTGTTATAGTAGTAAAGCATGAAAAATAGGGAGAAAGAAGGTAAAATGTGTCCATTATTGAGGGCAAAGATGCTTTTCCCAACCAGAGTGTCCAGGTTTATACTTCATGCACTCAGGTATTTGTTCTTGGTTAATGTTTTTACCAAGAGACTTGTGTTTTTTTCAAGGATATTTAAACATTAAAACATAGTTTGGTGTCTTTATGAGCACATCCTTGTCCCAGGAAAGGGTGCAGTGTAAACAGCTATCCTTTATTCTTCAAAGGGAACTTTCAGATTCCTGTCAAAACCTGCACTGGCACCAAACCTCATCCAAGCGCTCCCCTGACTGAGGCCTGCATCTATCCCAAAGTTCTGGCACTGTAAATTCCTGCGTTGCCTTCCCTTTCCCCCTGCTGCATGTTTAGAAAGATGGTCTGTTTTCCTAACAGTAAAAGATGTGGAAAATGTGCTGAAATTTTCTGAAAGGAATTTAAAAGAGAATATTTTAGTCTTGGCATGTAGCACAGTTGCAAGGAGGCTCATTTTGATGACATCCATCTGTTGCAGATTAAAATAGGCTGGAATCGGGGATTGTGAAACGAGTTAGTGCGGCGTGATAAGCAGGGGGACAGAAATAAATGCATTGGAATGGGTGGGGCAACTGAAGTAAGTGGCTGGAAGTGGGAGGCTTTGAGGATATTTTGCTGATGCGAAGGAGTGGCTCTGCTTGAGAGGCGGGCTTGGCTGAGAGCGCGCTCAGCGGCACGGGAGTCCCGGCCCGGCAGAGCCAGGGCACTCCTCACCTCGTGGACACTCCTCACCTGCGGGCTCACAGCCCCACGGACAGGCTGCGGTGCTCACTGACCGCTCCTTGCTCCCCTCCCTTTGTTCAGCTGCCGCAGTGGCTGCTGCTTCCAAAGGCCCCTTCCGTGCGCTCGTTGCTTCTGTAGCACGGCTCGAGTTTGTATCCCGGTCTCTGGGCTCTCAGTAGCCAAATTGCCCGTGTAGGGAACATCCAAATCCGGGCTGGTTTCAAGCAGCCGATGTAGTTTGGTGTCACGGTCACAAAGGCAACGGGGCTGAGGCGTTCCACGCTCCGTTGCTTAACAGTATATCCCACAACCTGGCAGAAAAATGAACATGTATTTTTATAGGATTTTTAAACCTCTTTTAGACATATCAGTGTGGGGAGTCCAGGGATGGGAATGTTTACAACATGATCCTGGATTTAGATACTCAGCCTTGAGTACTTCATCCGCTTTGTTCTAAGCTTAGCTACGTGTGCAGTGCTGCCCACTTTGAGCGTTTATGTCTAAAAATAATAGATCTAAGTCTGTAAATAACAGCTATGCACATCTATAAACAACATACATAAATAAATGAATAATACATAAAATCATATATGTATAAAGGGATAATATATTTATATGTAATTCCCCAGAAAACTATTGTTAGCAAGTTGATGCATTTATTTTTCTCTTGTTGACAGTATCAGTATGATTGACAGTATCAAGTATGATTTACTCTTGTTGACGGTATCAAGTATGATTTATGGGGTTTTATTTTTTTTAGTTCTTGCTAAATTTTGAATGTCAGCTATTATTGCTCTATTTTGTTCATTCTGACAGGTCTGCAGTTCTTTTATGCCATTATTGCCTAATTTAAATATGCTAATTAATGCAGATATAATTCAAACTCAGTTGTTTCATGTTTTATTCTCCTGCAGCATAAAATGTGGAAACCTTTCACCACTGATGAAGTTCTGCTCTGGTTTAAGCAGGGGCTAATTGGAGAATTTTTTTTCTTCTGTTTTTACAGTCTGACAGCAATGCAAGCTTTCTCCGAGCTGCCAGAGCTGGCAATTTGGACAAAGTCGTGGAATACCTGAAAAGTGGAATAGACATTAACACCTGTAATCAGGTAAGATATTTAATGGACACAAGTTTGCAAGAGTGAATTGCAAGAAACCTGGGCACTGTAGAAATGTGATTTATTTAAAGAATCACTGTAGAAATGTGATTTATGACTTCAGCCTGCTGAAGGTGGCGTGCTCAGCCCATGGACTTTCCTTAGCTGTCCCACTTGAAGCACCTGATCCCCTGAGAGCTCAGGTGTGGGAGTGTGGAGTTCCCTGGTTATTTTTGTGAGATCTCAGGGGGTAAGTAAGCACTTGCGTGGGTGTAGCTGTAGTGGCACAAATAACTCCAAGCAGGTTAAAATCCTGGCACTCACCTGCACTGGCACTGTGGTTCTGGTTACTCTCAGGTGGCTAAAGGGGTAGCCATGGCTTTTGCCTTGTTTCACAAAACTAAATGGGTTCTTGTCACTGGTCAGCAATATCTACAACATAACAGCAAAGCTCCTTAAGTGTTGAGCTTAACATAGTGTCTTCCTGTTCAGGAAAGTTATTACTGCTGCAAAAATAGGCTATTAAAGTTTCACCATTGATGTGACTGTAATGTGATACAGTGTTTTGGCTTGGCTCTTTTGTAGGTCTGTCATATAAGTCCAATTACTTTGGCTTCATAGCTTAGGGACCTACATTTTTAAGGTTTATTTAAGTGACTAGAACCATCAAGTTTAATAAGACTCTAGCTGTGACTTAAAATAAATATGCAAATAAGTGTCTGCATCAGTTCTGGGAAGTGTCTTGGCTTTCTAGTGAAATCACTGCAGTGACTTTGATGGGGAATTTGACAGCTCAGGCTTTGTGGTGCCCAGCTTTTCCCTACCTCTTAGCCAAATTTGATCAGAGTGACCACTAGCTGGACAATGGCTATGCCATTTGGAAGTAAAACCCCAGAATTGTGACCACTACTTCTTTTTTTTTGGGTGGGAGGGGAGAGAAAAATAAGGAAGTAAATGGGAGAATAAGGAATGAAATCACCTAAATTATTTGGCACCATCACCTTCCCTGCTGAAGGAAATCTGCAGATGATTAAAACAGGCATGTGTCAAATGGAAGCTGGGGCAGAGTGAGAGCAGATCTGTATGCTGTGCCAAGGAATTTAATGATGAGGAGGATAAGAGCTGGGGCTTTTCATGTTCTGCTTATTGAAGACATACAGAAATGTTCTTGCCTTACTGTCTAGGAGAAGGTTTGACTTACTGTCAAGGAAAAGCTTCCTGAGTTATATAGGCCATGGCCTGGCAAACTTCAAGTTTCCCAGTTAGGAGAGAGTGAATCTAGACTCAAGTTGTTATGTTCAGATAGATCCAGCAAGTTTTCTGTCTTTATTATACACACCGATATTACCAAAGAGATTCACCCCCAGGACAGAGCACAGTTAATATGATAATTAATTCAGAACACTACAGGGTTTTTTTCCCAGTGTTTATATTCCCTTGCTGGTTATGGCAGGAATATGACGAAGGTTGCTGCAGATTTATCTTCTGTGGAAAGTGCTTCCCACCTGCAGCTGGTGACAAAGCTCCTCTTGCACTGTGTCGGTGAGATCAGAGCCTTCACCCTCCACTGAGCACAACCAAGCACTTCAGCTTCTGGCAGGCTCCAGTTCTGGTGCTGTATAAAACTGCTCACAGAGCTTTTTGGTAACTAAGACCCCCAGTGCTTCCACTGATCACTGCCATCACTGGTCTGTTATAAATTTTGTTGGGAGTGGGAGCAGACTCCTTCTGCCAGAGGTCAGGGAATATTGAGTAAGCCATGGCAGCTGCTGGTGCAGCCTTCAGGTTATTCCTCCTCAGGGTTTGACAGGGGTGTCCGTGTCATTGTGTTCCAGCTGTCTAAGGGGAGAAGCAGACACAGTCTGTGCAAAATGCAGGGGTGTATTTTATTTTTAAGAGTGAGATATCTCAATGCTTTTTTTAAAATGAAGCCTTGTATGCACAGGGTATTTATGCTCAGTAAAATGCTATTTTTAGATTAGAACTCATCTGAGAAAAACCATACATAATGTTAAATATAAGCTTTCCTGAATGGAGAGAACACCAGAAGATTCTTTCTTCAGTTTCAATGTTTTTTTTCTCAGGTCCTGAGTTTTCAGAGTGATGTGTCTTTATAGAAAATCAAAGTATTTTCCCAATGCAACCGTTGCCAAATTATGATGGAGCTTAATGTTTCTGGATGTACTGAACACAGGGAGTAGTTAAGGACACAATTATATAGTTAATAATTAGATATTACTTAAATGTGCTCTGTTGAATGCTACCCTCGTAACAAGTTCACTTTCTATGGAATCGCTTACTTTAATCTGAATTCAAGCACTATCATAGATTCTGAAAGTCATGAATCAATTCTTTTTATTTCTGGAGAGAGTTAAAAATGTCAGTGGACAAAATTCCCCAGTTTTATGGAGAGTCCCTTAAAAAATCCGATTCCTGGTATTTTATTGGATGGATAAGCAATAGCCATTGGCAATACCTGTTTCCTTTAAAGTTGTTTTTCTGTGCTACAACTGTAGTTTTTGAGGATGTGGTTACCGTTTCTAGTTAATGTAGCATGAGTTGCTCCTGCATCACCAAAAGGTTGCTTAGCAAAACCAGTGTTACACTGTGCCTTTGTGCAGCCCAAGGTTCCAGCAGGAGTTAGACCCCAAAGCCTGGCTGTTCTGAGAGTTCATCAGCTGCCTGCTGAGTTTTGAAACAGAATTGGGGATCCAAAGGCACCATAAAGTAACATCTCTCTATCTTGTCCTTGGAGACCTGTCAGTTTTTGGGTGATGTCTCGCAGGAAAAATGCAATGGGCTTGGCATTTGCTTTAGAAAAGTCTTCTGTGTTCCTGTCTAATGCCTTGAACAGACCAGGGTTCAAGTATTAGGTAGTTCTGGGGGGCTCCAGCTCCAAGGCTTTTTGGATTTCTGTCAGTTTGGCTTTGGCTCTCGTTTTGTTGGCTTCCTTTTGATTTGGTCTCTGCTCCTTTGGTGCCAGCTCCCTCCCTCCGAGTGAAAGTCACTGCCTCTCCCAGCAGTGCCAGCTGTAGTCTGAAGGAGCACCGGAACATAATGAGGTCGGCAGCACCACATTTGATTTCACTCTGTAGGTTAATTCAGTTTCTTGACTTCCTAGACTATAAAGCAATATGAAGGGAGAATTTTCATAACCAGATAATGTTTTTCTTTTTCTCACCTCCCCCCCTTCCGCACTGTCCGCTTAATTTCTTTGTGATATTTTTAGGAAAAACTTCCACAAACATTTGGACTTCAGAAAGCCATGCCCAGCTCTCTAATATGCCCTTTCCCAAATCTCTCTTGAAAAGAGGTTGCCACATGCACATTTTACTTCCTCAAGAGGTTTATTCAGAGGAGAATTTGCAGAGCCATCTATTAAAGAGAGAAAAGTGTTTGAGTTTAATAAAGACTGTGGTACTGCTTTCTAGTTTCTGCCTCTGCTGGCAAAAGGAGTTAGCACTCTGTTATTTACAGAGCTAGTCACAAAAGCTTTTTAATTTTCATTGTGTTTTGAAGTTATGCTTTGCTACTGGGCTCTTATCATAAAACTTTTTCCCCACTGCCTTTGAACACTTTCTTTCCCCCATTTCTATGTTTTAAATTGTTTCTCATCCTCACAAAGTCTCAGCAGCAGAAGGTGAGCCAAGCTTTCTAGGACTGTCAAGTTATTGTCTATACCTATCACTTAGAGCTGAGCTTAGAGGGAAGGGTGTAAAAGCCCACAAAGCACTGACTTGGCTGACTTAAAACGTCCCTTGAACTACAGGTTGATCTGATGCTCTGCCAAGACATTGCTTTTCCAGGGTGTCAATATTGGCACAGTAGGGATAGGCGGGAATGGGAGAAGCTGCTGGATCTGAGTGATGTCCCAGAAGGAGTAAATGGCACAGCAGGATTGATGCTGAACCAGGCAGTGATGAAAGAGCTTCCATTGCATGAGGATTGCTCCATGAGGCAACTGAATACAAAGGCAGAGGGAGCAGGGAATATTTTTGGGTGATTTCCAGACAAGAGCAGTGTCAGTACCTGTCTTATGGGGAATAAGTGACTGACTTTGGACTGGCTTAAGATAGGCTGGTGATTTTTAGGATGTCCAAGAAATCCCTGGACTTTTCCAGCTTGCTGAAAATACCTCAGGTGGCACCATGGGAAGTGCTGTGAGCAGTCAGCGGTACGTGCATGTTTGTAGCACCCCATGGGATAGAAAGCATTGCCATCTCTGCCTCAGTGGTAGAGGAGAAAGAGAATTGAGGGAATCAGGCACTGCAGGGAAACCAGCTTGGAAGGCTTAGTATTATGTTATGAGAGTTAAAATCACCAAGGAGTCTCCAAAAGAATGGCAGTTATGGCATATGCAGGCTTTGTCCTTGTGCGGCACAGTTTTGCTTAGCAGACAACTAATTTCACCCTCCCCAACTTTTTGGTGGGCAGGGGAGTGAAAAAGGGACGTGTCAGAAACCTTTGTTGTTCTGAACTACAAAAATCCAGTTGACAGGAACGGAGGAGTTGCATTGATTAAATCTGAGATTCCATCATCAGAAGTAGCAGGGATCAGCCACGTGGGCTGGGAAATAATTGCAGCGTTGGTTCTGATTAGGGAGAAAGAGAACAAAAGTTGCTTTAAGGCTTCAGTTGTGCTGGCCCTCAGCATTTATAGTGCAGGGCTTGCTACTGCTTACCCCAGCTTGCTTTATTTAAGGAATTAGGGAATTTGAATGTCTGTAGTCCTGTTTTTAAGCTGGAGTTTCTTCCTGTAAGCTTTTTACTGGACTTCAACTATGAATTTTACTCATGTTCTAAATAATTAAAAAGAAGTCCTGTGTTGTAAAGAACTTAATTTATGCAGCTTTATCTACTTTCAGGTGCATAATGTGGCATCAACATATACATGGCTCAGAGGCAGGAATACAAGTTTTAGAGATTAAGCACTGGGACAAGCCTTGCCCTCTCCATATTTTGGCACATGGTAGACTAAACCAGAGGCTTCTCCTCATCCTTTTGCATTCAGAGGTATTTCTGTGCCATGGATTTTGCAGTTTCTCTGCTGTTTGTTCCCAAAGAGTGAGGAAGGTTACTAACATGTCACAGCGATGCATCAGCTGTTACGCTGTGAGGAGGACAAGCTGCCCTTCAGTTTCTCCTGGAAAGTGTCCATAACAGAATCTGTGAGATCTGGTACGAGGACAGGTCTTTGTTGTTAAATGGTGAGGAGAACACTGAGTCTTTCCCCACAAAATACTATTTCAAACCTCTCAGCCACTCCAGCTAGTAATTATGGTTCCTTGATACTCAGCTGAGGTTAAAATCCAAGAGAGATCAGAGCTTTCTGAAGCATGTTCAGCCTGCAAAGTATTCCCTGACATGTGCAGTGTTCCTTATCCTGGTGATTATGGTCCACCTCACCACATGTTTTTGGTAAAGGAATTTATCCTTGACCAGGGCATGGCACTACTGCTACCCCTGGCCTCTGCAGCTCTGTAGTAGGAGTGTTTCCTCTGGAATAAGGATGTTCTGGTTGCTGTAGCTTTTCCCACATAATGGGGTTTGAATCCACATTTCTCATTAACATTTCCTAACTACCAGGCTGCAGAAGGCTGTTCCTCTGTTTTTGGCAGCCTGTGACTGTGGCCTTCCTTTAGTTCCTTTGCTTTTCTCACAGTTCCACTTCTGAATTTGACCACAAAATCTGCCTGTGCTGCTCACATGGATGTGGAATCAAATGGAGTTAGTGCAGAAATGCATTTGGATTGCTGTGTCTGAAGCCATTGGACCCACTCCCATCAAATAGTTCCCGTGCAGTGCTAAGTGCTTTAAAATCCCACTGGGAATTACAGGCTCCAGCTGCCTCTGTGAATGGACAAATATAAGCCAGAAAGTTGTCTTTCAAGCCAAGTGATAAAAATTCCACAGTACTGAGTTTGCTGCTGGTTACTCAAACACCTGAGCATTGCTCCTGATGCCTGCAATATGGAAACCAGGAGAACGCTGGAGGGAATGGCAGTATTTGTCACTGTCACCTGCCTGATGTGGCATGAAAAATACCTTAGGATTGTGAAAAACAGGTTGGCAATTCAGCTAAAATGGACTGCAATTTAGTTTTTTTCCCTTGAGTGGAAGGGGGATTCTAGGAATAAGGAGATCCAGTTTCCATGGCAGGATTTTATATGAGATAAAGTATCCTGTTCCTGTTTAATGTGGAGAAGACTTAAATGCTGACTTTCTTAGGCTACCTTTTCAACATTCCTAGCTTTTATTTAATTGATTTTATTTTCCTTTTTGACTGAGATTGCAAAACCTCAGAGTTTAGTGAAGACATGCTCATCAGGCACCAGGAGAAGTGCCAGATCAAGGATCATTTGCAAGTCAAAGTGATCAACAGCCATTTTGGCCTATTTGTGCTTTTGGGTTTCCATTTGATACCAATTATCCCAGAGGAGAGACCAGGGCTGAGGGTGGCTAGGTGAGCATGGAATAAGCGTGAGTGAGTGGACACATGCTGTGTAAATTTGGCTAACTCCTGTGATTTCTCAGAACCTCAGCAGGGCTGCATGAGGTTACAGTACAGTGGGGCAGAAATACTCAAGTTTTGAGATACTGGGCTCCATGGAGGTACCCAAGGCAGTAGTCTGTGATAGTGGGAAGTTATTAGAAAAGAAGGAATCTCTTCTGGATATTCACAAAATACAGTTTGTTCTGATTAATTTGCTGCTACGAGAAAAATGTTATGGGAGAAGTTTGTCCCACAGAGCTTCAGCTTGAACAGCCATGTCGAAAGTATCTGACTTATGCAGACAATCAGCTAAGAGATGTAATGGTATTCCAGCTCCTAATCTTCTCCTTATCCCAGGGTGAGGTAGGAATGTGTATCTGATATTTGTAATGGATCTGGCCCTTGTACTTACAGAATGGGCTCAATGCTCTGCACCTGGCAGCCAAGGAAGGCCACGTGGGACTGGTACAGGAATTGCTGGAAAGAGGCTCGGCCGTGGATTCTGCCACTAAGGTAATTAGTGCATGTCTCTAAGCTTATTCAATACATAGGAAATACAGACAAAGCCCCAAAAAGTACAAAATAAGAGAATAACATCAATACTGCGCTGATATTTAACCTCTTATTTTTGTTATGGCCCAGGAGCTCTCTTTGCTGAAGCTCATTGGTAGTAAATGAAGAGGAAAATGCAGTTTGTAGTATGATACAAGGGCAGCTTTAGAAGTTTTTAACAATGCCAGATTTTCCTTATTTCCAGTGACGGGTCCTCCTTATTTTAAGGAGAGTTAATATAGCTCCAAATACTAAATTTTTTCAAATCTGTGAAAATTAGTAATTGGCTTTATCATATCCAGAGGATTTTCAGCCATGGACACAATGGGAAAAACACCAGTGGGATAAATTGATTTCTGTTTAGCCTTTCCACAGGCGGGCACAGGCACATGAATGCTATAAAAAACCTGCTGGATTGAAATGATTCCTGAAGAAGGGTAATAATAACTTGCATTTTCCCTCTCCCTCTAACAGAAAGGGAATACAGCCCTGCACATTGCATCCTTAGCAGGACAAGCTGAAGTTGTCAAAGTTCTGGTGAAGGAAGGAGCCAATATTAATGCACAATCTCAGGTATGATGCTCTTTTCCCTTCTCACTTCTAGAAGTTATTTGGTGTGCTCTTGTAAGATCTGAGATATTAGACACTGCTTCTAAACATCCAAGTCTGACAAATCAAGCAAACTGAGGCATTCTCTTGTAAGTAGAATAAAAGTAAATGCTGAATTGAGGTCATTATGTGCTCATTGTGTAATACAGGGACTCCTATTGCTTATGACAGAAAAATTTCCAAAACAATTCCTAGAAGCATGCTAGGAATTCCTAAAAGATTCCAAAGTGTATAAATATTGTATTTGAGTGGAATTTGTTGCACAGTAATGAAGATGATAATTTCTCAGGGCTTGATTTTTACAATTGCTTTCTATGGTTATTTTCTGGCTAGAAGTTTGCAGATAACTTACCCCAGGCTTCCAAACTCCTTCCTTATGTGAGCAGAAAGAATTTCAATCAAAAGTTTGTGATGTACATTTGAACTGGGGAAAATCACCTTGTCCTGGCAGGAAAACCAACTGTAAAAACTGCCCTCTTATTTCCACTGACATGAAACTTGTCTGGTCTTCCAAAACACACCAGAGGACAGGGTGGTGTCCCTTACCTATTATTTCCTAGGATTAAGAACCATTTATCAAATAAATAATTTGGTTAATGTTTGTAAATGCTGCCTTAATTATAGCAGCTGTCTTGTAGCTATAAGGGGCTGAACAGATAGTATAGATGGTATAGATAATAAAGAAACAGATGATATAGATAATAAAGAAACTGCATTGTTCTGAAGTGCTTGGCTGGTGACATCCTCCAAAAAAAACCACATTTTCCTAGCACTAGCTCCACACCTTGCTTTCCCAGACCTGGGAAAGTGGGACCTGGAGGGTTTCCTGTTGTTTGATTGTACACATTCACCATGGACAGGGTAAGGTAAGTAGAGAGCAGGAGATGAATAAACAGCCTTACAAAATGAATGTTTGTCTGTTCCTTTAGCACATTTTAAGGCAAGAGAAAGAAACTGAAAAGAACTTTAAGCTGACTCCAAGATTTTAAAAAGATAATCTTTATTATGCTTTTTTTGCCCCAAAATGATGGAACAGCTCTCTCAGGACAGCTGATGGTCAGTTGCTCCCTGTGCTCTATTCCCATTAAAGATAAGAAATGTAGTTCCATTGTTCAAAAATTTAGCACACTCCTTTCATAATGAACAAGCTGGATGATTCCTTCATACATTTATCAGTGTTTTCATGGTTATTAGAAGGTAAAAAAAAAGTGTTTAATATTTTAAGCATGGTAAGATAAATAATTGCTAAAAAGTAATACTTTCATGAAACATTATGCCTCAAAAAATCTTCCTAAAGGCTTTTCCTTATGTGGAAAAAACAAATGAGGTTTTCTAAATTAAAAAAGAAAAGAAAATCCAATTAGGATTGGAAGATGTGTTCACAGGTATTACTTTTTACAATATCCTAGTTTTAAAGACATTTATTGTTAGCACTAGATGCTTTGTGTAATGCACACAGAGCTGTTAACAGGCATTTGGTACTTGGCTTAATTGAGTTAATCTGATGGAGGCCATTTTCCCCATTAGTGCTCACTGGTTGCCTCCAGGCTGGATGGATTGGGAGTGCTGGCATACAGATGTCCTGCCTTTGTGCCTTGTTGTCTCAATTAAACAAGTCCTGGTGACTTGGCCGGGGGTGGGAGTCCTTAGTGTGGTGTCATCCAGCTTTGGGGCCTTGGGCTTGTGTGTCTCTGGCCTGCTGTGCTTTTCCAGAAGAGATGGCCAGAGATGGGCAAGAGCTGCTTCAGGCAGGAGATGTTCAGAGGCTCTTGCTGCCACTGCCAGAGGAGACATTCCCATGGAAGGTGTCCCTTAATTATAAAGTAATGTTTTTATGCTCCATTAATGGAGTGAAGCTGGGGAATGCTGCCTCTCTGCTCAAGGTTGCATTTGACATGTCAAGAATCATGTCTCATAGAAAATAAATGTTACAGAGAAAAAAACAGTAACTCCAAAATTGATAAAGAGTAGACATGCGGTTTATGATAGCAGATGAAGTAAGACTGAAACATACCTAACTACAGCTGGTCAAAAAAGAAAAATATGAAGCTAGATAGGAAAAAGGGAAGAAGAATGACTGAACAGAATGTGCCTGAGTTTTCAAAATCTCAGGTTTAAATCTCAGGTTTTCTTATCTAGAAACTTGTCACTGATAAAAAAAAAGGAGAAGAAAAGTAGGAAAGCTTAATCGAGTAAGTGAGAAATGAAAAAAAAAAAAAATTAAGGGTGAAATGCAATACAAAAGTGGGAAATTATAACTGAAATGCTCAACTCCTCATTTTTATGTTTTCCTTCAATTCCCTTTTTAAAAATAGGTGCCATATTGTCACCCTGAAATCTTTTAGCAGGAGTTGTTGCTAGTGAGGGTGTACTGCATCTTCTCCTTGATATCTCTGTTATTTCACACTTTATGTTTTTTAGGCCCCTGTGAAATGCCATTTGCTGGTAGTGATTTAGTGCCAGGAGAGTTACTCTGGTTGTTGCATCACTTCCACTTTAAAGAATTCAGAATCTGTCAAGGCCATTCTTGTTTTCAGTGATGACAATTTCCCATAGTGACAAAATTTCTTCTCTGATGGTGAACTGGTAGATAAAGGAGTAGATGCAACTTGAGCTTGTTCAGTTTATTGTTTTTCCTTTCCTTTTCTCCATTAAATTGCATAAAAACACTGGCCTTTATCAAAATTTACAAGCAATGACATCTGAAGCACCACGCTCATTTTCTAGTTCCTTGGAACAGCAAAATAACAGAATTATCTCAGGAAATGCTATTAAACCCACTGTAACCACTGGGTTTACAAACCCCATCTGTGCTCTCTGAGGCTGTTAAGCATTCTGGGCTCTGATTTTATAGATTTGGGGTTTCTATTAGATTACTTTGCTTTGTCCTTCAGTTTTTTGTTGGCCTTCAGAGCGGCTATTCTGTTAATCTTCTTCTTTTAAAAACTCTGCTCCTTTTGAGCTAACTTGTCATCACTGCTATTTTTAGAGAAGTAATTTCTATTTTGATATGAAGCCTAATTGCACAGTGATTACTAACTGAGTGACTCCGCCTCCAGTTTGGTGCATGTGCCGTTTGAGAGTTCACATCTTCCTGGAGCATGTTTCAGGCAGAGGCTGGGAGGAGGGCACACCCACAATGGCCAAAGATGCTGCTCCTTGCTGGCATAGTTCCACCTAGAACTGGACGAGTGTGGTATTTTCAGCTCAATTAGAAGTGCCTTTTGCTAAGAATTTTAAATAGTAAATATATGTCTATAATGAGTATCCATAAGCCCTTTGCTTGGCTGACCCACACATAGCTCAGTGAGAGGATCAAGACAGCTCTCCTCAGGTGACAAGTTCATTTCTGCAGTTTGTCCCCTTGATGTGACCATGACTTTGGTCCCGTGTAGATCTCACCAGCCTGCACCTGTTGGTGATACAGGGATGGGTGAATGAGAATGCACAGTAGGTAATGGATCCACCAGGGTGTTCCAGGCTGTTCCTTTGAGCTCTGTGTTTCCTTGCAGAACAGACCAAGGTCCATCCCACAGATTGATGATTGATGCCATACATGCTGAACTATGAATCCACTTGGGTGGGTGATCCTCTCTGTTCTTCTGAATTTCACTGGGAAATTTAGGCAGAGCCTTTGGGGAGCATTGGAATGTTCCATCAGGCAGACCCATGGAAGTGGAGTAGCTACTCCTGTCATATCCCCCCACATCCATGCTGCCACCACACTTCCACTGAGCCCAGTGTTACCCTTCTTCCACAGCTGCATCATCTCTGTACCCCAAACCTAGTCTTAGTTGTTGCTTGTGCATTAGAAAACTAAGGGGCTTTTGTGCTCTTCCTCTCAATGAGATCTCCATTTTCAACATACTAGGAATTCTTATGTGAGTTCTTGAATTTTCTCCAGGTGGAAGGAATATCACCAGATTTAGCCAGTCCAACCCTCTCCTTTGATAAATTACTCTTTGTCCCTGTTGCTTTCTCCTTAAGTCACTCTGGACCATCTGACTCATGTACAGGCATCAGAGATGTCTGATCACTGGGAAGCAGTGTGAAATCACTTCCAAATGTGCTGGTAGCAGACTGCAGCAATCCTCATAACTGAGTGTACCTGTAGGCTGACCCTGCAGCAACGACGCTGAGCTGTCCTGACCATGCCTTCCTTAGGGAATGGCTCCATCCTGACATCACTCCATTCCTCACAGGGTCAACAAAAGCCTCCTGGGGAGAGTTGCACCTCCTAGGATGAGGCACTTTGACAAATGCCAAGTGATTGAGGCACAAAGCTGAAAAGCAGAAGGCAGAATGAGGAAATACAATCTGCTCCTGTTTGGGAACTGTAAGGGAACTGCCGTACCCTGGAGTCACCTAAGAAAGAAGTGATTCCCTTCAATTTTACAATTCCTGCCACTGAGTTTACAATGGAATGTGTTCCCAGTTAGCGCAGGTTATATTTTGACCACTTCTTTGTATAGGGGCCCTCAGGAAAGGAGGAGCTGTTTTTTAATCATCAGATTATTCAAAGTGACCCAGATACAGAGAGCAAGGATTAGATAAATCAGCCCTGCCCCAAGCTGATTTCGGTATTTAAAAGCCCTCCGGTTTCCTTTCCTCGACATCCTGCTCTAAGCGCATTGGGAACACATTAGGCAAGCAACAGTTTTGCTTTATATTTGCCCCTGTTATGGTCACCACTCCCTAGGTCAGCATCCAGGAGAGGCTGTTGTGACTGCTGGAGCATTCTTATCCAAACCTCTCAGCAGGTGGAAGCAGTGCTTGGAGCAGCACATTTCCAGCCCCGATGGGTGTTCCCACAAGGAGCGGGAAGAGCTCCGTGAACATCCACCTTCCGTGTTACCACAGGAGCAAAGGGAGGATTTAGGTGACTCTCAGAGAAGTGATCAGCTTGTCTCTGTCAGGATGCACTTGGATTTGCTTTGCCAGGGATTGCTCTCCCCACGGCTTGTAAGGATAATCTAACCTTCAGAATGGAGCACATTCTGCACACTATTTGCTGCTCCATTATGACAAAAGGTTTTAATTCCACCAACAGGGATTTCTGCTTTTATAGCAATATATTTAGAGAGGAAGGTTTTTAGCTGCTGTGTATCCAGAGGAGTCATTTAGCCACACTTGGTCATTGCTAATGTAATAAAGGGGCAGGCCCATTATTTTTTCACTGGCAGGGAAAAAAGGGAAGAAATGCCTTCTGGAGGATTATATGGATTTTGGGAGATGTGAACAAAAGTAATACATTAAGAAGAATGAAAAAAGCCAAATATTTCAGCAAAGACTAAAAACAAACTGAAAATATTTGCAGTATATGTCTTAATCAATTGACTGCTATGAAAGGATGAATGGTCCAGATGAAAAGATTCAGATTGAAACAAGAAGTGGTTTTCCAGTCAATAATAGCTGTTCTTAGAACATATTACCTTTAGGAGGCTGCAGGAACTCAGCAGGCCTATCAGGATGGTAAGAGCTCAGCAGACCAACACGCCGTGTTTCTCCCCTGCTGGGATGACGCAGTGGTGACTGAAGCAGGCAGTGCAAACGCTGGCCAGGTACATTTGTGAGTGTGGGCATGACTCAGCCACAACCAAATACGTAGAAACATCTTTTTTTTTGTTTCTAGTGCAGTATTGTCTTCCTTCCAGCCCTCAGCCACACAAAATGAATGGGTGCTTTCGGGACTGCTTTTCCATTACCATGTTTCTGAAGGCAAACCCCAAATGCAGTTTTGGATGAGTGCCCAGATTCAAATCTGAGACTCCTCCCGGACTGAGCCTTTGGGCCCTCACCTATGCCCAGTATCGAGGTGGTGTTTTCTTATGCATGACCAATCTGTTCTAGTCCCATTATTCTCCATCAGCTCCATTTCTATTATGGGCTCCCTTGGTGTAAAATGCCATTTCCAGAACATAGGACATCTTGATTTCTGCCTGGCTGTGTTTCAGGCACTGTTACTACTTTGCTGTTCTTGAGGAAAAGAAATGGTGATATTTGAAGCTGCTGAAATAGAATATTTGTGGTCTTTAAATTCAGCATCTGGGCTCGGAAGTGACTGAGTCACACTTCCCCAGAGAGGGGCCTTGCAGTGGGGAGGCAGCAGGTGTCATATACGTACTGCTGCTCTTGGAGTCCTGGGTGATCCCTCATGAATGAATTTGCCAAGTTTATCACAGCCCAGGCAGCATCATTTATCCATAGGCTTTGTCATTATTGCTGTGGTGTAAGTATAGAATGGCAAACACTATTTATACTACCAGAGAATTTGTGGGACAGCTGAAGGGGTGGTGCTATTTTCAGAGTAGGCTTCTGTGTCACTACATTTAAAAAAGAAATATTTATTGTAAGTTAGTTTATGATCTGTTGTCTCAAACAAGTAAGTATTCTTTTAATTTTTCTTTTTGTTTGTTTAACTGTTTGGGCCAGTTTAGGGACCAACCTCCCTAAATTCAGTAATTCTTATCTTGTTCCTGACTACTTTTTGCTTTTCCATGGGACTCTGTGGGCTTCAACATCTGCTATGTGTGATGGATGCAAGAATAGTCATCTAATCAATTGGCTGACACTTGCTGGGGGATTTTACAGCAGCTTGCTTCCCCCTTAGGGATGTGCCACTCTACATCCTGCATTTCTCTGTGCACAGATACTTACATCTAACCTCTGTGTCATCCTTACTGGCACTTCCCAGCTTTGTTATAAAAGGAAATGATAGCCCAGGCAAGTGAATACATAATGTGCTGCTCACTTGGAAGCACGGAGGAAAGATTCTGCTCTGAAAACATGTGGTGCTTTCATCAGAAATCCACAGCATTTAAGTTGGTTTTTAAAAGGTGTTTTAACTGAACCTCTCTCATAATGTGGATATAGGAGCTCTTGATTTGAATATGCCCAATCTTTCTTGTGAGTAGCCCACTTCCTTTTAACTGTATGGCAAAGTGATATTCCTTAGGCACCTTAAAATTAAATTACATTAATTTCCCTTTATCATGTCCCTTTATCTTATTATTCCCTTATCTTCACAAATTTCATGGTTGCTGTTAGATTGAATGTAAATATAGATGTCATAATTCAGTTATTGATGAGATTTTTTTCATGAGAAAGAGTATGGATTATCTGTTTCATGGAAAATACATTTTAATGGAAAAGAAATATTAATATGAATAATTGTTAAAGTTACTGCTGCATTGAAATCCTGGATTTTGATGTAAGCTAAGAGCAACATTCAACAATTAATTCAACATTTAATTCAAAAAATTAACATAGGTACCTTGATCTATCCTTAATTCACCCTTTTATACAGAGAATCTCTCCTGCTTGGACACAATCCTCTTATGAAGAGTTTATTTATAGACTGGCTGAAAATAATGCTCTAAGCATAATGCACTGAGCAAAGTTCCCAGAATTGTGATATTGATGGCTTCTGTCAAGAAGTGTACTTTGAATTTAGCTTGCAGATTGCATTTATTTGTCACCCTCATATTTCATTGATTACGATCAGTTTATTGCTTGGAGTGTTGGAGGATTTTTCACTGAGTCACAGTGAGGGGCTGAGGATGCAAGACACCTCTGGGGCTCATCTTGTCCCCTCCTCTGCTTCAGCAAGGTCACCCACAGCCAGCTGCCCAGGAATATGTCCTGGTTTTTGAGTATTTCCAAGGATGGAGACTCTAAAGCCTCTCTGGGTAACCTGTGCCCGTGCTTTGTCCCCCTCAGGGTAAAAAAGCGATGCTCAGTTTGTGCCCACTGCTACCCTGCAGAGCATTCTCCTGTTTGAGATAACCTTTGCTGGAGGTATTTCCTCTCCTGTAGAGACTCCTGGCAACTGGGAGAAGGGAAGCAGTGCTTGCAGGTAGAACTGTTAAGGTGAGGCCCAGGTATCACTGGTTTAGACTGGTGCCAGTAGAAAATGGGGAAAACAGAAAGATGAATTCTCTGTTGCTGAATTAAGATTTAGGTCAGGAGCTTACTGTTCTTGTTGAAGGGGAGCAATATTCTGAAGAACATAAAACCCTGAAACCGGTCTTGAGCCTGAAAGCCCCCAAATGTTCATAATCTTAGTGCATGAAACAGTATTTTAGCACAGGACCAGGAGTGACACAGATGTTCTAATGTGGGTAAGCTGTTTGAATAATCTAAGCTTGTCTCCCTCTTGTCTCATCCTTCATGTCAGTACCTGTTTTTATTGAGTGAAACTAAGTAGAAACATTTGTATGTAAACCATGGCATGAGCTGCCAGGTTTTTTTCTCTTTTCTGGTAATCTCTGTCTCCCAATGTGATCTTAAACAGTTCCTGGGGGCCTATAAAATAAAATAGTTATGTTCAGCTGGGCTTATGGT
This sequence comes from Aegithalos caudatus, assembly GCA_013389925.1. Lineage (NCBI taxonomy): Eukaryota > Metazoa > Chordata > Aves > Passeriformes > Aegithalidae > Aegithalos > Aegithalos caudatus. The sequence continues at coordinate 319,043 of WEIU01014764.1, forward strand.
AACTATTTAGTAAAAGGACACGTTGCTAACTCTCGTGAATCCTCTTCAGATAGGCAAAATGTAGAGATTATATAGCTCTATTTTTCTCCTTTTCTTATCAGTATGAAAATAGATCTATATTCCTCTATATACGTGGACCTAAGGTATATGCACACTGTAGGTATATGGACACTTAAGTCCACAGCTACCAGTTCAGTGCTGCTGAAAGAGGAACCTTGGTTGTTCCTTGAAAGCCTGCCGTGAAATGAACCTCCACCAAGCTATAGAACTGCATGATTTTCTCAATACTCTAATAATCCCTCTGCTTCTTCAGCCTGTGCTCTTCATTAGGGCTCGGGGACAATTTAATGATACAAATTCTGAGTCATATATAGACTTGCCAATTTACATTAATAGCTTGAAGAATCATTTGAGAGCTACTCATTTTCTCCAATTAGCCAGTAAATCAGTGAATGTAGTAGAAAGAATGGAGTATGAAATATACTGTTTAGTGATAATTTCTCATTCTGACTTTATATTATAGCAGTAAACATCTTGCAGTACACATTTGTGGGGATAATGAAATTGGAGTATTCTGTCCTTACCAGGAACACTCTGATGAAACCATTGTTGGAAAATGAATGTTATGTATCATTACACAATTAATTTTGATTTTTCAGACGATGCACCAAATCTAAACATACAGACAGAATATGATAGCACAGCTGGGCTTGACAGGAAAGAAAAATGTACTGCAGTTCTCCTTTTCCAGGTCACAGTCAGTATTCTTCCTTTAATTCTGGATGGTATGGGACCATAAACTTGAGGGAAATTTATTGAAATAAAAAGCACCCACCATTGGCTCAATAAACTTGCTGAGTCCCATTGCACATGCTAAGGGGAGAGGTCAGTCTCCCTTGCAGTATGGCCATGGAGAATCATTTCCCAGTATGTCATGGATTCAGCAGGAGACACTTTGGGAGAGTGAAACAAAAGTCAAGGGAACTTCAGTTTGGGGAGCTATAGGATTTTGAGCTTTGACATATCTCTAGAAGAATAGAGAGCTGAAATATCAATGTACAGGTCTTAGCAACTAAAAGCTGAGAAACTGGGAAGTGGATTTTAGATTGATGAAAGGAAATGAAGGGAAGGGTCTGTTTTTTGTGGGCATTTCTATTCAGGAAGTGCAGGACTCTCTGAGAGAAACTCGCTGTGGAGGAGACAGACAGACAGATCCCAGAAACCATGTGGGTGGGAAGAGGATGGAACACCTGGGGTCCAGTGGCCAGGGGAGAAGGAAGAGCTCCAGCAGGGCTAGCATGTAATCCCACTGGGCACAGCTCTGCCAAGGAGCAAAGGCATATCGGGAATCCTAAAATAGGAGTTTCCTGGCCAAGGGCCAGGGCTGTTGCAGTTGGGGACACTGCAAATAGAAGCTCTGAAACCAGAGCTGCACTGAAAGCAGACTGAGAAAGCAGACTTCTCCCTGCCAGCAAACAAAGTCAGGCTTGACCTTGCCAGGGGGAGAAATCCAGGGGAATCTTTTCCAGCGTGTCTGGTAAAGGCAGTTTCACGCTTTGCGTGTTGCAATTCCCAAAATGAGCCAGATTTCAACAAAATATACACAGTAGTTTCAGACTATAAATAAAGCCTGAAGGAAAACAAAGATAGTATGACTTTACGTGCAAGAATTTTCTTTCTCCTAATTTCTCTAGTTTCAGGTGTGATCATAGCAGAGGTATGATAGAGTGGGCACTCTTCTGGATCTCTGTGTAGAAAAACATTTAGTATTTCTTGGTATTAAAAGGTCATGAAGTCATGTATGCTTTGTTTATAGTCTCCTAATCCAGGATTTATTGTCCTAGTTCTGTTCCAGAACCAGGGACTTGAGTTGATTAAAAAAAATAAGATTCTTCAAAGCTTTTAAGCAAATTGATTTACTGTGGTTTGAACGTTGTCATATTCACCCAATTCAGTGGGTGTGATCCCTGTGATATTCCAAGCTAGAAGGATTTTACAAACTGCATGTATTACATTTGAAAGATTAGACTTTACCACTCAAACACTGATGAGGTGAGTGGAAAATTACTACGAGTTATCCCTCGTAGTTTTCCACGTTGGTTCTTTCCGGAGTGGGAGGGAGAGCTGGAACAGTGAGCCAGCTCGGTTACCTGCAGGTTCCTCTGTGCTCTTCCCTACAACTGCAATGGAAAAGAACCCAATCTGTTCCTAATTCCCTCTGCCAGCTCATGCCTCTGTTTGGCAATCCCCTGCATCTTCCCAGTTACTCGGTGAACAGCCTTCCTTCATTTTACGTTGTGATGGGATCTCTTATCTCCCCCTCCCTGTTCAGAGCTGTCTGAGCAGCAGCTGGGAGACCAGAGGTCCCTGGCTCCACAGCTCCTGCCCCACAGGGGACATGGGAGAGGCTGGCTCTACGTGCTTTCAGCTTGCTGCCGGGTTTTAGCAGTGATTTGGGAGGAGGAAAGCTGCCTGGCAGCCTGACCTTATTGTTAAGAGGCTTTTCTTGATGTCCAACCTGAATTTTCCCTACAGCAGCCCTGTAAACTCTGCTTTTTTTGTTTTAGTCATCATGATCATGCAGAACAGACCTTCCCCCTTCCCTTTAAAGATTGTTTTCCTTCACTTTGCCCTTTCCAGCCGGAGCACCACCACTTATTAGTTTTTTCTCAAAGAAAGATAGCTTCCCTAAGGAGTTATATTTTTATGCCAGTGCAAGGGTTCTCCTTATTGCAGCAGAATGAGCTCCTTGACCAGTCACCAGTCTCTGGAAGACTGCTGTGACCTTCAGGGCCTTCTATGCAGATTTCTTCTCTGACTTGGCATTCCCTGTGTGCATAGCTTATTTTTTCTGGCAGAAATGCAGAAAATTGTGTTTGTCCCTGCTAGATTACCTTTCTAGGTCTTTTGACCATGGTTTCAAATGATGATCCTGTGGTGTGATGGACTCACAGATTACGTTGGCCATACTGTCTGTGACTGTAATAAGAGTCCATCAGCTGAATCATTTCTGAGAATATTGGATAATAACTGACTCCTGTGCGAAGCCACTCAAAATACATTCCCCCAGGTTTGGTGTTGAATTGCTGCTAAGCCTTCCCTGGGTGCCATTTTTTAATTCCGTGTCCCAAGATTGTCGATGGAAATGCCAGAATATTATGCAAAGCAGCAATAAAAGATTTGCTGCAACTTTTATGACAGATACCATATGACATCCACAACATAAATTATGTTTATGGCCTGAACAGTCTTCTGTATTTGTAAACACAGAGGGGGGTTGTAAAGACATCAGTTCTACAATCTCTGTATTATCTAGTGATTGAAAAATGAGATTTCATTTCATGAGGAAATTATTGGAATGTTTCCACAGCAGGTTTCCTAGAAAGAATAATATTGGCTTCTCTGAAATAAGGTTTTTGGTTGTCATCGTATTTGTATTAATTTTGATTGCTTGTGTGAACGTACAACCCTGTCATTCAGTGTGACAGCACACAAGGTAGTAAACAATTAAAGAAACTGCATGTTTGAAGTCTAGTTTATAGTTTATTTTCTAGTTAAAAGTGACATTTCAAGCCAGAAATATAGGTGATTGTCCTCTTATGTTACATAGTAATCTACAGAATATTGAAGCATTTTCTAAGGTCTTCTTAGAAATCCTAAAAACTCGTAGAAATAAATTATTGGCCAGGCAGACAGCTCACTTCCATACCATTTTTAATCAAGATTTTGTAGGTAATTAATTACAATTGTTTGCATTAAAATACTTTATTGTGAAGGAAAAACTTACATTTCTACTGTATGTTGATTGACTTAGAATATTTTTGTTTTAATTACATTTGATCCACAGCAAATTCTTTTAATAAATCTAGGTCATTTTAGTGTATGTTTGTAATGAAACGATAACTGAATCTGCTACATGGTCAGAAATGCAGTTGTTCCTTTACAAGGCTGAGTTCCTTTATGTTGGATGCTTTGCAATGTTTTATGTATTACAAAATTTTACATAGTGTGTTAATTCTTTGCCATCTCTACTGAGCTTGTCAGGAGGTATGGACTTGATGGTCTCCAGGGGATGACGTCTTTGGTTAAGTAAATGTAATAAATGGAGGAAACTCTTGCTTTCCTGTCAGCTTTCATAAAACTTTATTGCCAGCTTTACATCCCTGAGCATTATCAGCAAGGAATGGTTGTATTAATAATTAGTGTGTCCATTGCTTCCTTAAAATATGTCAGAAGAAAATGAGTGTGAAAGCATGGAGAGTTCTGTGGGTTTAAATGACACTGAACATGGCTGTATTAAGGGAAAAATACAAGTTTGTTCTTCTTACATTCACTTACAAGAACACAAATGCATTTTTAGCCGTGTATCCCTTTGCGGTTCGTTGTTGTTGGTACATACCATTTCCAAGTGACACTATTTTCTCCTGTGTCCTCCCTAGAATGGCTTTACTCCTTTGTACATGGCAGCTCAAGAGAACCACATCGAGGTGGTGAAATATCTTCTGGAGAATGGAGCCAACCAAAGCACAGCGACCGAGGTGAGGGCATTTTCTCCTGGTTTTCTTTGCCCGTGTGTTCAGATCAGTCCAAGTCAGAGCTGCGTGGGCTGTGTCCAGAGGGCTTGTCTGTGTCAATTGGCATCAACAGGTAGTGTTAGCAAGCTTCCTTTTAGAACCACAGAGTTGTTTAGGCTGGAAAAGGCCTCTCAGATCGAGTCCAACCATTAACCCAGCACCTGGTTCTTTGGGATTTTAGTTTAATTCAGAAGTAATGAGGCTCTCTGTGGCTCACAGAGCCATTTGGGAGGTCACCTACTCCAGGCTGTTGCTGCTGTTCCCCTAAGTTACACTGATTCTGAGGCTCTCCTGAGACTTGGTGCAACTTGTGAGTATTCATTATCAGCTGTGACTGGTGTGAACTGGAAACCAAATGGCTAACAAGGATTGCATCAATGAGCTTGGCAGGCTGCGTTTTCCACGGACACTTTATTTCTACTGCTGGACCACGTGGGTGTAAATAGGCAGAAGGATGGTATTAACTGGGGATCTGGGTTGTAAACGTGCACTGTGCAAGCAGGAGAGACATGGAAGTTGGAGAGAGGAGACTCCATCTCAAGAGGAACAGAATCCCACAAGCTTCCTTCTACATATGAGGGGCTTTAGGGGCAATGGAGAAAACCCCTTGGTTATTAGGACTATGCTCATTCTGTTTTCTCTTTCTGCCAGATGTTGTTTATTCCAGCCAAGGGAGTGAGTGAACATGCTCTGTGCTGCAGTGTGTGTCATTTTCCTGTTTGTTCTGTGGGTGTGGATGTGCCATGAGAAGTAGCTATAGCAAAATTCCTCTCTGGCCAGAGCTTTTGTTCATGTTTATTGTTTTCTCTAGCCTGTCCAGAACCATTCCCTTTCTGGATTGCCTTCACGAGCGGATGAAGTTGAAATGCTGGTGCATTTTTGCTCTTTCTCCTTCCCTTCAAACCTGTCAGTGTTAACAGCTGTCTTACTGTCCCTTCTCTCAGTGGATACTGTACTATTTGATGACAGCTCATAAAATAATCCCCTCATAGATGTGGTGATCACATTACATGTCAGCTTTCTGAAATACAAAATCCCATGTGATTGCCTGGCAACGTGGCACAAACACACTCCTTGTGAAGGAGCCAGGTGGAACAGGGGCTCACCATGAGCCCAGCCCTGCTGCAGCCCACAGTCACCTCCCAGTAACTTCTGCTGACTTGGAATTCATTCATTTTACAGGAGTTGTGAGGGTGAGATGGTTATAATTCATGTGGCCTCTGTTTGAATGCAGACATCCACAGAACTCGCACTGTAGTCTGATTTTATAACAGGAAGGCAAAGATGAGAAAAAAAAATTCCTTCTGTGACCAGGACTCCAAATTTGTCTCCTCAGAAAGATCAGTTTTTACCCTGTAGCTTGTAAGGTAAAGACTCTTGACTTCTTTACTGCTTAACTAGGTCAGTTTTAGGTTCAGGTCTTGCTGAGGTGATGCTTTCCATGATTGTGTGAGCGTTCCTGAAGGAAGGCCTGAGCCACCGTTGCTTTCATATGTGCCCAGAGTTCATCTCATTAACAGGATGAAGAAATGGTCCATTCAGTAAGGTGGGATGGCAGCCCAAACTGGATGCTGCTGAAATACAGGGAGAAGGTCCTTCTGTTTAGCATCAAAGTTTGGCCCTCCTCATGGAGGTGAAGAAATGAAAAGCTGTCTCCAAGCTTTGGTCAGCTATGCTTTCCAGAGCCAATAGCAGGGGGAATGCAAAAAGAGTTATGTCCTTTTAGAGAAGGGTGCAAGAGGAAACAGTGCAAATCCAATGGGTGAACTTGTCTTTGAAGCCTTGAAACTTGCACTGCCTTTGGATGCATTTCATTTCTTCTCACACTTCTATATGTGCAGATAAAAAAGAAGAATAAGGATGAGCTTGGTTTCAGAGTCTCTAATCCAGGATTTGTTCTCATGTTTCCAAAGGCAAAAGGCAAATGCATTAAGCCATTTCAACACCTTATGTAGCCCCAATCTCAGAATAATCTTTACGGTTCAGCTGTTTTGTCAGCTGTTCCCCCCTTTTTAATTCACTGTTCAGAATTTAATCTCTATTGCAGGCAGAACTCATAGCAGTATCGCTGTTACAACGCACCTACCCACCGCTCGACGCAAAAGGGAGAGAAAGTTATTAGATTACTGAGGGGAAAAATTGCCTTGGCAATTCTTCAGATGTTTCTTTCAACATATGTTAGCTCCCATTCCTTCCTAACTTGGCCTTTATTCTTCTCTCATCTTTCCATAATCCTATTCCAAAGCAATGCTGTCCCATCTCTCGTGTGGTTACAGCACACCTGTGCTTGGGAGGATGCCTGACCAGAGCGAGGGCTCAGTTTGAAATGAGAATGAAATGTCTGGTGGCCTGTACTACTTCAGCCAGGAGAGCAAGCTGCTATCATGTTATCATGGATTTTAAAGCACTGGCCATCCCAGGCATGTGTGGAGGAGCAAGACAATTTTAAACTAATTTGGAAACAAAGCTAAAACTATGAATGACAAGCGAAGAGATTTTTCTGGTTTTCTTTTTCCAAAAAATATAAATAATGTGATGTTTTCCTCCTTCAAGTCATGCTCCTAAACATGATCTGGATTTCTTGACTCATGGTTCGTGTGTAACTTGGAATGGGAACAGCAGCAAACACATTTGAAACACTTCCTTTTTGCAGAGATGTGAGATATTCAGGAACATATTCTTTATATTTTTCACATTGACACTGTTCAGTGCTCAGTAAATTTACCAAAAAATGGGCTAAAAATATGCTTTGTGGCCCATTTTAAGATGAGAAGTAATTAAGAGAGATGCTGTAGAATGATCCTTTGCTTGCACTTGACTTAAAAAAAAAGACTACTTTGAAGTGTAAAAGGTCTTTCAAAGCATTTCAGACATTTGGAAGACTTTTGAAGGTGTTAGAAAGAGTTAAAATGTGGTACCTCCAACCTCACGTCCCTGGAGATGGAGCGCAGAGGTGGAAAACAGCCGGGAAGGCGCTTCCCGAGTTGGCGGGCGCGGTGCAGCTCCCCGAGGCCGTCGGGCTGCGCTGAGCAGCCCTGGTTTGCTGCCCCCAGGACGGTTTCACCCCTCTGGCCGTGGCGCTGCAGCAGGGACACAACCAGGCCGTGGCCATCCTGCTGGAGAACGACACCAAGGGCAAGGTGCGGCTGCCGGCGCTGCACATCGCCGCCAGGAAGGACGACACCAAGTCGGCGGCGCTGCTGCTGCAGAACGACCACAACGCCGACGTGCAGTCCAAGGTAACGGGGCACGCTCCGGGCACCGGGCTGCGCCTTCGCTCCCTGCATCCTAACGGGGGAACGCGACTGCTCCGCTGGGAAAGGACAGCGTGCTCCGCCACCAGTAATGCCTTTAAGTTTGCGGCGTTAAGTTACGCAGTAATTACAAAGGGCTCGTTTTACCACGTTTTAGTTACGCCTCCCATTCCTTTGGTAACCGGCTTTTTCTCACCATTTGTGAAGCAGAAGCCACTTGAACGGAAGCACAATCGCTGCTTCCCTGTTAAATAGGATACTGGTTTATTGCCCACGGGAACATGGGTTGTGTTTAAAGTTAATGCATGCTTGAATGGCTTTTCCCATAATTAACAGCATAACTCATTTCAGAAAAAGCAACATAGTTCTTCATTTTGCGGCCAGTCTTTAATATTGTTCCTCTTTTTCCCAAACCGTGCTGCATCAGATGATGGTGAATAGGACGACTGAGGTACCGAGATCAACAATTTTTAATTATTCTTTCTGTTACTTATGATTATTTTCTCTGCTCTTTGCCAATATTTGTTTATTATTTAGCAATAAAAGGGAAGATATGACTATTTTTTAAATACATAGAAATTTGTGGCTCAAAACCCCTCTTTTTATTCATTCTTAGGATTTCTTTTTATTTGTGTCAGTATTGAAGGACATTTTTGAGAAGTCACATCAGTCCAAAAGAGTCTGAAGCGAGTAATGGAGCTAAGAGAATAACGATGCTTTTTTAGCTCAATTTCATTAATTATGAAAATGCACTCACTTGGCATAACTAAATCAGGGTGTCTGGCTCAGCCAGAATAATGGTAAAATTAATTTTCTGTCTTTTACAATAATAAGCATAATCAAATTCCCCAAGGTAAAGACTTGTTCAGGGCATCTGCTTGTTTTTACCATTCTTCTTATTACCATCTTTTCCACAAAGTTTTGCAAAGCCCCTCAGGCTCAGTACATACTCAGAATTTACCTGCAGGAAATAACACATTTCTTATATTGATTTTACTTCCACTAAAAATCATGGGGTTGATTGGCTTGGAGTGGGATTTTCCCAAAAGATCATCGCCACTTTTAGGAGAAAGAACCATTTCCAAGAATGTGATTGTTGTTTCAATACCTGCTTTTGAATAATGGAGTGTCTCTGCTGGAGGAAGGAATGAATTATGGATGCACATGCCCATGGGAAGGTGCTTCCCCCTTGGTGTGTGCACACATGAGCAGGCTGCCAGGAGGCAGCACTGATGTGAACTGAAGAGTGACAGCTTCCCTGGGCACGTGCTCCACGGGCATGTTCTTCCCTGAGGGAAGTGGCAAGGGGTGCCGCAGTGCCTGCTGAAGGAGGGCAGCACATGCCCACATTCCTTTGTTCCAGCTGGAGCTTAAAATGGTGGTTTGGATACTGAGAGGAAGGAAACCTAGCTGAGAACACACTGTAGTTGAGAAACCAGAAGTATTCCTCCCTTTCTGTAACTCTCAGCAAGGTCCAATCAAATCAGTGTAAAGCTCTTCAGGGAAACCTCCAAAGCAAGACCTTTTCTACTTGAATTACTTACGAGAATAAAAGCTTGCTCTCTGTCCTAGTTTCTGAAAATTTAATCTATTATTATGTTGTTGTCAATTGATTCTACCTCTTGTAGCTGGAGCAGGTTTCACCTTCCAGTATTCAAAACACAATAAATAAAATGTAGGAGTTTTTATTTATAGATTGCAAAGTTTCTTCAGCTGCTTTGCAGTCCAAATTGTACATAAATATAATTATGATTCTTTACTATGCTACTGAGTAGTTTCTCATGTAAACCAAGTCTTTAATTACATTTTGAATAATTACTGCTTTTGAAAAGCAAAAACAAACAAAAAACCCATAGCAAATATGTTGTCCATATTTCTATTTCTAAGAGAAGTAAAATAAGTCCAACGATCTTTGTGGTTATTTTTCCAACCCCAATAAATAGACGCAGCCTAAAAGACCCATGTTGCTTCCAAATGGTAATAAGGAACTTGCTTTAATTTCTTTAAGAATGGCTAACATATTAATATTTTCTGTGATGAAAACTGCTCCTATGGGCCACTGATGCAGGGGGCTGGGGACTGGGGAATGAAAGAATGAAGCATTTTGATAAAGCCGGGCCTCTCCGCCTGAAGGGCTGTGCTCTGCTCTAGGTGGACACGGTCTGGATAAAACAAACACGATGCATTAGCTGGGCAGCCCTTTGAGCTCAGGTTCTAGTTCACTTGGTGATGTTGTGTGAGAAGGGTTCCGTAACGAGGGCTGCTTCCCTTTGCAGAGCGGCTTTACCCCTTTGCACATCGCCGCGCACTACGGCAACGTCAACGTGGCCACGCTGCTGCTGAACCGCGGAGCTGCAGTCGACTTCACCGCCAGGGTACGGGCTCACCCCTTCCTCCTCCCGCTTCCAGAGCCCTCAGCAACGGGAGGGTGTCCTTGGGCAGCTCTCCTTGGGCAGCTCGAGCTGAGGGAAGTGAGGGAAGGAGCAGAGTAATGCTGGAGTTCTGTTGGGACCAGAGATGTCTTTTTGCAGTAATTGGGAAAGGTTGTCTCCGTGCAATGCACTGGAGCCCTTGGTGGTTGTGTAACAGCCGGTTTTCCCAGCTGGTGGAAGCAGGATCCTTTGGCCAACTCCAGAAAGCTGATGGTCTTGTAATGCATCAACTCCCTTTGGCTTTTCTGTTTGTTAGATGTACTCTGGAAATAGATTCAGGATTGATTGGCTTTCTGGTATTCAGTATTTCCTATAGCCCTTTAGTCGGATGTTTTCACATATAACTGTATTTCAGAACCAGAAAGTAAAGTATATTGCTGTTATACAAATTCAACAACAAAAGAGCTAATTAATCATGGCTACTCTTTTATGGTAAACAACTGCAGAGTTACATAGTGCAGTCTCTTTGTGTTGCACATTACGTAGTTTGAAGTGAAAAATCTCTGGTAATCTCAACCCAGCTCCCAGGTCACAAGTTTGCTGTTTAATTTTGCCAGACACACTTCGAATTACTTTAGGGTTCTGCCTTCCAGACTGACTCCCTCCTGTTTCCAATCTGGAGTAGCTGCTAATATTACCTCTTACCTCACCCAAAGTGTTTTCAAGGACTTTCAGCCTACACAGCCTACACAGCCTACCACTCCTTTATGCTCTTGGCACTGCACAAGAAGGTTCCTTTGTGTAGGAGTGACGCATTTGTGTCCTCTGTGTACGTTGCAGTGATTGAAATGCATCGGTGTTTTGTGACTTTTGGCTCACTGGGGCTCTGATACGTGTCTGTGTTTTTGTCTGGCCCTGGGGCTGCGATGTTTGCTGCTTGGGCAGATGCGCTGCTTCCTTTATTCAAAGACCCCAAAACAATGGAGGAGGTATCTTGCTTAGGAAGGAATTACTAACTCGAGCTTATATGGTGTGTGCCTAGCTCTGATGCTCTAGTACATTCTCGTTTATTCTCTCCGATGTGATGGTCTCATTTTTTGTGATCCAAACCCAAATTCACCCCCATTGCACACCTTCAGATCCATCCAGCTCATTGTTTGTTCTTTTCATGGTGTAGAATGGAATCACCCCACTGCATGTGGCTTCCAAAAGGGGAAACACAAACATGGTGAAGCTCTTGTTGGATCGCGGAGGGCAGATCGATGCCAAAACCAGGGTGAGTCTTTCTGTTCCCTGAATATGATATTGTCCCTTCTGGGGAATGGACTGGGATTCTTTCCTTGCTTGCTTTGGGGGATTTTTTTGTGTGTTTGTTTCCTGTAGACTGTTTTCTATGGTATCAGACTACAGAACAGCTGGTATTAGAGATAGGAGGAGACAGAAATACCATTTCCTTTAGTCTCCTGTATAACCTGCCTACATCATACAAGGACAAGCTGATGAAACTGGTGGTTTTTAGGGACTAAGCCTGTTAGTTGGTCCAAGTTTACATGACACAAGATGTGATGCACAGTAGAAGGAAATGGAAGGTCTGGACTCAGCTAAGCCTCTCAGTCCCCTGAATGTCTGTGCCAGCCACAGTATGCCCTGTGGAAGCTCTAGTGGGCTCCATTTTTATTGGAGAGCTGATACAGGGACAAATGACCTCCTCAGTGCCAGCAGCCTCCTGTCTCTTCCCCAGACAAAGCATGGGGTGTCAATTAGGTGACTCTCACTGGCTTCCTTCTCCCAGTTGTCCTATTGAAATGTCACATCATCTCTCTGCCCTTTCTTTATGGGTGATTTCACAGTCATTCAGGGCAAAAAACCCCATAATTTTATATGGACAGGGTAATTCTTTCAAGTCGGATTTTGGAATCACCTGGAAAAACATTGTCATTTATTCAGACTGAGCTGCACAGGGCTCTTTCTTAGGAGCTGCTGGTTTCTAGGCAGCTGATCTGCAAAATTACATGTCCAAGTGATCAAGAGTGTTTTAGAACACAAAGTTTAGAGCTGGACATGAGAGATTTTGTTTAACCTTGATAAGAAGGTAGAAGCCATTGCAGTCAGCTCTCCTTGGGGTTGCTTCAACCTCTGCAGTTACTTGGCTAGTAATTCCATCAACCATTTCTTGCTTCATACACTCTGGAGACAGTCATGATTATTGTGAACTCTGTATGCAATTGTGATTTGGTTTGTGATCATGAGATAATATCTCACTAATTTCTTTCATTTTTTAAAAACTACTGCTGATGGAAAAAGCTGCCTCTCAAGCAGGTGTGCAGCAGATCATCCCTGCTCACATTTTCCACAATAAACACCTAAAATCTCGTGGAAAAGAGGCATGAAATGCTAATGATATACTTGAGTCAGGATATTCCACATGCCCCTAAGCATGTCATACAGAAATAGTTCATCTGACCTTTGGAATGGCAGTATTGAATTCACCTATTTCCTGTTCAGTAGTTAGATGTTGTTCTAGACAAGTTGACACAGATGGTTGTGAGGGATGTTTTGGATTTTAACAGGTCGAAGTGTTTTCCCATCCCTGCTCACCCGCAGAGGTTGAGCGCAGCTGTGAGTGTGTCCGAGAGAACGGGATTTGCCCCGTGTAGGTGGGAGGGACCAATTTTAGAGCCTTCTCCTTGTCTCAGCTCCCTGCCCTGTGTCAGCTGCTCCACGGGCCCAAAATGTCAGTACAAAGCTATCCCCAAAAGCCCGTACAGGTATCCTAAGGCACACGTATGCCAGCTCACACAGGCTCCCCAGCTTCCCGTCACCGACACCTTCTGCCTCTTCCCTGCTCCAAGGCCGGCGGCGTGCGCCTCAGGGCGGGGAAGATTCCAGAGCTGTGGTTGTGCTGTCCGTGTCTGTGTGTCAGCTGTGCATGTTACCTGGGCGTGTCTCCCCTGCCCGTGCTCTGCCCGCTCCCCTGGCGTGCCCGGCTCTGGCTGTGAGCCCGGGCCGTGTGGAGGAGGCAGGGATGCGGTGCCCGTGCTCTGTCCCTGCCTGCCCCGCTGCGGTACTAACACACCTCGCCTTCCCTGCTGCCTTCCCTCGGCTTCCCAGGAGCGCTGCCTCCTTCCAGCAGGTCACAGGCACTGCAAAACAGCAGAGTTACAGTACTAGGAGGTTTCACTGCCCAGTTCTTGTGCTCCACACCACATCAAAGAGAGCTCTTCCGTTTAAACAGGCCTCGCTGCTTTCGTTCCCTTTATTTTTAGCTTGCTTTGTTGTATGACATCTGATGCTGCATAAATTAAGATGCAAGAACTTATTTTAGTGGATTGCAGATGAACTTCGGTACTTCCGTTTTGCAAAGGTAATCTGTGAAAGCTTGCTATGTTTGAAAATGTTCCCTTGGAATGATTCTTTAGGAGTCCCTCTGTTGTCTAAAAATATAAATCAGAATGTCTATTCCTCAAAGGGAGTAAATGATGCATGTGTCCTGCTGTTCCACAGTTAATGCAGCATGTCAAAGGAAAGCTCTGCTTTCTGCAGGAATTATTATTTTTATTTTCTATACATTTCAGAACGTGTTTGCTGAAATTTTATGGCATTTCTCACAAAGCCATAATAGTGTAGAAATGCTGGTAAATCTCTTGAAACGATTACATATTTGCTTACTTTTTTGGAAAGTTCTGCCATGTTTTTCACAACCAAGTCTTAACTTTAAGTTTCTGAAACGGGAAATTTGATTTCTCTTTTATGTTGTATCCAAAGCAGAAATGGAAGCTCCATTCTCAAATACAACAATAGGACACTTTTATTAGTACTTTCTATTAAAGGTGGTTCTATAATATTCTATAATAACAAAATGTCACCTTTAACAGTAGATAATTATTGTACCATAATAATATATTTAAACATTATTTTAACATATATTACTATACAATATCTGGTATATGTTTTGCAGCTTCCATTTACATGCAAGCCTTCCCTGGACTTTCATTCACTAAATAAGTAATGGGTAAAATTTCCTATACTAAAATATTTAATAATCAAAATTTTACTCAAGCCTGTATTCTCTATATATTCTCTTACATAGTATAAATTTCAATGGCATACTGTTGTTTAAAATTTTAATATTTGGCCAAAATTCTGACCCATGCAGATTCTGATGATTAGTTAGCATTAAGGGGTCAGAGAAATTGTGCAGGAATTTGTTCTCTAGAAGATGGTGGAAAGTTTAATTTATGATTAATTCACTGTCAGGTGATCAAGGGTAGAGTGGCAATTACCAGTTCTTACTTTGAGGGAAGGAAAGCATTTCCAGCCTTCCTGGAACACACTAAGGATTCTTACAGGGAGAATTTTTGTCAGCATTTAAAAGCAATTTTAGCATGGCCAAAATGCATGTATTTCTACTATAAAAAAGTCATCATATAACGGAATCATAACAGTACGCACCTTCAGAACATGAAAATGTTACTGGCTATTACACAGTTTTAGGACTATTCTTTCTAAATGCAGCTTTTGTATTATTTCTGTTTTTATCATCTCTCTCTATAAATTGTATGGGGGAAGAAAAGAACAAGAATATGAGGCTTTTTCAGTTCTGCATGCTTTTTGCCTTTAAAATACAGTTTTCTTCACAGGCTTTTATCACCTTGCTGGAATTTCCATTTTTGTGGGAGTAAGCAAACACCCTTCAGAGGGGGAGGAACACTCTCACCTGTCTCAGCCCCTGAAGCTGCTGCACATTTTGTGTTCTTCCTATTCAATCTTGCCAACGCTGAAATCCAATTTTTCTTGCTCTGGGACTTTTCTTAAGTCTCCTCTTGCAGCCTTTCATCCTGAATATTTACAGTTGAATCAAATCCATGGAATGAAAGAGAGCATCTCTAGTCTTGGAAGGGAAAGCTCATTGTGGGAGAAAGTAAGCACGTTGTGTGCCCGGAGCTGTGGCAGCTGGAGCTGGGATAGGTGTGGGAATGGTGGGAGAAGGTCCTGCTGCACCATTTGGGTTGGAGAAGGGCCACGGAAAGGAGGAGGCTCTGCTGGGGCTGACACAAGTGGCAGGTCACTCATGGAGATGAAAATGGTACCAAGGGGGAAAGAAAAGGAAGGAAACAGTGGGTGGCAGCTCAGAGTTGGTTGGTTTGGTTTGGGCTCTTTTGTGGGGAATGTGCTCCAGACTCCCCTTAACACTCATTCTGGGAAACTGCTGAGGTGTAGTAATATTGTTAGTGACGATATCTCCTTTGGTACATCCTCCTCTGCATCCTGACAGAATAGGCTTGGCTCTGCTATTTCTGCATGGGAGTGGTAGCTGGTGTAGCAGCATCCTGGCCCTGCCTTGGTACCGTGCCCTGTAGATGTTCCTTCCTGCAGTAATGCTGCTGTGACATTTTCTCCTCATCTTCCTACATGCTCAGAGCAGTAATAATTCATTGGCAGCTTTTGCTGTTCCTAAAGTCATGTCAGATTATAAATATCTAATCACAATGCAGATATTTTCTATTAAAAATTCAGCAGCTTCATATGATGTTTACAAGGGAGTGGGAAGGGGTGTTGTATGAATTGTCTAAGCAAGTTATATTGAAAATGACTATTATTTGGAGTAATTTATGTTACTATCTTAATACTCAAGTGAGCACATGGTATATTTTTTGCTGTATTCTTCAAATTTGTGCTGATTGGCAGATCTGGAGGAATACTTTACAGCATGTTTAATTATGCCAAGAGCTTGGACCGAGAGGGAGACTCACCTTGTTCATTTTTAAAGAGATGAGGTTTGGTCACAATAAAAAATAAACAAATTAAAAGCCTTTTATTTGTCAGGAAAATTTAGACCATTTTGCATGTTCCACATACGAAATACTGAAATTTTACTTCACCCTTATGAAAATGAGGACATGTGACTGCAGTTTAGAATAATTTTTTGATAATTTGGCCTTTGCTGTTCATGTCTATCATCAGTTTTTGGTCAAATGAGTATTGAATGTGAGCAACCGTCCTGTGAATGTGCTGCCCACATCATTCCCCATTAAAAATCCGTTGTAAGTGCAGCTTCTTTTTGTCTCAGTGTCTCTGCTAAGCTGAAAGAAAGCATTTGTGAAATGACCAAATAATTAATATTTCTGAGCTCTACTGTTAGGAGTCACACACAGAATTCAGAATTAATTTTGCAGGTTAAAAATGACCAGTGATTTATTTTCAAGGAAAAAAAAAGCACAAGTTTTCCTTATATTTTGAGAACCATTTGAGAGGTAATGAGAGTTGATGGAATTTCCTGGCTTCATGCACACAGAGGGGACTGCATTGTCCTTTCCAAGGATGACCCAGCTGTCAGTAACATCACAGAGTGTGAGGTAGGAGAGCACCACGTGAGGGAACAGCAGGACACCAGGTGTGGGACGTCACTGGGGAGATGGAAACATTTAACTCTTCATTCCACACAACCCAGGGCAAGGACATAATCGTCCAACTTCTTTAAACATAAAATTCTTGTCTCCTGGCATGGCAGCCTTTGTGTTTATAGGATATCCATTATCTGTGCTTCAGAGTCTGTGTCCCTCTGACCCAGAACTGGATGTCCTGTCAGATGATGTGCCTGATGTATTGGTGGCTGTATGTTCTTCAATTAGCAAAGGAATGATTGACAAAGTAATTAGGCCAACTCCTGAAGCTGATTTGAGAGCACTGAGGCTCATGGCAAATAGATAATGGTGCAAAAAAAGATTAATTTGGTACACCTGTGTGTCTCATGTTAGCTGATGTCAGCTTGTCTGCACTGTCTTCTGGACTAAATCTTCTACTACAACAGCTCTCTCTTCACAATTTGCCTCCTCTTTCAACAAAAAATGTAAGCAAAAGAATTTAAAGTATTAAATATACAATGATTAAAAAATGTATATGCTGTTTTCCTCAGAGCAGGAAGAGGAAAGGGAAGAGGGTTCTGTGGGAAGTCCTCAAAACAGCTATGGCAGGCTAGAATAGGATAGGTAGCAAATTTCTATCTCTGCTCTTAAAGGAATTGTAGATAAGAACAAAGAAGAAATCATGTTTTTAAATTATTTAGGTTTTTTTTAACTTTAGCCAGACTTTCTTGTAGAGTTGATGTACTTCTTAGCTTATATTTTTCTTCTTTTTCTCCCTCTTGGGATTTGTCCTGGTTTTGTTCAAGGATTCACACAGTTTTCCCTTTTATTTTTTTTTCCTATTTTATTAAATAGAGCAGCATCAAAGCCACCACGCAGATAGGGAAAGTGAACATCCCACATTGATTAAAAATGTAGAGCACAAGAGGCCAGAAACTAACAAATAAATACCTTCTCTAGAAATGCATTTGGGATATATTCTTACCTTTGTAATGCCAGTGGGAGTTCTCTGTAGGAATCCCTATGGTAATGAGATGATGATACATCTCAGCTGGTCAAAGACTTGGTTTAGAGGACTCTGAAGTTTCAGTGCATGAAAAACAAGTAAAGTAGTTCCACCTAATTCTTCACACTGACCCCATCTGCCAGGGCTGAAGGCCACCAGTTCTGTGTATGGGTTTGCTCTTCCATCTGTGTGGAATGTCAGTTCAAATCTGCTGTGCAATTTAGGGATACCTCTGAGACAGTGAGCACCAGGGCACACCTAACCCCATCAGTGTGTCTCAAAAGCCTCTGGAAAAAGTAGGTAAGGGAGAAAAATTCCTCCTGCAGGCTTCAGCTCCTTGCAGCTGTGGAGCTTTGTGGTGCTGCTCACTTGGAAAGGGCTCAGTACTTTGGAAACAGGGCAGGAGAGAGGCTCTGCTGCTTGGAACTGTCTTTTATAGGGTGTTCCAGGGCACTGTTTGCTGAAATAAGATTGCAGTTGCGATGGCACTGTGTAGTCTAGAGCTGCTTTTAATTTAAAAACATAATGATGCAGGTTCCCTCCAAACCCCAGCAAGGAAAACAGTCCATCTGTGTATGAAGCAGGGTCACCAACTCATCCTTAGTGCCATGTTTTTCGCAGTTTTGCTACTTTTTTAGCCTCTGTGTAATTCAGACCAGTACATTCTCCTTTTAATCAATCTGTTCTTCAGTGGGTTCCTCAGAGTAACAGCACTGATGTCACACAAGATGAGCAGCTTGTCTCAAAGGGAGGAGGCTTTTCTTGAGATTAAAGGCTATTCCCATTTCACCTTTGTAAAGCCACCTCTCTTGAGTGAGTGCTGATGACACCTCGGAGTGCATGCTTGAACAATGCTGAGGGCTAATGAGATGGGAACTTGGTGTTTCAGATCCTACCTGTTACCTTTTTTCTGTCATTCAGCACTAATATTCTTTCACAGCCATTTTTCTAGCCTCATACGATTTTTCTGCATGAAGTCTAAACTATAAAAAAGCTACTTAGAATTCATTCTCCCATCCAAATAGTTCATCAGCACATCTTTTGCTACCACTGCCGTGATCGTTAATAGTAGCCTGAGCAAGTCTTTTGGTACAGAATGGTGTTCTGCAATGGAAAATCTATTGTGGAGTTGGTGGTCTGACAGCGATTTTAGAATAGAATTATCAGCTCTGTGTTCACCCCTCAGTCTCAGAAGTGAAAGATTTGGTTCTCTTTGTTTCTCTCTTTTTCTCTTGGTCTAAAATGCATCTTTATCTCGATGTCTGTTTAAAAGCAAAAGAAAATTCTAGAGCAAATTTTCTAGTGTGACTATTGCTTGTTTCATCCCTGCATCAAAAGCAATCCAAAGGACATGGGTTGGTTTGTGGAGCACCCCCAACCCAGCAGGCATTGCCCAGGGAGGGACAGTGCAGTCTCAAAGCCATGCAGAGGGGAGGGAGGGGAGGAGGCAGTGCACCCTCACATTATCCTTTGAGGAGAGATTTCAGCACACAATGGGCTTCCTCTCTCAAACAGTAACCTTAGAGTGTCCTTTACTGGTGCACGGAAGAACAGGGATGAAACTTCACTCTATGGAGACAGCTTCAGTTAGGAGTCAAAAAAGGCGCTTTTGCACACGTGTGGGGCTGCATTCCTGGCAGGTTGTTCCCCAGAGTGCCAGGACAAACAGCTGAGGATGTGCTCATGTGTTTTCTCTCCTTTTACTTTTAGGATGGACTCACCCCACTGCACTGTGCGGCACGAAGTGGCCACGACCAGGTTGTGGAGCTGCTCCTGGAGCGAGGTGCCCCACTGCTCGCACGGACCAAGGTGTGTGTGTGTGCCCTGCTGGAGTATGGAACTCCTCTGAACCCTCCACAGAGCTTTCAGTGTTGCTTAGAGGACAGGGAGGAAGGCAGCACTCTAACTGTCCTCCCAAAGGAGATGTATTAATGGGTAGAATGATCCAAAATAAGGTTTTCTTACATAAGCCTTCCCAAATACATGGAAAGTGGACACTTTTTTGCCCCTCTCTCTAGTATCAGACTAAACACATGATGTGGAGTGCTACTGCTAGCACTTCCCTTGTGTTGCTTCCTGAGACTGTAGTACACAGAGATGTGAAATCTGGGTCAGTCACTCCTGAAAGGTGATTCCTGGTACATATTTTCTGATCCTTCATATATGATAATGAGGACAGTTTCTCCTAACTGTTTTTACAGACTATTTAGTGCTTGGAAAACTATCTCAGTGTGGTCTTTCTCACATCTGGAAAACATACACCTAAAACTAATGCATTTCCTACAAGTTCTGTCACTGGTGAAACTAATGAGAGGAAGGATACTTGTGTAATATCAGAGGCTGCTGAGCAGCCCCTCCCAACACCACGTGTCCTTATCCGTGGCACAGTGGAAGCGGGTGTCACTAGAAGCTGCTGTTCTCTCTCTCTCTCCTGTCCCAGAACGGGCTGTCCCCGCTCCACATGGCGGCCCAGGGGGACCACGTGGAATGTGTCAAGCACCTGCTGCAGCACAAGGCTCCCGTGGACGACGTGACGCTGGACTACCTGACCGCCCTGCACGTGGCCGCTCACTGCGGCCACTACCGTGTCACCAAGCTGCTGCTGGACAAGAGAGCCAACCCCAACGCCCGTGCCCTGGTAAACCTGCCCCACCTGCTCGTGGAGCAAAGCTGCCCGCTAGCCCTTGCCAGGAAAGGGGCTGACCTGTCAGGCGCTCCACAGCCTTTAGTAGGTGCAGCAGCTGTCACGCCTGCTGCTTCCCAATGCTGTGCCTTGTGTCCTTAGGCCTGGTCAGTGGCTGTGGTGTCAGGGCTGGAAGCTCTGCAGAGACCCTAAAATCAGAGCTGGTTCTACCCATTGGTGTTTTACTGAATTAATGGTTCACTTTTCCATACTGGGTATATCAATACACAAATAACTTCTGGGCTTTCAACTGAATTAGTAAGGTAAATGGAATAAGGAAAACATATTAAAATGCTAATGTTTCTGCATTTATCAAATTATGACATTTTCCTCTATGAGGTGTCATTTTTCTTTCTTTTCAAAAAACAGTTCTTATGCTTACAGGACACTAGGTATGATTCTTTTTACTCAATGATCAAACCATTGCCCCTAACAAGGAGAAGCGCACCACATTTGACTCTGGAAGCATTTTGAATCTTTAATGTATCCACAGCCAGACAAGATTGCAATTTTCTCTACTAGGAACTGTTAGCTGGCTGGGGGTTCAGGTACCAATATATTGCACTCTGTCAGGGAGAAAAAGAGTCTGTGAACACTTGAGATGCTCCTGCGTGGCCAGAGCTCTGCCATTGTCAGCTGCACTGGGGCCTCCACAGATCCCCCACTGCAGGGCACTCAGTGGGATCCACAGCAGGACCCACTGTGCTTTTCTGTGTAAGCTCTCCCTGTCCTTTACTTCCTTGGAGCTGACACCATTTTCTTCTGCCCTCTCATTTTTCTTGACCTTTCCATACCCACAAATCCCATAGCCCCTTTTGCTTCCTCCTCTTACACTTTTCTTGCTTTGTTTTTCTCAGTGCCATGCTCACTTGGTCAATCTTTTTTTACATTGTTTTCATCCTTGCTTGCTTCTCTTGCCAGTCTTCAGATTATCTCTAGCTGCACTTTCCTCAGCTACCCACACATACCCCCTACATCTTCTTTCTTTTCTTCCATGACCAGAAATATATATTCTGTTCCCCTCCTTCCGTGCCTCCCTCCCTGTGAAACAAAAGGAGAACACCCTCAGGCTGCTGCCTCTCTGCTTCTCTTCCCACCAAACTGGTTTTCTCTTCTCTCCCCCCCCCCCCCTCATTTTCCCTCTCCCATCAGGGACTTGTTGCCTTTGGCTTGTTGATAGTGCTTAATATATTAAATGAAGCTCGTAATTTCTGTTAGTGATGCATTTTTTTCTGCCTCTCCTCTCCCCTGTCAAAGTGTTCCTCACTTAAATAGAAGTAGCAAAATTAAATCAACTGAGGTGGTGAAATTCAGTGGAAAATATGGAAACATGGGAAACAGTAAAACTCCCTATGAAATATACTGAGAGATATTGTGTGGGAGGTAAAATATCAAATGGTTTTGATTCTTTCTTTAGAAATTGGAGAAAGAGTAATTCTATTCAGCAGAGTTCAGTGGTGGAATAAATATTACAAAGAATTAATTTTCAGCTACATGAAAAAAATTGTTAATGTTTGCAAAATGCTTTGGGGATACAAGCACTGTGTGAGTTCTCAGCTTTTTCAATGTGTATATGTTTTAAAGCACCTTCAAATGAACTAGTAATTAACATTTCCTTTAACAGAAGCAGCCTGTGGAATAACTGTCACGTGATTATCTCTTCCCATAAACTAAGATTTCACTGCTAGGTTCTAGTTACTGCTGGTTGATTGTTTGGCAATACTGATGCTCTTCATTAGAAAATGTAGCACTTTTCCAACATTATCTAAAAGATATTACCTGTGCTTTTGACTAAAATGTTCACATACAGTGAATAATGCATTTGTTCAGCTTCAGACACACACTTAACCTGCATTAACTGTCATCAGATTATCATGACACCACAGCTGAAGGGGTGGTTCTTTATTTAAGGTACCTCAGAATGTACACACCCACAAAAACATGGATATTACACCTTAGGTGGATGTGTAAATATAAATACACACCAATCCTTAGATTTCAAGTAAAAAGACAGATTAAGGTGGAATCTGGAAGAAGTACTCGGTTCCTCTCTCTTTCTCATTTTAAGTGGCTTCAAACTGAAAGAGAGTAGATTTAGGTTAGATATTGGGGAGAATTTTTTTCCTGTGAGGGTGGGGAGGCCCTGGCACAGGGTGCCCAGGGAAGCTGTGGCTGCCTCATCCCTGGAAGTGTCCAAAGCCAGGCTGGATGGGGCTTGGAGCACCCTGGGACAGCAGAAGGTGTTCCTGCACATGGTAGGAGGTGGAACAAGATAGGTTTTTCCAACCCAAACCTTCTGTGATTCCATGATTCTTCTAGAGAGATATATGAAATGCTTTATAAAGGCACTGATTCTTAAGTGTTCACTGTGATTTCTTAGATTTCCCTTGTGTTAGCAGCCTGGGAAGCACTGGCAGTGCTCCTCCCAGCACGTGTGCAGCCTCAGGAAGCACAGGCACACACACACACACAGAGTTGGCAGCCAGGACAGGCGTATCTGTACGTGAAGTGTGGGGGCACAGGTTCCCTTTCTCTCCCCTGCCTGGGAAGAAAGCAGCAGCACTGCTTTGCTGTGCCCCAGATAGTGGGAGATGTCCATAATTTATAACCAGTTGTGCTTAGAGAAGGGTTGCTTGTGGTAGTCTAACCCCAGTGCTCCCAGTGTGCCAGCATGGAGCTGTGTGGGAAGCAGAGCTGCATGTTTCTAACTAACATCACTGTCTTTTGCACAGAATGGTTTTACTCCATTGCACATTGCCTGCAAGAAAAATCGCATCAAAGTCATGGAACTCCTGGTGAAATATGGGGCCTCAATCCAGGCTATAACTGAGGTAGCAAACCATTTCTGTCCTGCAGAAACATTCCTTCTGTGCGTCTCCTTTCCCTCCTCCTCTCTGTCCCTCCTGATGCTGTCTTTGCGTGTGTTTGATTTGAACGACGCGGCGCGCCCTGCGGCCGTGCAGAGGAGTAAAACTGCTCTCGCTTTGTTCCGCAGTCGGGCCTCACACCAATACACGTGGCTGCCTTCATGGGCCACTTGAACATAGTCCTGCTGCTGCTGCAGAACGGAGCCTCTCCCGATGTCACTAACATTGTGAGTATGGCTTGGCCTACAAACATCTGCTCACCACCTGCTGGTTACCCTGTAGCTTGGTCCAAGGTCACATTTTAACAACACTTTGGTGCATTTTAGGGCAAACTGTTGCAGCGCTCCCGGTGGAGAGGGAAAAGTGATGGCTGCATTTGTCACGAGCCATCTCTGGTTTCATGTGTTCTGCAACAATGCTCGAGTAGGAAAACTTTACCTTTTAGAAAGGTACAAAGCTCACCAAAAACATCCAAAATGGATTATAAAACAAATCCCACAAAGTCTGTGTTTCTGTTCTGAAGGATGAATTTCAAGTCCAAGTGGCATTAATTTCTGCCTGCATAACTTCGCTGGCTGCTGTGAAATTGTGTCATTCCTGTCAGCGAAAGAGTATAAACTGCTTAAACCCCAACAATTAACCAAAAAACAAAACTGGGAAACTCAAGATGTTCCTCTTAGATGGGAAGTTCCAGGGGCTGGTCATTAAATCTGGAAAAATGTGACCTTTGGGATGTAACACAAAATGCAAAACCTGACTTACCATAGAAATCAGTGTTTGTATACCAACAGCCTAGTTACCCCCCCAAAAAAAACCAACAAAAACAACATTATAACTTTCTGAGATGTATTTCATAAGATATTTTACTGTTTGAATTTGTCAGTATAAACAAATACTCAACTTGGGACCACCTGTACTTGGAAAGCAGCTTTTTTAAGGTTAGAGGTAAGTGTTAAGGTTATAGGTAAGTGTTAAGGTTATAGGTAAGTGTTCCCAACAACAAAAAAACAAGACTTTAGTAATCCTGGTACAATGGACTCATTAGTTTTTCTCAGCCAGAAAAATCTTATATGGAACTCAGTGAAATTGTTAGCATGCCAAATTGTTTATGTGAATCATTAAAACAGACTTTGCGTATTTTGTTATGGATGCAATCTATATATGAGAACTTTATTGATAATAAAAAACCAACACAAAAGTCTTGTGGAAGCTGTTAAAAATATTGTGTTACCAGGCATTTGTGTGCAAAGTTTAACACTTTACACTTTCTGCTACACAGGTGTCTTGGCTTTCACTTATTGAGCTGAGGTTCTCTGTTGAATTACTGTTTCCAAAACCTAAATTGCTTTGCTAATTCAAGCACAAAAGGGTCATTGCAGAAATTTGATCTTTAGAGTGTTTTTCACATATTAAACAGCTCATTCTTTGGGTAATAAACTTTATATATAAGATTTGTAGCTAGGGCTGTGGGATTTTGTCGTTGCATACCTGCTAATGACAGCTGGTAATACAATGTTAATTTAAAAATGACAAGCTAAGTCAACTCCTGGTGAAGAATTTGCTGTAATTAAAAGTCCCTATTAGCAGGCACACTAAGGCTGCTTCTTTCCCTACATCTAGACAAGGACAAGAAGACATAATTCCTGATTCTGATGTAAAACATCTTGACTAGAGTGCTCATTTTGGCAGTTGCAGTTTAACTGGTAGTCAAGGGGAGAAAGGCCTCACAACAGAATATTCTCCAGCTCTGGTGTAAGACATATGAACAACTAACACAAAGAAATGGTGGGTCCTGCTGTGTTCTCATGATATAACAGATGAATAGAGCTCCTGGTTGTGGAGTTATCCCAGGACCTGATGTACCAGATGCTGGAGAGCTGCACAGGGACCATTTCAGCCAGCTTTGGGACACTGCACTCAGAGAGCAGAGCCCAATTAAACTAGGAATGCTATCCTCAAGGAATCCTCATTTTCAGTGTTTTTTTGAAAATCTATACAAAAAGTAAATGCTTTGAATATTCCTGATCTGAAATTCCATATCACTTCAGTCAGCTTTCCAAAATTTCTTATTCTTCAGCTCAAATTCTGTGAGCTACGAAAGGCTTGAAATGATATTGATTCCACAGCCTGGAGACAGAGCCACACTGCTGAGTATAGATTTTACACATTTCATGTGCTGGCTGAGTTGTGCTCAGCCACTGCAAGGCCTCTTAATGCTGCCAACTCCACAGAGTGTGCAGGAAGGGACCATCTGGAAAAATATCCCCTTCCATCCTGAGGCTTCTGTGCTGTGCCATCCCTAGAGAGAGACAGGCTCAGTGTGCTCTCATCTCCTGTGTGGCACGTGAGCTGACACCCTGTTATGTAGAAAGTGAGGGACTTGTGTGACCAGGGCAAGTCTGTCTGGCAGAATTTTCCTAAGCTGGGATTTCTTTCTGGCTCTCCGTGGTTGAGGCTATGTTTGTCTGGGGCTGGCCAGCTGCAAACCAAGGCATTCCCAGGTACAGTGACAGGTCGTCACACCTTGCCCTGGAGCTGAAGCCAGAGTCTCAGCTGGCAGAAGGATGGGTCTCAGCAACAGTTGTCATGGGTGCGACTGACATTGGCAAAGATCTTTCTTCATGGAAGTTTAGGATGCTGAAATGCTTTTGCTTTCCTGCAGCGTGGAGAAACTGCACTGCACATGGCAGCACGTGCCGGGCAGGTGGAAGTGGTTCGCTGCCTCCTGAGGAACGGGGCCCTGGTCGATGCCCGAGCCAGGGTAGGTGTTCTGCTCACAGTGGTTTTGTTTTCTTCCCCCTCTTAAAACCACTGAAGGAATGGCTCAGCACCTTCCTCTCCTCCATTACTCCGTTGTTGTCACTTCCTACGCGGAACGTGGGGAGGGGGCTGCGCTCAGGGTGTCTCTGTCACGCTAAGGACGCGCTCGATTTGAGTTGTAGGAAGAACAGACCCCGCTGCACATCGCCTCCCGCCTGGGCAAGACGGAGATCGTGCAGCTGCTGCTGCAGCACATGGCCCACCCCGACGCCGCCACCACCAACGGCTACACCCCGCTGCACATCTCCGCCCGCGAGGGCCAGCTGGACGTCGCCTCCGTGCTCCTCGAGGCCGGCGCCTCGCACTCCATGGCCACCAAGGTAAGGCAAATCCCGTCCTCCAGCGCCGCGGGAGCAGCTCTGCTCGTGACCGGTGGGCTTCCGTGCTGAGAGACTGAGGCGGTTTGGGCCTTTGGTTGTGTTCGTATTTAATCGGCAACAATCCAGCTGACTGGAGTGGTGTATCACTAGTTAATCAAATTTCAACTTACTTTGCTGTCGTCTAAAATTGGGTTTGGTTGCCACTGAGGCCAAACGCAGATCTTGATAAATACACGGTCCCGACGGGTTTAAAATGTCCTTGTTTCTCCCTTTCCCTTTGTCTTGTAAACACAGCTTTTTTGGGCAGAATTTCCAAAAATGTAAAGGGGATGGCAATGACACTTTTTATGAACGGGCCTCCTTTTATTCTCCGATACCTTATTTACTTAAATAGCAAAATAATTCTGCCCTGTGCTAGCTGAAAGGAATGTTCCTAAAACAGAAGTCAGCATCTGCCTAGTCACATCGAATGCTGGATCTATTTTCAGTGGTTCTAAAATGAGGTGTCATGTGACACAACAGGCCATTTTGTCTGGGATTATAAAAGAAAGGCTCTCCAGAATCACTACTGGGGTTTTTAGCCAAAAATGGTACCAGTGGATTCCTAACAGAGAGATGAATATGTAAGAAAGTAGATAGCTGTGAAGAGAATGATATAGACCAAGATATCTTTTCCAAATTTAAAGCATTTGATAAGTGAGAATCACGTAATTTTCGCTATTTATAAAAGTACCCTTGGTTTTACAGCTGGAGTTTAAAACATGTTTATGAACAACGGCATGTCCTCTAGGGTTTAAAAGCCTAAACCCGCAATTTTCAAATTATGATCCGTGGATTACTGGGAGGGCTTGCTGTTCTCCTTTTATCCAGCTGTTAAATCACATTAGAATGGCTAAAAATACACTAAATACTTTCCTAATTTCCCATATTGCTTGATGGCAATTAGTATTGCAGGAACATTCTATAATTATGAATAGGAGAAGAGAGAGCCCACTAGATAATATCTTTATAGACCTGTGATTTGAGAACTGAAAATGTTTGAGATGATCCAATATAAACTCTTTGTGAGGCGGGATTAATGGAACTAAATGATAATGAGAATAAATATTAAACATCACTTATGTGCCAGGCAAATAGGTCATTGCAGCTTCCCAAGATTACTGTCGGGCAGCGGTGCAGGCTGCCACCTACTGTCATACATCCATGAGCTTTCCTTACCAATTTTTAAATTGAAACAGGCAAAGAGAAAGGCTCTTTTTAGCTTCAGTAGAACTTTGTAACTGTATGAATACACAAGTGCAAGTACAAACAATTTTTCACCAAACCCTACTGGATGAAGGGAATTTGAGTGTGGAGGTTTTTTCCGATGAATTTAATTGGTGTTTCATCGTTCCTGGCAATGATTGATGCAGGAAATACTCGTGAAGCTGTCACCATGCAACAAAAAAAGGTACAGCTGGTTTGTGATGTATATTGGAACAAGTGCCTTCATTGCCCCCATGCAGTGTGTGTTGCTAGTACAGTCTGTATCAGATAAAATGTCTGCCAGCCTGAGAGCACATAAATAGGGAAGAATAATGAAAAGGAAAGTATTTTCTTATATTTCATGCTTTTCAAAGTGTTTTTTTGAGAGGCTGCTTTTTCTAGGTTCACCATTGATTCTGAGATTGAAGACGAAGTGCTTATTAACACAGTTCTTAAACAAGAGATGTCCGCGTGACCTTTAACACAAACATCTGTGTTTTACCTCCTGGGATTTTTCAGAAGGGATTCACACCGTTGCATGTGGCGGCCAAATATGGGAGCCTGGAAGTGGCAAAGCTCCTGCTGCAGCGTCGTGCCTGTCCTGATTCTGCTGGCAAGGTACTGCTGGGGAAGAAAAAGTCAGAAGTGTGTTGGATTCTCCCTTAAGGAAGAGCTGTGTGAATTATGCAGCCCAAGAAGGCTGCAGCTGCTTTAGCGTGGTGGCTGTGGCTTTGCTGGAGTCTCCCATGGGAGATGGCGGAGTGCCGCTACCCAGCGTGTTGGGTTTGGGTCCGTGGCAGGAGGGTGCATGGCTGCTCTCAGGGCAGGTGCGTCTGTGGCTCAGGCAGCGCCGGTTCCAGCAGGCTGCCTAAATTCCCAAAGGATAAACAGGGGCAAAGCCCGGGTTATCCCCTGGTGTGGTGTGAGGAAAGGCTGCAGCTGCCACCCTGGTTCTCCCGGTACGCTGCTTCTCCCCACTAACAGCCTGCTGCCTGCCGTGGCCTCGCTGTCCGTGCCCATCGCTCCCCGCGTCTCCTGTGTCCCTCGCAGCCCCCCGGACCCTTGCATGCGGCCGCCCCTCAGCCCCCTGACCCGTTTCCCGCGGAGTCCGTCCCGTTCCACGGCCCATCCCTCCGGCCTAACGCCGTGCCGCCCTTGCAGAACGGCCTCACCCCGCTGCACGTGGCGGCGCACTACGACAACCAGAAGGTGGCGCTGCTGCTGCTGGAGAAGGGCGCCTCGCCTCACGCCACCGCCAAGGTGNCGCCGCTCCCTTCGGGAGCCTGCGGCCTTAGCAATGGCCTAAGAAATGCTTGTTCTGACCGGGCATAGGGGGGATGAGCGCTAGGGGAATTCGTTTCGGGTTTAGGAGCGGTGTCGTGCTACCGCTGCATCGGTGAGGGCAGCCCTGAGGGGAGCCCTGACACTGAGGGGTCTCAGGCCCCCCCAGAGTTTTAGTCGCAGCTGGAAGTCACTTCACTGTTGCTCAGTGTTAGCAATGGCATTCGAAAATTTATTCCGGGCTTAGCAGTGGTGTTGTGGTATCACTGTGCAGGTGAGGGGAGGCTGTGGAGCCCTGAGGAGACCCAGCGCTCTCAGAGCTTTGGCTGCTCCTGGAAGTCACCTCACTGTTGTGTAATATTGGCAGTGACTTTAGAAATGTGTATTCCGACCGTGCACACAAATCATTCCAGGCTTAGGAGTGGTGTCAAGCACTGTGTAAAGCAAAAGCTGCTAAAAGGGGAAGATGGTGATCAGATGGGTGGCAATAGCAGAGAGTGTCCTGCTCTGTGCAAGGCTGCTGATCTACAGGCTTTGAGGAAACACTCAAGGATTGTATTGGCAATGTGGTTTTCATGGCAGTGCGTGAAAAGCAGGATAGTTTGGGAAAATCCCACTTAAAAATACCCAACCAAACAACCACAGGCCAACCCAACCAAGCACCCCCCACAGGACCTGTGCGCTGGCACCCCGGACTTTTCCCTCAAATATCAAATTTTGATCAATTTTTAGCAATTTCCTAATTGCTTTATATAACACACAAAGGTGGTATCAAGTAATTAAGAAGTTGTCTTATTACCAGAAAATGCCATTCTTCTGTGCTTAAACGATTAATTTGATCACACAAACATTCCACCCCATTGCTGTTTCTAGCCTGTGACTGACAAATCTATCAAAATTCTCTGTGCATACACATCTCTACCCACATGCTCTGAAAAAAGCATGTGAGGAAGGGTGTGCACCCATCACTCATCACGGGGACTGTCACTCACCAGTCAAAAGGGATTATTTGCAACATAGGTTGTACAGAATGTAGGTGTTGAACTCAGAATAATCTGAAGGTATCGGTGGAGCAGTCCTGCCCACCCTGGTGAGGGCTGGCATTGTTCTGGTGTAGGCTGTGAAAATAATAGATGGACAAATCAACACAACAGCAGGCCCACGTGGGACATGTCTGGCCTTGGAAATTTAATGAACTCCCATCTCTAATAGCAGGCATAACATCAAATAATACTGTTGTATGGTGCCTGACTTCTTAGGCTTACGTGGCTGTGTTGATAACTTAATTTTCCTTTTTTTCCTGCCTGGTGTCAGAATGGATACACACCTCTGCATATCGCTGCCAAGAAAAACCAGATGCAGATAGCTTCCACTCTGTTGAACTACGGGGCTGAGACCAACATTGTGACCAAGCAGGGAGTCACCCCACTTCATCTGGCTTCCCAGGAAGGTCACACTGACATGGTGACTTTGCTTTTGGAGAAGGGATCCAACATCCATGTGGCAACAAAGGTAATTCACAATTGGAAACAGAGTATTATGGGTGGGAGGAAGATGCAACCTTTGTGCCCGTGGGTGGGTTTAACAGCCTGTACCAGAAACCTGAGAGTTCCAGTCCAAAATAATTCAGTGCTCTCACCAGCAAAGGCTATTTTCTGCATGTCTCTATCCTTCAGTGATAAATGTAGAAATTTACATCCTCTGGGAAATAAGAAAACAACCCTATTACTGGAGTAGACTAAGGAAAATTCTATGGAAGACCTTTCTAAATTTTTTCTTTAATGATTGTGCATGACAGCTTTTTTATAGAAAACAAGGTCATCAAAAACACCCCCAAACCATTACCATAAATCTTCATGGGTCACTGGGTTTATCCAGGGATATATACAAATCTGATTTATGCAGGTGAAAAACCTGCAGCTTTTGCCTATACAAGTTAGCATAGAAGGCTCGTGTATCTCCTTGTGTGGAGTTAATATATTCTGCTAATAGAAACAAGGTGATTTTCACGTCCTATACAAACTTTGTTCAGTGCCTTGTTCACAGGAAAGCACTGCATGTGATCACAGTGAGCTGTCAGTTCAAGGCTGCATCCTTTTCCCTGGCATTTGAATGGGATCTATTTCTGGAGTTAATATCTTCATCTGGCTCGTGCCTGCAGTTGTCAAGGCTCCTCTTTCTGTCTGAGGAGTGGGAAGCACATTTTATTAATGGGCTTCTCAGCTTCCCAAATTACATTATTGGAGGAAATCTTGAGCATTCATGCCTGAATGTTTTCCTCTACAGTTGTGGTGATGTAATTGTTTTGGAGCTGTTTGTCAGCTGGAACAGGAGCGACATCGATTTTATTTAAAAACACCTCCCATACTCAGAAGCCATATTTAGGATCTGATCATGTTTTAAAGATGAGGAAGTGGGAAAGTCTAGATTTTTCCTTAGGTAAAGTAGGGTTTTATTCTTAGTTCTGTTTGTTTACTTACTTGTGATATTCCATCTCCAGGCAGGACTGACATCCCTACACCTTGCAGCCCAAGAGGATAAAGTGAATGTAGCCGAAATACTCACCAAACACGGTGCAAACCAGGATGCTCAGACAAAGGTAAATCAAGGAGTGGCTGCTGTCTCCAGCATGCCAAGGGGTGCTACCCTTGTCCAAGGAATGTTCCACTGAGCTTGCAGTTTTACTTCTTTGTTCTCCTCCTGTAGCTTGGTTATACACCTTTAATTGTGGCCTGTCACTATGGAAACATCAAAATGGTGAATTTTCTCCTCAA
Source organism: Aegithalos caudatus (assembly GCA_013389925.1). NCBI lineage: Eukaryota > Metazoa > Chordata > Aves > Passeriformes > Aegithalidae > Aegithalos > Aegithalos caudatus. Next base: position 350,604 of record WEIU01014764.1, read on the forward strand.
GCACGGAGCAAATGTCAATGCTAAAACAAAGGTAAAGAATTTTCCATTGCTTTGCTTTTGCTCTTTATTCTGAACATGGTAACCCAGCACTCCTACGTGACATACGTGCTTTTTCCCTTGGGAACTCCAACTATGGCATGGGAAGTGTCAACATAGGGTAGCTGTAGTGGAATGCTCTCTGTTTGCTCCATCCTGATGCTGTGGTGTTCAGGAAAGAAAAGCCAGATAACTCTGTGTATGAAAAAAATGACACAGATAATCAATTTCATTGGTTTTGCTTTTTCTTCTTACTTGCAAACTAGCAAATGGAAGTTTGTTCCTGATCTCATTTCCTCATGGTTCACACCACTGTAATACTACTGTGCTGCCAAACTAGCAAGTAACAATTCAGGCACTTTGAGGGTGATGCCAGGTTCTCTCCAATATGCTGGGAGAAGAGTGGGAAGAGTCACTGCTGTTCAGTGTGTGGGTGGGATGACTCTGGGAGAGGAAGCAGCTGTGGTAAGGGAATGTGGTTTACTCAAGGAGAGTTTGGGGTTTCCTGAGGGGAATCTGGCTGTGCTGAAATCTGACCAGATACACTGAAATGGGCCTGACTACCTGTAGCCAAAGTCTGAACAAAGCCACTGACCTCAACAGTTTCTCCAGGGATAAACTGGTGGGCCCAGCAGCTGAATAGGATACATTTTGTAGCAAGAGCTGTGTGTCTTCTGAGAATACAAAGAGAGATTCTGATGGCAGCAACAGGGTGTTGCATCCCAGAAATCATCACATCACTGTTGTCAGAAAGAGAAGGCTCACTCAGCAACTGTAGGGCTCCAGCTTGGTCAAAGATGACTTCAGGCAATTGCTGGCTACTGTTTTCAAGCTGGATGTCTTGGGACAAACAGGATACCAACAGGGACCAACAACCCACGGATAGTATTTTTAAAATCCCATCAAAATCCCTGGCTTGGAGTCTGCTGGTCCCCTGTCCCCAGCTGGGACCTATGGGATGGTTCATTTCTCAAAGTAACATGATTTTGTCTCTGTGGTCACAGCTCAATGTGGTAAGAAACAGCCAAGTAAATAAATAAAAGATTCTATCCCTCATGGGAGCACCCAAAATCACTGGGCAAAACTCAGGGATTCCAAAAGGACAGGCAACACTACTAGAAAAACAGCTGATGAGAATTAATAAAGCAGACACTAGCAGGATCCAAACTATAGCTGCCAAGACATTCAGCTGAAGTATTTGGAGGCTAACTCAAGGGAAGGACAAAGTTGTGTCTTTAGTATAAGGTCTCTCTTTGTGTTTAAAGGGCCACTGGGACACATTATGATTCCATTCACCCAGGTATTTTACTTATTTAAAATAGTTTCATTACAGTCAGCTAGTTTGTATAAGGAAACAGTTCTCCAAAGTCTCACACCTAGGGACCACTAAAAATACTGGCAATCTGTCAAATGGTGTTGTGGACTCAGTTTAAAGAATAAACCCTGGATTCAGGAGGGGCATGTTAAAGAATGAATAATCCCTGTTGCAGCTTGGGCTTTCTCTAGAGAAAACGTGCACGATGCTTTGTGCAAGGAACACAGGAATTCTCTTTCTGAAGGACTGCACTGTTCAAGTAAAGGCAGTGAATCTACTTTCCACTAGAACCTGCAGTAAGCAGTAGCTCTTAGCAGTCCATGCACTCATACTGTCAGTATAAGAACTGTAGCAGTTCTGAACTTTCACCATCTAATTAGCAGTGCAAAGCCTTTCTGGCATCTATTTGTTTGCAGCAGAGATAACTCTCAGAGCACGTTTTCAGAGCCTGCCCCAGGCTTTACCTAACTCCCAGTGAGATCAACCCAGGGTTTTCTTCCAGTTTCTTCTCTGCCTGTTTTCAAAGCCAATCGTGAATAAGTTTGTAAATCGATTGCCTGACTGGACTTACACAACACCATCTCAGATCAGCCAGCTTAAGCACACTTGGGTTATGTTTCTGTATTGTGTGACACGAGAACAAACCACTGGAGTGGATGACTATCTTGAACTGAGCATATTTATTAAGGTAGACACTGTGTACATACTTCTAAGTGTAATTGCAGCTTGGTCCAGCCTTTTGGAGGGCCAAGTGAAGCTAGAATTGATTGACATTTGTAATAGGTATATGTTGCTAGCCTTTTAAAAGGCAAATAGGCTTTAATCACAGCTGTTAAAAATTATGTGTTTTTTAAACTGGCTCAGATATTTTAAAGGCAAATCTTGGTCCCTCTGTTGAAAACTAGGATATGAGAGGAAGAGGAATGTTCTCTGCCTCAGCTGTGATTCTATGCCCTCAGCATGCCCCTTTAACGTTGCTGTTCCTTATTGTTCCTTCCTCTGATTTAGAAAATGGGGGAGACGTGTCCTTTCATAGATTTCTTTTATTTGTGAGAGAAATTATTTTTGAATAAGAATATTACCTTCCTTTATATTTTCATTAATCTGGGGAAGGAGAATTATTATTACTGAAGGTTAATTATTTTTGGGTTGATCGGTGTCATGATTTATGTTTGCAATGTCTCAAAAGGAACAGAAGGAAGCGAAATGTGTGATCTGATGATGGGTTCTTGTTGTTTGTTTGCTTTTGCTGTCTCCGCTGTGGGTCACAGAACGGGTACACCCCTCTCCACCAGGCTGCTCAGCAAGGTCACACTCACATCATCAACGTGCTGCTGCAGCATGGGGCCAAGCCCAACGCCATCACCACGGTAAGGCTGACGTGCCGCTGCAAGCTTCTTTCCCTGGACAGTTCTTTTCTTTCCTTAGGGCTCAAGAGCAAGCCATCGCTTTGGTGAAAGTATTCCTCATGCAGCTGGTTGTCATATGTGGAAATGTAATTTCCTCTGCTTTGCCTTATCCTCTTAAGGTAGTTCACATCTGACCTCGCCATGCACTAAGCTAAATGTGAGGCAGACAAGCAGATTCCTGAGCTGAGGGATCAGGCTGGCCACAGCTCTCTGTGCCAGGCTCCTTCTGTTTCCCTCTGCCTCAACGCTTCTCTCGGGAAATCGGTAACTCCAGAAGGAGTTTTCCATAAAAATCAAGGGCAGTTCAGAACTCGTTGGTTATGGCTTTTTTTAAATTTAGACCCAAACTTCTCTCCCTTTATCCACTGGATTGGTTTCAGGTTCTTATTGAGTTCAGCTCAGTGAACTCAGTGAAGTGAATGCCTCCTCAAAGACCGCCAATAGCTCCTGGCACAACTTCTTCTCTGCAGTCAGTCAGCCAGCCAGGAATGCGACTGTCCTATTTCACGTCGATGTTGTTATTAGTCACCTCTAATTGGGTAATCATTAGAACACTGCCAGAGCGTCCAAAACTCCTGTCATTCCCCAGAGTGGATCAGTTGTCTGTATGTCTTTAGTGTGCGTGCTTAAATCAGCATTGGCACCCTGTTTGGTCCTGGAACAATCACATGAAATAATCTTCTGTGAGAGTTATCCAAAACACCAGTGCGTGCAGTGGATCAAGTGAGAGACCACTGTAGTCAGCTTCTGGGGCTGTAGGTACTGTTGGTGGTGTTCAGCTGGGGTACTCTTGATTTCAGTCCTCACCTTGGGGCTGTCGTGCCCAGATCTAACCCAAGTCCAGGAAGCCTTAGGGATGTGCGTTTGCTGCACAGTTGGCTGCTTCCTCAGGTACTCGATCTGGCCTTGTGCACACAGGGCAACCTCTGGCTTGAGATAAGAGAGAATTTCAACCTGAGACATCTGGAGGGAGATATGGGAGTGGTGAATGAGCAGCTAATGTGCAAGTGACAGTAACAGTCAAATAATTTGTGCTGTGAAGATGTTAATCTGTTCATTGTGTGCTGCTTATCCACAAACTCTGTGTTGCTTCAGGGTGGCTGAGCTAGACTAATACAGAAGAGTTTAAATTACAGATAACTAAAGTTCTTGCTAAAGAAGAGAGAGCCCTCAGGCTGATAAACCATGCACACGGTGCAGCGGGGTCACAAGAAAAATTATTTCCATGCAAAGAGCAGTGCAGTGACAGTCCATGGTTCCTCAGCAGGCCAGCTTGTTGTCCCATGGTTCAGTGCAAAAGAGCATGGAAAAACTCTGTCTAGAACCCTTTACAAAGAACCATGGATCACATCTCTTCCTTCCCTCCTCAAGCTCAGTGACACGGGTCCTGTGGACTGCCAGTGTTCCAGGAGATGGAATGGGGATAAATAGGTCTGAACTCCTGCTAAATTATTTTAGTGTCTACTTGATGAATGACGTCCCTATATTATGAACATTTAAACTGCAGATAAATGTATTTAGATGGAGCTATAGTCCTCACCCTTTTGTGATTTGTATTTGTTAAATCATTGCCTTCTGTGAACTGTTAGTGGAAATACATTATTATTGATGAAGGGATGGGAGTAGATGTGGACAACACAGCTGTAATTTTGTATACCCCAGATAAGGAACTGTAGCTGGTAAAGGCGTAACAGTTCCAACTGGGAGTAAAACTGTTAGAAGTTAAAATACTTTTTACTTTTTAGAGGAGTATTTCTGCAAAATAAACCCCAAACTTATGCTGACAAGACATGCTGTATAGTGAAATGTGAGCCCTGAGGGGTTAAGCCATACAGCGCTGTAGTATTTGGAATCGCTGGCAGATGTAAGTGTGTTGTGTTACCATGGCAATCAGGGCTATAGTCTTAAAGAAGTTACAAAGACAGAGTCAGATGTAACGGTAAAAAAGCCCTGATTTTCCTAGGCTGTGCCTTGTTTTGGATGGAAATGCTGGCTCATGCAGCGTGGAGAGTGATCTCATTGGTTCACATCACAATCCTCCCTCTCTCTCAGCGCTCCCCCCTCTCTCTTCCCTTCAGAATGGTAACACAGCCTTAGCCATCGCCAGGCGCCTGGGATACATCTCCGTGGTCGATACGCTGAAGGTTGTAACGGAGGAGATCACTACCACCACAACTGTGAGTTGCACATGCTTTCAAATGTGGCTCTTCTTTACCCAGAGTGTTGTCTTTCTGCTCTTCCCTCAGGCTCTCTGTGCATCCCTTTCCTTTTCTGTTTTGTTTGGGGAGTTTCAGCTCCCCCGCCCCCTCCCCCCTTCCCTTTCTGTTGCATTTTTGCTACAGTTGTTTGAGTGTGTCTTATAAGTGTGCGGAAGTGTGTGCGAGGCAACAGGCTCCCCTGAGCTAGGGAACAAAATCTGTGTGCACAACGATGGAAAGCAACAATTCAGAGTAGAACTTGTTTCTGGGCCTGGGTCTGAGCTGCAAACCCAAACTTTGCAGAAGTTTGTGCATTGTTGTTTAGATCCTGCCCTGTTTTTCTGTTTCTCTTTTCACCTCTCCTTTCCCATCCGGCCTTACATCTCCACACTTTTGACACCTCCCGAGGCTCAGTCCTTGCAGCATCTCTACGTTTGGACTGCACCAGCCATGGCCTGGAGCCAAGCCTAATGATGCTCACTGGATGGCTGTGAATCACATCCATCATACTCTTACTCAAGTCACTTCCAGTTCAAACAGATCCCGTTTTTCCAAAATGCAAAGGAATCTTTCCTTATGGACCCGGTCCTATCAGTGCTCCACACTCTTGGGGTCTGTATTTTGACATCAGGGTTCATGAATGGTGTGTGACAAACGTCAGCAAGGTGGTACTGCAGCTTTAAACCTGGACACCCTGAGAGGAGAAGGCTTTCCCTTCTTGCACTTTTACCTCCCATCTACCAATGCCATAGCAGGTAGGAAGGGGGAACATTAGAAACAGTGCATAAAATAAGAAATTAGGTTTAATTTAAATCTTGGTTACTGCACTTATCTTGAAACACTGCTGCAAGGTCACGCTTTTTCATTTTATTTGATTTTTTAAAAAATGCAAGATTAGTGGTCTAGAAACCTCATCAGCTCTACATGACATTTAGGAGCTCAGAACTGTAAAAATCCGTAGATTACTAAAATGATGCCACTGCTCAGTCATGGAGAGGGTTAGAAGAGAAGTCCAAAATCTCTTTTAAAGAAATGGGAGAACAATTTTGATTTTGTTGCATGCTGACAGCAAGTCCCACTTGATAGGAACCGAGGAAGATGCAAAAAAGATAACATGGCATAAGGTTTCAAATAGATTGAGTCATAATTTATTAATGACCTGCAAAGATCAGGCTGAGTCAGGTTTGAAGAAGGAATTCCAGCGTAATTCCAGAAGTCTCTTAGTAAAGACTGTGTGTCTCTGTTTTATTACTTCATGTTCTTGTTTAATCATATGGAACAGCACACATGTACCTGCATAAACACATATGTATCTAATCAGAAAATAAAACCTAGGGAAAAACTTTTTAGAAACTTTAGTTCTTATATTTTTAAGCTTCGGAGGACAGCTTTGTCACATCTTCTATGCTGTATCCTGGCACAGGTTTTTCATTTGTTGTTTGATAAAACCAGTAACTTCCTATCTCATTTCCACTGTGTTTCACTGTGCCCCCTTGGACCTTGTCTGATGTAAGTGTTAGATCTTTGAAACGATAGGAATTGCACCATGAAAAGACATAAGCGAGTTATTTACTTGGGATAAATATTTCTTTAAACATTGAGGATTAATTGTTTTTTTCTACCAGGTACTTGATGCCTGTGGTTTAGGACTGAATCAAGTGCTGAAACTTACTTGCAGGGTTGACCTTTAGTGCTCACACATAAGAGAAATCTGAAATCTTTATCTGTGCCTGCATACTTTGAAAGTCAGGTGGGAACCCTCAATAAACTCAGCAGATTCTCCAGCTCTGAGTTCACCTAAGCCTGGTCCCTTAGGGATGTATGGAACAGCGGTGTCTGTGGGGAGTGTTGATCAGACAATGTAGAACAAGTCCTGCAAAGGAGGGCTCAGTAGCAGGTGCTCCCTGCAGTCAGGTTCTCCAGATGGTGGGGCCGGTGCTGCCGGGCCTGTGCAGCGCTGAGAGAAGGTGCTGTCACCATAGCTACCTCCTTCTCTGAGGCTGGGCTCAGCACTGCTCCCAGGGTGTTACACAGCGTGATTGATATGCAAGTCACTGCCACTCGAGTGAGGAAAAGATCCCCGGTGCCAGAGCCTTTCTTTGCTCTAACTTGGAACAAATCCTCCTCTCACTTGCCTTAGCGCTGTTGTTAGTGGAGCCACATGAATATGTAGCAATAGAGAGAATAAAGTGCACTTTTTCTACTGACAGATTAGAGAGCAATAGGAAATGAGAATAAACTGGACTTGGAGAGGTTTGCCGTGCATTTAAGTTTGGGGCCATTTACACAAGCAAGCATAGCCTTCCTGTGGATGGATGAATATGTGAGGGGCTTTCAGGTTGTCTGCAGCATGCTGCTGTGAGTACGGCACTGCTGAAAGCACATACGGGTTCACATACCTGAATTATGTATCAGAATTATTCTGTGCCACCCAGAAAGTCTGGCCTCACAATGAAAGGCTCAAATACGGAAGGCTTAACTAAACTCCATCACAGAATTCTCAGTAGCACTAAACTTAGGGGGTTGAGAAATACACACTGAGCAATTTTCCATGTGGGCCATTCATGGGGCTAGACACCGATTTTAAATGTTGAGAGTATTTGATGTGGCTCTCAGTTAAAAAAATCTAATACCACACTAGAAGTTCCTTTAAAAACACTAATTCCCAACAGGAATAGTTGGGATTAGAATTAATGTAGAATTAGTGATTCTCACTGAGTTCAGTGTTCCAAAGATGGCATTGAAGATTTTTTGTTCTGTAATGTGCATGTACGCACACACTCTTTTGAATCTCTTTTCTGAGCTTTGTTTCAATTGTTAAATTATGAAGTAATTTTTTTCTTACTGATGGGAAAGCCAGGAAGTCAATAAAGTATCCTTACTTCTCTGTAGATAGATAATAGTATCTGCAAGACTGAGAGACCAGGCTGTTTTTATATGGGGGCCTGTAAAAACCTAAGTAATGAATAGATGGATGTAGTGGTCCATAAACTTTGGTTACCGGGGTGATAGTTAGGGTGGACAGTGATCCTCTCTACCTGCAGTTTGTGCTTTCACTTAGCTGATTGCTCAACTTATTTGTTCACTCTGTTGTTGAAGAGACAAAGTCAGTGCCACCTGAACGATAGCACCTCCCCATCTGTCACTGCTGGCCTTGTCACCCCACTGCTGCCTGACATTTCTATCCCAGGAAAGCCATGGGAATATGGAGGGAAAGTCAGTCCTGGTGGTAGTGGCTTTCAGTGAATATAAACTAATTTGCAATCCTGAACATGTGTTCTTCTGAACAGAAGTAATTAGTTGTTTTTACTCATGGGGAAGAGTGAATTTAGGAGCCTAATTGGGATTGCCAGTAGAGGCAAAGGGCATTGTTCTTTCCCTGTACCTCAGGAGGGTAAACTGGAACTGCTGTCAGAGTTAAATAGATTTCAGAAACATAAAGCAGACTTTTAAAACTAATTTCCAAAGTAATTACATGGTTGGTAACTTAGTTATTTATGAAAGTGCAGTATTTTACAATAAGCAAGAATGCTGGCTTTGTCAGTTTGTTAGAAACAGAGAAGTACATGACAGGGTCAGGAAATAAATAGTAAGTTTTGTGCAATAAAAGCTGCTCTTGACTTCACTGCTTGATATCAGCGGGCATTTTCCCAAAAGAATATTGCCAAAGGGACTCAGGGTTTGGCGGAGCCAGGGAAATTGGTGCTTTTTGGTTGTGACCAAGACACTTCTGATCACTGCTCCTTTTGAAGCCCTGGGCATTTCCCCCCTGGATCCATAACATGCTGGAGAGTTCCCTGCAGGCGACTTTTTCACATCTTGCGCTTCCTACAGTTTCACTTGTTTTGTTTTTCATTTCCTTCTCCAGTCTGAATCTGGATGCTTAAAGGATGACCCCACTCTTAATTCACCACCCCTGGATATCTTCTGTTTCCTCTCAGAAGTCATTTATGAAGATAAAACTGTATTAAAAAAAGAAACAACAAACGTCCAGTGTTTTCCTGCTCTGTGCTTTCATGTTTAACCAGAATCCTCCCACTATTCCTCAGTCCATGCTTGCCTTGACTCACAATATTTTGAGCTTTTAGGTGCACAAGATGTTTCACAATCTTCAAACAACTTTTTTTTTCCTCTGATGTCTATGTGCTTAGGGGGAATATACACGATTTATGAAAAGGATATAATTAATATGCACTGTAGCCACCTTTTTCTGGAGAGCGGGTAGAAATGTTTCAAGTGATCTGTGTAAATCCTTCACATCTTTTTTTAGTTTGGGAATTTCACATCATTCATAACTTTGTTTCCAAATGCTTTACAATTTAATAATTTCCATATGCCCCGTACAACTTTCTGAAGCTCTTTTGTAGACATTACCTAATTCTTTTAAAAATCATCTTGGAAACATTGAGCTGAATTGTTCTACATCCACCATTTATAAATAAATTTTATTTCTCTGACCAGCTCATTATCTTATGTTTTTGTACTTTTCTTCCAGAAGAAATGTTACCTTATGCAGCACTGAGAATAAGAGCTTCTGGAATAAAGATGAAAAAGAAAGTTAGGGGAAGGGGAAACATTATGAAATGCCTCAACATATCCCATTGCTGTCTGTTGAAAATACCCTGCTGAAAACTTTGCTCCTCTGACTGATTCTGTCTTTGCAGACTGTAACAGAGAAGCACAAGCTAAATGTACCCGAGACAATGACCGAGGTCCTGGATGTGTCAGATGAAGAAGGTGAGTGACTTTGCTAAATTCCTCTTCCCTATCACCTATGTAACCTGTTACACAGGCTCAAGTAGCCACTTGAGTACTCTGACATTTTCATTTTGCTGTGCTTGTAACAAAGTTCTTTTTAAAATGATGTAATCTTTATGGAATGTGTATAAAGATGCCAAAATTTGAAGCAAAGCAAAATCCTGGATCCCTCCATCTTTTCCAGAAAAAGCTTGTCTGAACCAAATTGGCAAATGCAACCATTTCCCAACTCCAGGCCTTAAAATTTCACTGTAGAGCTGTCCCAAAGTTGGCTTTGACCCTCCCATAAAGAGGAGTCTGAGCACTAAATTTTTTGGATCTGTGCCAGCTATATCAGATTAAAAATATCCAGGAATTTTGCCTGACCGGAAACATGAGTGTAAGAAGATGTATGAAGTGGAAGGTGAGGAGAGCATTCTCTTTTGGCACAAGGATACACATGGTGTGATACAAAGTACCAACATGCTGAGAAGTTTGGCACTTGGGTTTCAGAGGACAGACAGATGTGTTGTGCCACTTAGCTACATCCCAAAGAAATTTCTCTGACCTGGGAGGAGTGATAAAGTATCACACTTTTATACAGCTCAGAATTGCAGAAATGGCCTAAACCCATCCTTTTCTAAGAGCTTGCAAATTACTTCTTAGAAATTTTAGTCACAGCAGTACTAATAAATATAAACACACTTGGAAGAATTTTCTGTGTTCTTTTTTACACTTGGCAGTGTTAATATTACGATATCCTATGTGTGCCATTTTATGGTGCTCGTTGCTATTTCACTCAATAATTTGTAGAGTGAGTAGTTTCCAGAAAGTCCCGGGAATTTGGAAACTCATGTTACAGGGTTGGTATTTTTCTTTTCCAAAGAACACAGATGCACTTGTGGTTCTAAATGATACACAAAGTTAATGGCATTCATTAATTACAAGCGCTTGTATTGCTTTTAGAAATGGGATTTATGCTGATAAATGAGTTACACTCTTGAGAAATATACGATGCTTAGGCTCCAGATGCAATGTTTTGTTTTAAAATGCAAAAGCAAACAAGGGTGATTCAAAATCAATTATTTTCTGCTGCATCATGACCAGTGAAATTATTTAGCTACTTCATCTCTGATTAAAAAACATTCAACTGCTTGTGTAATTATTATGTTGAATTGCCTTTAAATTGCTTATTGCCTTACGTTCACCTTGTTTAGTTTCCTCACGGTCTTTTGATCTGCCATTGAATCATCTTTGAATACACAAAGCCTAGTATGTCTTCCTGCTTCTAGAGGATTAATCCAGGCTGTTCCTTTTTCTTAAACCAATTTGTGTGTTGTACAGCCTTTAAGCACTCTGATGAGGAACCCTTCAGTGATGGGGAAGCATATAGTGGCACGGGTGCTGTTAGCAGTTCATGGAGTAAGACCTACAGACTTTCTCTTTTTGTTTAACTCAGACTGTTTGGCTTATTTTTTGTGTTGAAACAACACATGTTTGCATAATTTGGGTACCTAACAGCTCTCCTCTCTGTTACTTTTGAAGTGTGGCTGAGTGTGTGTTTCCTGAAAGGTGGGAGGAGGAAGGGAAGCCAGAAAATCTGATTTATTCTGCATATCTTGAGTATGCTGGCAGAACTTGAAGGGGCTGTCCCGCATGACTAATGCTCTCCTGTGCTTCGAATTAACATGCACTGCAAGAACTCCTAATGTGGATGGTGCTTGTCACAGTAACTTAAAGTAGCTGGGGGGACAGGAAGGCTGCAGAACTTGTTTAATAGAGAGGATGAACCTTTTAGTGGTGGTGTAACTTCATAAGAGGCTATCAGTAAGGTTTCTGTGATGCTGTGTCCTTTCAAGTGATGCACTATGTCCAGAAATAAATCGATGTGCTGCTGCAAACCTGCCAGCTGTATTTATATAATTATCAGGTCGGACACAAGAGTACTCAAGCAAGGTAATTCAGGTCCCGTTGTGTAGTGTGTTCATCACTGATGATAAGTATTTTGCATTTTGTTTGGAAGATAGTTATGTTGCGTAATTGTATGCTGTCACATTGTTAATGCAGTATTTGTATTCCTAAAACAAAGTTAACATCCACTCTTAGTAATATAAAACAAAAGACAAATGTCTATCTGGTAGCTCAGCTTGGTCCTGCTCTGTGTAGCCTATTTTAAAATATCCTGAATGGACCAAGATTCCCACTAATTCTTCTTCAATTTTCCTCTGGCATTTTGGTGTTTATCCACTGAATTATTATTCAGAATTCGTTACTTTTTACGTTACCTGCAAAACCAAATCTTTCTTTTGAACACAATCACCTTGTATTTTTTATTTTAAATGGCATTTAATCCCTGTTCATAGGGATTGCACTACAGACAGAGCTGTTAAGTGACGTGGTTTGTGCAACGTGCACCTCTGCCAGCAGAAATATTCAGTGTGGATAAAGTTGCACTAAAAACCCTGTACATTTTCATGATCGTATCTGCCTTGGCTGCATTGCTGCAAAGTTCTCTTGCTTTAAAGCTATCACCACAAAAGAAGCATTTTGCTGCTGAGGGATCCTTAGAGCAGTAAAGGGAAATTACCTCAGAGCATCTTGTGAAATGTATTTTGGTGATGTCTACAGAACTGGTGAAGTTAAGCACAGGCAAATACTTTTGTTAGGGCTGAGTCTGTGTAGACTCACAGGAAAATCTAGGAAAGACAGGAACCAGGTTTATTTCTTATTTTCCCATATATCAATATGCTCCTCTGTATTTCTTCCATGCCTCATTTTTGTGGGAGAAGAGCTGCACAAACCAAGAGTGGTTTATCTTTGGGACTCCCATGGGACATAGTGCAGTAAGTGTAGTGCTGTGGAGAGAGAATGCAACCAGTAAAACAGGATGTTCAGAGTTCTCATTTGTTTCTTTTTGAGCCTCCTCATTGCCAGTTAATTTTCAAAAGTCGTAGTTTCATTGTCTGCTTGAGACCAAGTTCTGGCTGCTGCAGAAGTTGTCAAGTTCTAGCCCCACATCCTCCATTCTGGCAGCACAAACGTTTCACCATGTGGTGACCCAGCCCAGAGAACTGATCTGTCTGAAAATCAGTCTCTTTGTTTGTCCTGAAAAGTTATTTTCCAGCCACAAAATAACTTTTGCAGACAGAAGGGAATAGAAAGGCTGAAGCAGAGGGTGAAACATGACTATCAGGAGCAGCATGGGCTGTGATGGCAACCAGGAAAGTTCCCTGACACCAAACTGTAACAGTGCTGACACTGCAGTAGCAGAGGTGGGATGGACAAAGGTTGTCACGTGCAAAGAGTTCATGGACAAGGTGTCGTATCTGTGAACTACTGCACTGTAGTGACCTTGGATTCCAGAAAGCAGTTCACAGCTGATCCTGCATCTGGCTGCATCAGAGTTCTGATTAAAAAGAAAAATGCCCACAATGCTTAAATACAACAAAGAATTTCCTGAGTGTCCCCAGGCATGGCCTCGGAGTAGCTAATGCTGCTGCATATGTGTGAGAAACAGGCAGCTAGGTCAGGGAGGAATCCACTAAGAATACACTGCTTTTGTACGTGCACATAATTGCTCTGAAGAAGCACCTGGATTGGTGGGAAAACTTAATTGCCTTAGTTAAACCTGGAAGTTAAAGTTGTAGCCAGGAATTTTTCTTAATAGATTTAAGTTGCTGTTGCTGTGCATTAAAACACAGTAAATTTAGAATAGCGCTGCTGAATGAATTCATCCTCTAACTAAAGCACTTGGTATCCAGTAGTATAAAATGTAGTCACAGGATGCTGATTCCCAGAAGAAAAGCTTTGGTGCCTTAGGGATGTAGAGGTAGTTCCTTAATCTGTTGTTTCTTACCTAGTTCCAAGGTAGCAACTTCATAAATAGCACAGTAAACCACCTGTCAAGTACTGGAATTCTTTTTGTAATGAGTTAAGATGCAAGAAAACAAAATCAAGTTGTCTCTCTCTCCCCAGAGGGAGTAGAAGTGCACCTCTTTTTTTTTGAGATTTGCTTCACCTTCTGCCATTCTGTGAGTGCTGCCCTGACATCCCAATAACTGATGTGATGATTCATTTTAAGTCACGTATCACTATCTGAAACCACACGTGAACCCCCACTTTCCTGGGGTAGAAATAAATTAAGTTAAAGCATTAGCCAAGCTGTAATCCAGGGAAGCTCCTAGTGTGGGCCACTAAATAGAGGATTGACTTAAGGAAGTGAAAGTGTCCAAAGTGTCAGATAAACTCTGCAGTTATGGAATATATATTCCATAAAAATTGTTACTGCTGTAGTTGTCCTTTCTCCATCTGCAGTGCTTCTGTGGTGAGTTTTAGACTTATCTGTATGCTGCAGAGAGAACAATAATTTTGGCAAACTCATATAACTCTATCTGGCTTTAAAAACCTCCATTAAAAGCAATTCCTGGCAGTTTGACACAGCTCCCTTTATTATTTTATTTTAAGTTTTTCTCTGTGTTTTGTGAGATGCAATTTTAGAGCGATTCTCTTACAGCAGTTGTGTTTTGCAATTCATGGATGGCCACTGCAAACCATGGAGCATCAATGTCAAGGGTTATATTTGTCACGAAGTGGTTAGTAAGTGGTGGAAATGTTCCTGGCACTAATTTGATGGGGAATGAGATGGCAGACGGGTTGTTTCTGGCATGATGAAAAAGGGCAGTTCCTGTATCGCCTCAAAGAGACCATCTGGTGAGATCTGCTGTGTCAGGAGGCCCTTGGTCAGCTGAACACGCAGGCACTTAGAGATAAATAGCTAATTTTTCTCTCCATGTGCTGGGAGGCACTGCGTGTTTGGGACACTGATCTCAGGAAGGGAGGATGGGACGGGCTGAGGGGGTTCCCCCAGTCCTCACCTGCTGTCTGAGATATCTGTGCATGGTCTGGTTACTGTTTGCAGAGGGCCCATCACATCAAACACTGCGACTTACAGCTATTGGCAGCTCTCAGATGAGAGGCCAAAGCTGAAATCAGAGTGGACTTTGGGTTTGGTTTTTGGTTTTTTTAAAAGATTGTGGGGGTGTTGAAAGCGGTAAAGATTTTGCCTTTGTTTCTATTATAAATGGAATGTCTGGCATGATTATAATTACCTAGTTTTTGAAATTTAACTTTAAATTCCTTTTACTGTTTGATTAACAGCATTGCCTTAATATCTTCCAAGTTTTCATTAAGCCCTGTGCTTTTTAATGTGAAATTCCCAGGAAACAGGAGGCATCATCTGTCAGAAGACAGGAAACATGAAATGATTAAATGCATTTTATTGTTTTATGTGAAACTGTGCCCAGTTTCTCCCTCTTAATGTGGGCAGATGGAATTGTTGAGAGTTTTTGTTGTTATGCTGAGAAGATTCAAGACTCATTTTTATATATAATATTCGTGTATGCATAAAAATCTTAACCCTCCCCCCAAGTTTACTAAATTTTAGATGACAAATAATAGATTATTTATTTCTTAGCTGAAATGTCAAGCTAGAAAAAATAGCTTGATTTGCATTGTGCAAACAAGTATCAAGATGAGCTTCAGTTTGCCCACAAAGCCTAGGAAATGAGAAGGCTTGAAGCTCTGGTTGGCCTGGGGTCACGCTGTGTGGCTCTGCGGGTCACACCGAGCCTCTGGCAGGCTCACACTGCAGTGATTTGTGAGCGGGAAAATGACTGAAATATCCAGGCAGAAACTGCGGAGAGGAAGCGTCTTGCAAGTGGGAATGAAAAGAAACATCTACACGTTGCTTGGCAATGGAATCTGTTTTGTTAGTCTGCTGGGGAAAAGCAAACTGTGACTTCATATAGACAGAATTTCCTGGGGAAAAGAATTCTGGACCTAAAAAAAAAGATTCAATTTCATTGTTTAGAGAATATGCATAAAGGTTACTGTGTCAGATAACAAATGATCATTTAAGCTGGGATTCATTACAAATTACGATCATTCCCATCTATGCAAGTGAGTTTATTTCCAGTTTCTGGATGTTGCCGTGTTCTAGAAATATGAATATTGTTGCTGATCACAGAAAGATGTTGGAATGCAGGTGACAGAGCCTTGTAGGATGTAGAGTTCGGATAGTAGAGAGTTTAAATTAGTCTTTGCAACCATAAGGCATAAGGCCACAGAAGACACATTGTCATCTGAAAACACATAGATTACAGTCAAATGAGTGGTGATATTTAACCATAAACTGTCAGGCTGGGATACAGCATAGCTGTTTCCAGAAAGCTGAAATGGATTAAAGAACAGAAAGACCACGCTTTAGATCATAGCAAAGAAATTACCTCCTTGCCAGTGTGTGCAACAGCAAAAAAATGTATGAGATCTAATTGATTAATCGCCTTGGTTTTAATTTTATTTTTCAAAATATCTCGCTTGATGTGCCAGTTTGATTAAATACATTAATTGCTCGTGCCTTGCAGTGTTTCCTGAGTGGAAAATGCCTTCCAATTCATTGTGCCATCCAGCTGTTAGATCCCGAGGTGCCAGTGGAATCCAAGTGTGCTTATCCCTCGTGTGTCTGATTTGCAGGTGATGACACAATGACAGGAGATGGAGGGGAGTACCTGAGGCCAGAAGACCTGCGGGAGCTGGGAGATGACTCCTTGCCCAGCAGCCAGTTCTTAGATGGAATGAACTACCTGAGGTACAGCTTGGAAGGAGGACGCTCGGACAGGTATTTGCCCCGATACATGACTGTTCTCCCCGTACTGCTGCGCTGGTTGTGCTGGGTGTGAAATCCCTCTGCAGGGCCCCTCTGCTTGGGCTGCGCTGGTCAGCGCTCGTGTGCTTGGGGTGGCAGCCTGGCAGTCACCCCTTGGCAGGAGGAAGCTCTGGTCACCCTCATCTCCTGTGCCACGAGGCAGGGGATGGGGAGCCGGGCAGGAGCATCAGGGGAGATGGCTTTTTGGAGTGGTTTGCTGGCTCAAGATGTCAGGAGAGGGGCAATGGAGCTGGTCATTCTGCACTGGACTGGCAGGGAGGCCACTGTCTGCAGGCACATACACTCCTTCTGGTTCCATATGTCAAATTAGCAGGAAAGAGGATAAGTGTCCTTCTACTGACACAACTATAATAATAGCAACAATAAAACAGAAACATTAGTGTGTTCAGTCCAGACAATGTACTGATTTACTTATATCTAGCAAGCTGAACTTGCCTAGATGTCTTTTGTCTTTGTAGAATAATAATGCCTATAGCTTTGATTTAAATTTTTTTTTTTTTTTTTGGGTCAGTGTCATTATAATCTACAAAAATATGGAGGTCCCTTCCCAAACAGAAAGCCTTCATTAGTGAGCACAAGTGTAGGCTCAAACTGGCAGATGAACCCACACAGTTCTATTTCAGAATAGGCACCCAGGCATTCCTGGGTGTACTCAGCACTTTCTCCAGACTCACTGCCTTTAGAACTGGGGTACACTAAAGGGAGTAAAAGAAAAGAAGTTGAAATCTTGGCAACAGAATTTTGAAGCTTCCTCGTTTTCCAGTCTTGGTTGTTATTCTGGCAGCATTTCTGAAGCTCTGTGGAATCATTAGGATCCATTCTGTTTATTTGAGTAGCTGGGAATTGCTTCTGGAACAAAAGATGTCAGGAAACAGTTTGGTTTGCCTCACAGCATGTGTAAATCCCATCATTCAGGTCCTGCAAGCCTGGAGTCTCTGCTGGTTTTTAGACACTGAAAACAAAGTGACTGTGTGGCTTTTTAACTCTCAGAGGAAGTTGGTGAACTGCATCAGAATGCATAAAAGCAAAACATTTTATTCTTTCAATGGTAAAAAAGTTGGGGAGCTTTTTAGGTTTTAAGAAGTTGTATAGAAAGGATTGTGCAGGCGAGCATTAAGCCAGTGTAAGTTAAGCTCCCATTTGGAATATTTTAGTTTTTAAATCTTGTCAGTGGATTTCAGTAGATTCTTGCTGACACGTCACTAATATGGTTTATTTTGTATTGTATCAAAATTATTTCAAATCCTATATCAAGCAAAATTATACCGAAATGCAGCAAAATTCTAAAGGGAGAAATAATGAAAGAAGGACATCTTTCTAACTACATGGTTTCATTTTCTGTCACCTTTAGGTCACTGATTTTAAGAATTTTCACAGAGATTGCTTCAGTTGTTTTGCATTTCCTTTTAATGTGATTTTCATTGCATAATCATGACTGGTTTTTCAGGAAACTCAGTAAAGCAAGATAGCATTAGTAGTCTAGAATCACGTAATCTTATGCATTAAACAATTTGATTTTAAAACATGTATTTTTCATTTGTAACCATCTGCCCTGTTTATTTTATTTCTCTCTCCCCTTCATTTTTCTTTTCCATATGCTCTCATTAGCATCATGCCCAGGTAGGTATTACATAGCATGAACACCTGTTGTCTCTATTTCCTCCTATGGCACCTGTCTCTGTTCATCCACTTTGGAGGCCTGCTGTATGCAGAGAGTTGAGTTGGAGAACCACAGGAACGATGCTGCTGTTGGGAAACATTTTGGAGGTTGATTTATACAGTTTCCAGTGATCCCAGGGTTTTTTCTCAGCTTCTGAAGGAACATATGTAAATATACACTTACATGTAAACAAGAGAGGCTCCACCAGACTAGAGCTCCTTAGGTCTCTGTCTAGGCTGGGAAATGGGTGTGCCCTGCAAGCCCCTCAGTCAGGCAGATTAGAAACTTGGCATGGGGATGCTGGTCCTACTTTCTGGATACCAGGGCCCTATTCAGGGCTTAGAAGTGGGTGACATGTGCCTGTGCACACAGGCAAGATGCACTCTCAGGTTCAGGAGCTTTGCAGCATTCCTGTGTTCCACAGTTCTGTCTCTGGGGCTCAGTGCTATTGGTCCCACAACCCTTCAGACCTCAGATTTATCAACCCCACTCGAGAGGAATCTGCATTTAGGTGTTGGTCTTGTGTCTCATTTAGGTAGGCTTTTTTATATTTAGAGGAATTCCTGAATACTTCTGACAATAATAGGCAGTATATCCCGTGTTCAGTCCATAAGGAGACTGTCATTTCAATCAGTACCTTTATTTCTAAGTCTGAGCAGCGCAGGCCTTTTAACTCCTGGTTTGCTCTTCCTCGAGCTGGTCCAACACACAGCTGGGGCACCTGAGCACGACATTTGAAACTGAGTGTAGCAGGGAACTTAAACCTCTAACTACCTGCAGACCTCAGTCATGAGTGTGCCTACCCTAGCTGCAGATAAAACCCATCTCCCTGATGTATTTATTAGAGCTTAGGTACAGGTACAACACGGTGAATAACACTGGGCTGCTCGTGGTGGTGGTAGCAGCAGTGAGGATGGACAGAATCACCACAGTGATCACCAGCCAAATGCAGTTCAGGCTGCCCTGCACTCGCTATCCGTGCAGGACGTGGTGTTAGCTGAACGGCAGAACCTACAGCTTGGATGGTGACTCTCACGAGCATTGCATGGCTCAGCAAAAGGGTTCTGGGAGTGTCAAACATGGAAATGAACACAGGATGATGATGGCAAATGGGGTCTGCTACCGAGGCTCGTTCCTCGACCAAAGAAAAAATGTTTGCTTTTTTCTCAAGGCTTTCTGAAGGGTGATGGTTGTGTAATGCCTCTTTGCTTCCAGGTTTGTACAATCCACCTGGGATGCTGAACAGGCCGCTGGAGTAAGCTAATGATCAACAGCACTGATTATTCTTCAATAATAATATAATATAATTCCAATAAAAATAAGATAACCATTTGCTTCTATAAATGGATCAAAAAATACTGAGTGAATGTAACTATTGTTTAAAAAGGCTGTGGTCTGAATCAGATGTTTTTTGATATGCACTTAATGCATTTGAAACTCACGTCTGTGATGAACCCGTGACTTGTATTGCTAACTGCTGAAAATGAATTATCCCTTAAAATTCCGTGCATCTGGATAAACGGCCTATTGTTCTGATCCAGCATGTTAGTCATTATGAGCACTACTCAGGGATGTGTAAGCCAGGAACACAAAACTGCTTCCTTCAGTTAGAGGTGCGATGCTCTTCAAGGTCCGCATCAACATCACAGAGTACACGCACAACATCTGAAGGCGGATGATGTGGTTTTAAAAAATCACTGTTGTCATACTGCAGCCAGTGAATATTAAAAGGACAAAACTTGTGCTGTTTGTTAGCAGAAACCCCATTTACCTCAACATGTCCTTCTGTGGTGTCTTATTTGTCTTGTTTTTTTTTTTTTTTTGCTTTTTGCTGGTGGATACTGCAGCTACATTCAGAGCCAGTGTGTTGGAAACAGCTTATTTACTGCCTTGCACCTCTCATTGCTACAGCAACAGTGCTCAGTCGAGCTGTGTGTACTTACAGCGAGATCAGTGCTCACACTGGGGCTGTCTCCCTGCAGATGCTGTTGGGATTCAGAGGAAGATTCTGTTTTACATGGGAGCTTGTGGCTGGCCACATTTTGCCTTGCTGTGTGTACCTTCCAGGGGACAATGTCAGGCTTACTGATTTACAAAGTAGGGGGAGAGAGTAGGTCCTAATAAAGCTTCAGAAAGAGTCGTTCCAGCTTTTCTTCAGGTGGTGGCATCCTGGTTTTCCATAGCGGTTTGCTTGTGTGATGCAGCAGAGAAGTTCTCCAAAGAGCCTTAAGAGAAATGAAAGCTCTTTGTTATAAGGAAACCGTCACTCACAAAGCCAAATCTGAAGTATTTGTGAGTAAAAATTAAGCTGTCGTCTAGATTAATCTCTGGGTTCTGCGTTTGAAGCAAATAGGTCAGTGCAAGGCTTTGCGGCCCGTGGTCAGACAGCTGGCACAACACAGATGTGTACAGCTGTATTTCCCCTGACTGTGCTCTGCTGCCCCTGGAAGCTGCACGGTATTGCTAATAGCACGCTTTTCTCATTCTCCCACTCGATCTGTCATGACACCTTTGCAACATCCTGTGTGCTGCCGATGCATTGCTCTGGCACCCTACCAACCTCCCAGCCTGCGGTCCTTCAGTTCTGACAGGTCCCACACGCTGAGCCACGCCTCCTACCTGCGCGACAGCGCCATGATCGACGACACCGTGCTCATCCCCAGCCAGCAGGTGAGCAAACCTCTCAGCCCCTTCCTGCCTGCAGGGACCGGGAAACGGGGAAAGGTGGCGCTGCAGGTTGTCCTGGTGAGGCCGTGTGGTGCCTGCTGCTTGGTGTGTTTGAGTACATACCTCTGTCTTCTGGGTGCATTTGCTGTCTTGTGTGGTGTTGAACTCTGTTCCAAAATAAATGGAGAAGCTGTGTGAATATAGCACAGGGACTGCGTTCCTAATGTGCTCCATTTTAACTGATGTTTGAATGGTGCTAATAGACATCATGCTGCACATTCAGGGAATATAACGAACTCATAGCCATTGTCCTAAAAGATACTCTCTCAAAACATGCTTGTAAGCTAAAAAAGAGATTTAGGAAATGCCTTCTCAATTAAATCATAACATTCATTTCACTGAGACCACTAACATAGGATTACTTTAGGGAAATACTGAATGCTACAATAAGGGTTTCTAGTATCTTAATGCTATTAGTATTCTGTTGTTTTAAAAGAAAATGTTTAAATGCTTTAGGCATTACTATGCAAAATGCATTCTTATTTTGGTTCATTAATTAATTTCATTGTAGTATAATGGGGTTATTTTTCTTCCCAAGGTAACAACTCTGGCCAAAGAAGCTGAAAGGAATTCGTATCGCTTAAGCTTGGGCCCTGAAATCTTGGACAATGTGGCTCTTTCTTCCAGCCCTATTCATTCAGGGTGAGTGTATCAATTAGCATTACATTAGAAAGTGAGAAACAGAGTACCTGCAGTGACACAGCTTCAACTAATGCTTAACTAGGAACTGTACTTTAATTCATTGCCTCCTGGAGCTGCCAATAAATTGCTATGATCTTTAAGCTCTGACAGCCAAGCAAACCTGAACACCAAGACTGTTCACTGAAATCACTGCAAGCCACTGAGCCCTCAGCCAGCTTCAAGGGGAATGAGTGTGATAAATGACACACACACACACACAGAGAAGTATTTAAGTGCATTTTATGGAGAAATAAGTACAATGCCTTTCAGAGTTAATAATAATTGACACCAAGTGCTTACTCGCTCCAGATGGTCAGTACTTACCATGCTGGTGGGGTAGTTGAGGTGAGCACCAGCTCCAGTGTTTGCCTTCTAAATTACACAAATAGACAAGCAGCCTAAACATCACGTGTTTTGCACATATTTGATCAGTCTCTTCAAGTACAACTGACTCTTTGTAAGCATTTGCATTTAGGCAAACTCACTGTCGTGGCATAAGGCAGGTCAAAATGCAGCCCAACCAAGATCATATTTACAAACCTTATCCTGGCTGGCCTTAAAATCTGCAATGGCATTTGTTTTAAATGCTCTTGCTTACTGCATTTTAGGTCATTTCACATTTGTGTCATCAGATTGGATGGGGAACATGCAGATGAATTCAGAAGAAACTGGAATAATTAATAAGCATTTAGTCTCTGTGGGCTGTGTACCTAGCATGACTGGCCAGCACAGGGGAAAAGATTATCTTTTTGAATCTCAAATGAGTTTGCTACTATCTTACAGTCTGCATTTTTAAAAAATACCAGTGGAGTCCCATTTGGAATGACAGGCAGTGTGGATTTAGAGGAGGAACAATATTGACAGATTTACTTGTGTGACATAAATGTGAATATTGTTTGTTAGCTGGTCGTGGGATAGTTGATTGTGACCAGCACTGTTTGGATTTGCTTCTCATGAGCTCCAAAACTAACAAATGAATTGAAAATACTTAATAAGTTAAGTATGTATTTGCTTATATATATATGCTGATATGAAAACTTTAAAATTGCTTTGGTGCTGTATTCTAACCCTAGAGAGTTTACAGATTTTTTCCAAGGGATGTATTAATTTGCTCCTTCCAAAAGGTAGGTCTTTCCTGTGATTGCAGAGGATGAACTAAATACTATCTAGAAGAGTGGCATTTATTTCTTGGAAGTGCAATTATTTTGTTGTTTTCTTTTAAAAAATATGGGTGATATTTCCATCTTTTGGGATGACCAGGATGCTAGTGGCAGGATAAATTATCTGATTTTAATAGGAGCAACACTCACTGCAGCCTCATATGAAATAGTGAATTCCAACACAACACAGATTATGTTCCTCTTTCTATATATACACACTAACCTGACACTAAATTTTGTAACAAAGAAATCTTTAATAACAATTCCTCAGCCTTGCAAATGACTGTATGACACTTCATTTTTATCTTGTTTAGATTGGTCTGAGTCATTAAGTTATCATACACTGTTGGGGTGCATCTGTTTTCCAAGAAAAGTACATTGACTACTAGAGGTTTGCTTGTAAGACCTTCTTTTAAGAGTGAAACAGCTGCAGAAGTTCATGATGGTTGCACTCACTCTGCTGGAACAACAAATGTATTTGTGATTCATAGCCTTGTTGTCAGCCACACTCCCCTCCTCATGCTGACACACTCTTAGTGGGTTCTTATGAAGCAGCAGCACTGCTGACATTTAGGACAGGCAGTTACCTATCATGAAAGGAACCTCTTAGAATTTTCAAAGAAATCCTAGATAAACCTTGTCAGTGGTCCTGTGCAAGGGCGTGGCCTTGGTTTTGTCCAAGACACTGAAAATGTGTTCAGTTCAGATGCTGTTTTTGAGAAACAACACCTCAGCAAAGTATTGGATGGTAATTTATTTGTCACAGGTGTAGAAAGTTTATATTCTGTACAATCTGAGAAGAGAAATGCCACTTCTCTGCCTGCACCACTCCAGTGAAGAACCCCAAATTGCTGTAGGGTTCTGACCAATCTCCCGTTGTAGGGAAGTGTTCCTGTGGATCCCAGTGTAACACCCCCAGGCAAAAGGATCAATTCTTAGGGAACTGTTCTCTCAGTGTAGAACTTCACAGGCACCTACTTCAGTCTTTGCATAATTAACCAAATCTTCTTCCATGCCTGAAAT
The DNA here is from genome assembly GCA_013389925.1 of Aegithalos caudatus. NCBI lineage: Eukaryota > Metazoa > Chordata > Aves > Passeriformes > Aegithalidae > Aegithalos > Aegithalos caudatus. The sequence goes on from WEIU01014764.1 coordinate 374,274, forward strand.
TTTGGAAGGGAAAATGTTTTAACCATCCATTTAAAATTTAAATATATCTATTCCTTCAATATGTTGAAAATTTCATCAGGAAGGAAGAAAAAGTAAGTTCTTTGGTCAGAGCCTTTGGCAACCATTTTGAAACCCCAAAAATATTTCTCTCCTCTTGTGGGGCTCAAAATCTCAGCATAAAGCTTTCCTGGTCATTTTACCCAGCTGACAGTTTCCAGATAGTTTTCTAATTTGGCTGAAGACAAAAGTATAAATTCTTGCACTTAAACTCACTTTCAAGCAAATCATATTTTCTTGTTCTCATAAAGCTACTTGATCTTACATATTGAGCAAAGTTTGGATCTCTGAGTATGCCAAAATGTTTGGGTGCTGAATATCCTATAAGATAGAGTTTTATGACTTTGCTGCTGATATTAGGGGATATAGTTTATCATTTCCTGTTGGAATGTGAAAGACAGAACTACTGCCTACATAAATATGAAGATGTTTCACAGTTTTAGTCTCATACCACACAGTGTCCTATTGTGGGAGAACATGTGTATTTTTATTAAGCTGGAAGACAAGAAAAATCACTGAACTGAAAGATCTGCAGACTTTAGACATTGCTAGGCAGTACCATATTTTATTTCACACAAGAATATGCATGAAGAGTGAAGAAAAGGGTGACTGTAAGATTTTTGAAGTATTGATGGTGTGCAAAAACTATGTTGTTCTCTTACCTGTGTTCTGGTGACACAATGAAATTAGTTGTATAAAGTCTATTCCAAAGAATTTTCCTGGCAGCTGTGTGGAGGCACAGTAGATAAGAGAACAAATCTGACATGTTGTCCGGATCCTGGCATTGTGAGGAAGGAGCTTTGGGTCCATGCTTTGATATTAACTTGGTATTAACTAGAGCAAATACGCAGCAGCTCTGCAGGTTTTCCAACTCTGACTCACAGTAAAACTCCTGTTTGATGAAAAGATCCTGATTTCTTTTATATAATTTGCTGCAGAAGACCCTGTTTGACTAATGGATGGTCAGAGTGTCACTACTTGTGTCTTGAAATAAATTACACAGTTGGGATATTGTTAGTGAGTTTATCTTGCTGGAAGTCATTGTTTCCATCAATGAAAAGATGAGGGATTGGGCAGCTTGTACTGTGACAAATAATGTGAATTATCATTCTTAGCTGCATGTCTGCAAAAAAGGAGGCTGGATCCTTGCTAACAAGGTAAACAAAATATATTTCAAGTGTTGTATTTTGAATCCATAATATTTTTTTCCCGGTGTGAGATTGATTTCCTGGAAATCTTTATGGAAACAGGACCTGGCAGCGACCAGCTGATAGTCATTTTTTAAATCTGAAAGTCTAAATGATTTCAAATTATGCTTCAGCTTTATGGCCTTTGTTCAGAAAGTTGCGATGAGGAAAAACAGTGTGTGCATTTCATTAATAGCAAAGCATGTTAATGGAAGAAAATAGCAATGGAGATCCATATAACAAAAAGGGACATTGGAAAACTAATTGTCCATGTGACACTGATTACTGAGAGCCTAAACAGGTCAAAATGAAAGTTTGAAATTTGTCATTTTGTGGAACAAAAGGAGGACAAGAAACATGTAGAAATGGAAGGAAGTGGAGGACAATGTATTTATTGATAGAGGATTTTAAGAAAAGAAAAACATGATTTATTGTGCTGTCAGGAATGCTGGCTGGAATTACCTTAGGTTCCTTACCCTTTGGTATCCCACGGTCCACATTTTAGATATGGATAGCTAAAGCAAGCAGCATTTCCCATTCTCTGCTTCTGACAGTTTTTCTCAGAATCCAGCTGTGTATTTTATGTGTCTGGCTCCCAGCGTGAGAATGTCCATAGGGAACCCAGATCCCTCCAGTTTCAGTGCTGTGCTGGTAGGGGCCACTTGGAACTGAGGGTGTTTACGTAGGCTTATTTTCCATACTCGCTTCTGCCTTCCCACATGTGAGGAATATGCACATATATGTATATGTTCATGTGTTTGCTTTAGAAATCTGTTTCATTTTTCCAGTATTTCATTTAACTCATTCTTTTTTTCCCCTTTCTGTTCCTTTTTGATGTTAAACCATCTATTCTATTGCAGATGCTCTTCTCCATGTCTTGATCTTGACAACAGCAGGTGAACTTCTGCATAATTTCTTTCTTTAATACATTGCACTTCTCACCCACCCTATTTATCCTCCCCTCTTACCTCACTTCAGGATGCTTTATTGTTTTGATAGTGCCCATTAGCCAAGAGAAAAAAATAAATCTAACCAGCAGTAATAGTTATGCATGGTACTACTTCTCTTATACAGTAAGTGTCCACTTTCTCCCATCTGCTTTGGCACCTATAACAAAACAATTCTGGACACTTAATAAGCCCACTGCAAAAAGTCTTAACAAAGCTCCTTATACCATCTTGGCTTTTTTTAACTGTTGATGTGTTTAACGATACTTTTTTCTTTGTTGGTGGCATGCTTTAATATTAATATTTAAAGTAGTAGTGCCTCCCAGAGAATTCAACACAAACCACTGTAATTATTATATTAATAAGTGGGCCTTTTATCTCACTTGTCTGTATAAAGGATATTGCAGAGCCACTCTCTAATCCACATCGTGCCATTGTATTTGAACTAGCAGAATAACAGCCCAGACTCAGTATATCTTTCTTTTCATGCCACACCTATTTTTTGTGATGGCCAATTAGTGCTTGAACCACTGGCACATTACATCCTGCACAGAATACCTGAAGCTGAACCTTCCCAAAGGAGATTCTCTTCCCTTGATAAAACCACTGTTAATGGGAGTAGTACCTGTTCACCTCCTTCAGCCTAACCCTAGAAAGGTGAAAATTGCCATAAACATTAAGCTCTGAAAAATTATGAAGTGGCTAATTAAACCCCCAAATTGCAAACCCATCTTTTTAGGCCATGTCACTGAATTTCTCAGCAGCTGACTAATGGAGTGAAGAGAATGTTGTCAGAAGTGAATATTGTAGTGGTTTCCTATGCTAGGATCATGTTTTTTGTCCTCCTGGAATGCGAATTTTGCCTTGTTTCTGGATGGCATAGTTGCAGCCTGCTGGAAAGCACTCTGAGGTAGTTGAATGACTTTGCTGTTGACTTCAGTGGGAGCTGGATCAAGGCCTTTTTCTGAGTTTCAGCCTCTCTCCGGTTTCCTTCTCCCGCTGAACACTTTCCGATGGCCGAAGCACCCTGATTGTTTGTTTCTGCTTCTCCACACTGCGACTAACACTGAATGCTGCTATCTCCTTGTTTCCCAGTTTCGTTTATAAATTGAGATAATGTGTGCTGAGAAGTTTTTGACTGTGTCTACACCGGGTGTGCCCTGGTTGGAGCTTTCTTCCCCGCTGTATCTGCCGAGCGCATGTGTGCCTGCCCAGCTGCTCGGGAAGAGCGACCGTAGCCGGGCCCAGTGTATGGATGTGGTGGTAGAGACTTTGTCCAGTTGGGTTCCATGTGCTCCAGGAGCTGTTGCCTGTCCTAGGAAGCCCCCTCAGCTGCTGGTTTTGCATGGCTCTCCCGATGACTCTGCAGAATGGGTGCCCCCACGCTTGCAGTCGCGGCTGCCTGAAGCTCTGCCCCCGAGAAGCTCTTGACACAACAGGGACTCCTCACAAAGTACACAACAAGTGTCTTCCTTCACCCCCTCCGGCACTGACACCTCCAGCTTCCAGTGCCTTTGTTCATCCTGCTGTTATCTTTCACATGAGGAGAGGTAGAGAATAAACCCAAGTTAATTCTCTATGAGTAAAATCAGCCAAGGGAATAACTCAGGCTCAGATCTAAAATACAAATATTTCATGAAAATAAACCCCAATTTTTTGCCCCTTCTATCCAATGCATCTATTTAGTCTGTGTTTTGATCAAGTAGAAACCCCGAGAGCTGTTTGCTCTGCTTTCTGTAGGTGTGGAAACAGCCTGAAGGATTGAGAGGCCTTTTGTGTGTGTACTCAACCACAAGGCCACTACAGCCAGTGTTATGTGATAGATCTTTCATATGGCGAGCATGTAGTTCTTAATTGTTCTAAAATTGGAGAGAATGAAATAGCCTCTTGAATTTATGAGTAGCATTGCTAAATTGAGAAAGAATGGATGATGCTTGAGCTGAGTGCGGTGTGTTTAGCAGAAGCATGGATTGTTTCCCCTGCCAGTCTATAACTGATTCCTACAAGAGAATTGCTTTTCTACTTTATTTTTCCTTTAGAAAAAAAATTCTGATTTCCCCTTCAGTCACTTTAACAGAGAGAAGGCAATGATTTCCCCAAACCTGATTTCTTTCCCCAGTTTGGCTATTATATAGTACTACCCAAAACTCAGGAAATCTCAGCATTGATCCAATTTGCAAGACTGACAGGGTCACACGTTTGTGTCATGCTTCATTTCTAACAGAACCTTTAAAACTGGAAATGAAACTTACTCAAAGGCTTAGTACTGAGAAATATGCAGCTTTAACCTGCAATCTGCTTTGACTTGGAATCACCACTTAATTGAATTTTAAGTTAAAGTTCCTCTGATCTCTTTTATTAACTGGGTTTTTCTTTTTTTCTCCCCCTCTTGAACTCTTCTCTGCCATTTGTGTTTCTCTTTAATGATCCCTCTCCCCTTCATTCTCTGTAGGTAGGTGGCTGCTGGTGCTGTGGTAGTGCCCCATGCAGCTGGAACACAGAGTAAGGTCCGAGTTTGCTGCTTAGCTTCAGGGAGTATACAAGATGTTAGGGTGATTCATGTCCTACTGTTACACACTAGTTGTTTTTGGCCATGGGAATTTAGTAAGGTGTCACTTCCCAGAGGGATGGCTTCATCTGCCATTTATCCTGCTAGTGTTTTTTGTTGAGTGCAGTCTCTTCCTATCTCAGTCTCGTCATGTAACAACACTTGGTAACAGAGTGGAAGAGGAAAAATAATGCGTGTGTGCGTGGGCAACAAAATGATTAGCTTGAATTTTACATTTACTCTATATTAGCCATACCCATTCTTCACTTTCCTAAATGCACATTTCAGAAAGCGTGTTTTGTATGCATTATTTGTATATTGATAGACACACTCCTTCAAAATGGAAAAGCTTTTCTGGTCCTGCAACAGCAATGGCCCCATCCCGATGCCCTATTATGTAACAAATAGGCAGAATAAGAGGCTGCTGTGATTCAGAAAAGGCTTTCTTATGAATTATTTGCTTCATTTTCTTGCATAGCCAAAATTATGTGAAATGTGCTGATTAAAAAAAGAAAAAAAGGATGAAAATAAATCAGATTAAATAAGTGGATGAAAAAATGAATGTAGTAAAAAGGTGGGAAATAAGCAGAGTGGTATAGTGGAAAAGGATGTATTTTTACACTCTGTGTTTGCAAATCCTGTGTCGGTGTTCTGTCCTTCCAGGGTTAAGCTATAGGTCTAAAGCTCAGAAATTTTCCCCTTCAGTTTCTTTCCTTTACACTATATTCATGCTAGTCTTCCAGAATCTCTTTTCCAGCAATTCCATAGTGTTCTCTAGCTGGATTTGGGAACTGGCTCCTCCATAGTTAATGTGATAATTAACACCAATCTCTCTGTGCTGTCTGAATAACAACCTTAGATCGTCTTTATGATAGAAACAGCTATTTTTACAGTAAATAACAGTGATATCTTACTGGTTTTATCCTAGTTCTGTCATATCTTTGTGTCTGCCTCCCAATGAGACTTAGCTCTGCCTGTTTCTCCACTCCTTGGAGCCGTGGTTGGCTCCAGTGGGAGACAGCTGAAGTGAGATGGACTTTGTGATAAGTTTACTGACCCATGGGGCACATTCAATAAACTCCAAGGGAAAGGAGGAGTAGTAACCATACTAAAAAAAGAACCCAGAAAGGTCAGAAGGGAGACTACTTGGTCTGGATCCTCACCTTTGGTGTGTCTACATTCGAGCAGTGGGTTTGGCATTGCTGAGGCAATAGGGAGATAAGCTAAGGAGAACGTGGGAGAGCAGGTGACCCAGCACTAATATTTTAGTGGACAGCAAAAAAAAAAAATGATCCTGATGTTAAAGCATACAATCCTGAGTATTACATGAATAATGAAATTAACTGAATTGTAAATACTGTGTTCACGACAGCTTGCACAATGAGAAATGTGAATGCCACTTTAATTCAGTCAGAGCTCTCTTTAGCTTCTGGGAGTTGTGGGGGAGTGTCTGTGTTGCTCTTAGCAGCAGCTTTCGAATGAGAAACTCTTCTTGCAGCAGTGTCATTGACTGCCTCAAACACACCCACTGTACTGGAGACTTGGACACGTTCTCTGGAACATCACATCACGCAGAGCCGTTTTGATAACACTGCTTCGTGTACTTCAGGGGCAATTGCAGCACGAGCCAAGAGCATCAGTGCAACAATTGAGCATTTAGTGTCTCTTAAGCTCTTCTTTCATCTGCGCTCTAATATGTACAAAGAATGTGTTTTGTGAAGGCAGCTCCCATTTTTCTCAACAAATCCCCAGACAATCAAAGCTGTAAAATGTTTTCATTTTCTTTTTTTCCCCCTTGTTAAAACCACAGAAACACCAACCTCTAAGGAATGAGCTAATGGTTGTACTACCCAGAGTTTTACCCTAAGCAAAGCCTAGAGGTATCTGAATGGCAGTAGACTAGGAGCCTGCATGTGTGAGACAGACTGGCATCCGTGGTGCATGGTGTGCTTCCGACTGGCGCTTGTGGCTCCTTCCCATCGTCCGTCTCTGACCTGCACGGTGTGTCGAGTGTTGTGTTTTTACAGCATGTGGAATTCTTGTAGCTGTGTGGACAATGAATGGATGCAATGTTTGTTGCACAGAACGGTCAAGGGGGCAGTGGAAAAATCCCTGTATTTGTTACTCCTGTTATAAGGGCTTTTCTCTATTGCAGGTCCTTCAGTAGCATTTCTGCGACTCCCCATTGTGCTGGTTCTATATTAGTGGCTAGAAGTAGGCCTGACACCGTTCTGTCTCATCTACTCTTATTTTCACTTCCAGCAACCTGACATTACCGTCCCACATCAGGCATGATCCTCTAATCAAACAGGAAAAAAAAATTGGAAGTAGTTCTACACCTTTCCCAAGAATGTCCCCAGTCTGTCAAAATCTACCTGTTGGTATATGTGGAACTACAAAAAATTCAGCACAAGAGAAATTCCAAACAAATTGAAATGGTTTTCTCCCTTTTAAAGAAAAAAGAATCTGTAGTTTACCTTGTGCTAGAAGTAGGCTCCCTGTAGATGTCTTTCTGCATCTCTCAGTTTTCCAATGGGATATTGTATTGCTGTGCAAGGTAACAAGAAAAGCCCAAATCCATAAATAAACCTTTTATACAGTGACTCTAGCTCTTCTCATCTGAACAAACCCCCAGATTTGCCTTCAAACCATAACAACACGCTGGGTTTTTTTATATAAATAGGTGATAACCCAGCTGATGGAGTATTCATGCATTCAAGAATGAAATTTGATTTTTTTAAAATATCCAGACCCATTTTCTAAGATATTATAGTTTATCAAATAACTAGAAAACTATACTGAGAATCTCAAAACAACCCACCCTAAAAACCTGGGCCATCCAATCAGAATTGGCTTTGTATTTTTGAATCATAAATATTTTTTTCAATACGATGTATTTTTTAGTGAAGTATTTAAAGGGTGCCAACTTTAAATATGGCTGCTTGTAGGTACAGAGCAGTGATATTTGCACTTTGCAATAGGTACAAGTGTTCATATATTTTAGTGTCCACTGGTATTTTACCAACAGCAGCCCTGTGACGTAAGACTCTCAGTGAGGAGCTATTGGGTAGTAGTTGCCAGTTGAATTAATTACGAACTCAGCATGATTTAGTGCTTCACACGGGAGAAAGGCTTTTTCTCATTGTACCTCTTGAGCAAGAGCTCTGTTCACATACGTCGTTTGTACGTATGCGGAATGCAGCCGAGGGAGTTGTCGGCGTGCTCCGGGTCTCACCGTGTGCCCTGCTTTTGCAGCTTCCTGGTGAGTTTCATGGTGGACGCTCGCGGCGGCGCCATGCGGGGCTGCCGGCACAACGGGCTGCGCATCATCATCCCGCCACGCAAGTGCACGGCGCCGACGCGCGTGACATGCCGCCTGGTGAAGCGCCACAGGCTGGCCACCATGCCGCCCATGGTGGAGGGAGAAGGGCTGGCCAGCCGCCTCATCGAAGTGGGACCCTCGGGGGCTCAGTTCCTTGGGTAAGGGGGGCCGCGCGTCCTGGAGGGAAACCTTCAGCCTGCGTTCGTGTCTGCCTCGCGGTGGAACGGTTCCTTGGGCCAGCCTGAACCGAGAAGGATCTCTGTAGCACGTGCTAACAAACAGAGCAGTCGTGTGAAACACAGAGCAGGTAGCACGTGCTAACAAACAGAGCGGCACAGTCAGGGAAGGATTCACAGAGCTTTTGCACCTTTTAGTTCCAAGTGGGTGTTTCAAACATCAGCGCTGTGGCTAATGCGCTTCCTTGGGTATAATTGTTGCTCAGTGTTCTGATACTGCAGTGGGAAAAGACTTTTGCAGCCAGAAAAGGTAGTTCATGCTGTGTTTCAAAAATTAATAGTACTGTGCTCATCTAACCCCCAAATGTGAAGCGTGCTACCCACGCAACACAAGATACAGGAGCTTATTTTTGAGTCTTGTGTTGTGGTAGCTGTAATTTGGACTGTCAGGGAAGCACAGTGCTGTTGATTTTTCTGGGGTTGAAATTGCTAAATTAAACAGTAGGATAACTCTGGAATTTTTTTGGCCATTTCTCTCTTCCTAAGCTGCAAAGCCCATAGAAAGATCAGTTTTGTGTCTGCTGCTGAGCTCATGTTAGCAATTTTCAGCTGAAAGTGGCAGTTACCTGCACTTTTGAAAATCTGTTTTACCAACTATTCTCCCTATCGACTGTGACATCCAAAAGTGGACGATTGAAGGAAACCCTTCTAATGCAGAAAATAACTTCATTCAGAAACTGTAAAAAAAGTGGCTGTAAACACCAATAGTTTTAAATCCATTTGGGAACAACTCAGTTGCTTTAAAATCCTGTTATAACAGGCAGTCATCAGAGCCACCATCTTTGTTAGTGCTACCACTTATTCTTTTCACATCTTGGTCATTTCTAAAAAGAAGGAGAAAGAAATCTAAAGAGCAGAAGAAATACTGTGCTGTCACATTCAGTCTTCCCATTATCTTTGTCACACACAAATGGATTTTAAGTATGTCTCCCATTCTTTTCTAATGGTTTTCCAATCTGATGAGAGTGTCTCCCCTGCAAGACAAGCAGATAGCGTAGTTCATTTATTCTCAGATCTTTGTGCCCTTCCTGGAAGCATTTTCCCAGATGTTGTGCTGGCAGTGAAATCAGAAAATCACTACTGTTTGCAGGGGTGCATTCTAAGGTCCAGTTCCTGCTCCCATTGCGTACATGGCCATAACCCCCATAAGGAAGAAAAGATCCTAAATTAATAAAACTGAATTTTCTGATTTGGGTCACCAAATTGTCATGGCTAGGACGGAACCCTATTCAGTGTACAGCCTAATTCCACTCTGTGGACCAGACAGTGGCACTGGCGTTCTGGCAAAAAAAATACATAAAATTTATTTATGTTCTTTCTTTCACTGCTGCTTTGGATGTACTCAGTAAACTTCATCTGCCTACGGCTCCTCCCCCACTTAATGAGGGAGAAAGCTTGGTCAGCCGAATCCTTCAGCTGGGGCCTCCTGGGACCAAATTCCTTGGGTAGGAGAGACTTGAAACAAATTGATGGATGCTGACCTCCCCATTCTTCTCCTCCTTCTGCAATATGATTTTTTTATGTCATTATGCCCATGATATTGTCCCTTTCTATCATTTGAAATTTTGTACACTTAACCCTTTAGTGGTCCATTTTTCAACCTTTGTGGTTTGTGGTTTTGTTTTGGTGGTATGTTTGTATCTTTTTCTTCAAGTACTGTGGCCTTCATTTTTGTTTTGGCATGAAATCTTCCTAGTTCTGTGCTTGATGTCTGTAGCAAAGCAACCTGGATTGGGACCACAAAAAAAAAAAAAAAAAAAAAAAAATCTACTGTAACAAACAGCTANAAAAAAAAAAAAAAAAAAGAATCTACTGTAAATTTTAAACTTTTTTTGTATCAAGGACCGATCAATCAATAAGTTTTATGTTGGATACCACTAGTGTGATAGAACACACGGCATTTACTACGTACCTGGTAACCTGTGTGAGTCCTCTAATTAGAGAAATATATCTACAAATATCTTTGTATCTTCTCTCTTATTTCTAAGAGTACGTATGTATCATCTCAACACAGATATATTATATGTACACATATGTGTTGTATATGTGTGTGTGTATATATGGCGCATATGCTGGTGTGAAGTTGACTTGCAAGGCAACAAGGCAAATTCTTATCTCTTATACTGCAATAGTAACCCAGACAATCTCCTCAGACTTCCTGTATCTCTCCCAGGGTGTAAATCAGGAATAAATTCATTGGAATATGTAGAATTACAAAGTGAAATTGGCACAGGACACAATCGCCTCTGGATTGCAATGAAATTATTCTGATTTGCACTAGTATAAGTGAGATCAGAATTTGTCCCACTATTCCTATGCATTACAGTAGATTCTCTTTGAAATGAAGTTGCACAGGTTAACCCAGACAGTAGTGACAACAAAAACAAGCATGAGTTTTTGATAGCTTTGCAAAATCAATCACTAAATTTCCAGATGAGCACTATTATCTTACCAAATATCATTCACACTGTGGAAAGAGGTGAATGCACTTTTTCATCTGTCCTTCAGCACTTTACTGGGTCCCTGCAACAATCTAGTCTGTGTTAGTGGCCTACTAGTTTAGGATTGTGCCAAAGAATCCAAGCCAAATAGGTAGAATTCCAGGTCACTTTGTAGCAGACTGAATAGAGTTGCTGTTAATCCTGTTTCTTCCTCTCTCCCGTGTGCATTTAATGCGCTGTGTTGCTGTGTCAGGCCCGTGATTGTGGAGATTCCCCACTTTGCTGCCCTGCGTGGGAAAGAGCGAGAGCTGGTGATCCTGCGCAGCGAGAACGGGGACAGCTGGAAGGAGCATTTCTGTGAATACACTGAGGATGAGCTGAACGAAATCCTGAATGGGATGGATGAAGGTATCCAGTGGCACTTGGTTTCTTATCCTGCTCCTGTGTTCCTTCTGTAGCCTGGGGGTAGCAGCTTTCACCACGGTGCTCACTTCCTTTGCACGGGCTGCTGAAGCAGTGGGACAGGATATCTCCCTTCATGAAGTTGACCATGGACTCCAGACTTGTGTTTTCTCCCGTTCCTTCTCGTAGTGTTAAGCACATAGCTTCCGTAGCAAACATCTTTCCAAAACAAGTCAATTACCGTATGGATCCTTTTGGAGCAGCTCCATGTGTGGGAGGAAATGTCAGTCATGGGTACTCTTGCTTGCTGAGAGAACAGAATGGCCTTGGGCTGTTTAGGAGCTGCAGAAGCTGTTATTAATTTGGTTTTTTTTTCAAAAAACCTCACAAATCCCAAAGTAAACAAAACAACTCACAGCATTAAAACTGAACTCGTATTTTGATGGTTTTGAAGTTGTGTTTTGTAGGGCTTTGTAAACAGGTGATGTAGAAGGGGCTGGAGACAATCCCTGTGCTTGTTTAGCTGCTGATCTTGGAGGTGTTGTCAATGTGTCCTGTTTGCTGCCTTCAGTTTGTAGCTCAATCTCTGTGTCTTCTTTCGTGATTGCTCTGGTTTAGCTGAGCACAGGGGTGTGTTTCCTTTCCCCATTATTTCTAGACAAAATACTTTGTGTAAGTTGCACAAAACTGTGAAAAGCTTGAGCGCATTTTGAGGGTGTCTGTACGGTTTCTACGAAACTCTGGTTTTCTGACCATCCCCTCTTGTGCCCTCAGTACTTGACACCCCGGAGGAGCTGGAGAAGAAGCGCATCTGCCGCATCATCACGCGGGATTTCCCCCAGTACTTCGCGGTGGTGTCGCGGATCAAACAGGACAGCAACCTCATTGGGCCCGAGGGAGGGGTGCTGAGCAGCACTGTGGTCCCGCAGGTGCAGGCCGTCTTCCCGGAGGGGGCACTCACCAAGAGGATTCGCGTGGGCCTCCAGGTACCGGGAAGCAGTCACAGAGTTTTGGGTTCACTTTTGGTGACAGCATATTCAGCTCGTCATGTTGTATGCTGCCACAACGCTTCTGGGAAAAGTAATAAAATTAAAAAATCCATGCAGAGGTCAAAGCAAGTGGTAAAGCTTTGGGTTTTCCTGTTAGTTCAGAGCCTTGTCTATTAACTGTCTATATAACTTTGGGAAGAAACGTTAGTGATGATGCTGATATTAGTGTAGGTCATAGAATTTCCTAAATACTTCTCATGAAAGGCATCAGAGAAGTACAAAATGCTGCAATAGTTAAATGTGCTACTATTATTAAATGTACAGATTTTCACTGTGAAAGAACTAGTGTAACAATTTACTGCCCAGAGAGGAGGGTCTTTCCTCTGGTCTCCATCCTGTCCTCCTGCTGCATGCATCCATGGTTTACCTTATCCAGGAGACTGTGCTTGTTCCAATCTCCTGGGATTAGCTGAATAACACCAGAAAACAGCCAGAGTTTGTTTTCAGGGGGAAAAAGTGACCAGGTTATATAATTTGCTGCTGGTTAAGTGAATTTAAATTAATACTGTAAAAATCGGATAAGCAACAAGAAAGAGGATAGGAAGAAGAGGCAGGCATGGGAAAGTTAAAAAAGTGAAGTCTCCCCTTCTCACTGGCAGTCAGTTGTTCTGTCTGCAGATTTTCATGGGAAATTGTGCCGTTTGAAAAGTTAAGGGGTTTGTGGGCAATATACAGACCCAGTTCTTTACACATCATTGAACATTTTTCAAGTAATTTCTCTGTTATTTCTTGTTGCTTTGGAAAGGCTCAGCCTATGCACACTGAACTTACAAAGAAGATTTTGGGCAACAAGGCTACCTTCAGCCCCATAGTCACTCTGGAACCCAGGAGAAGGAAATTCCATAAGCCCATCACGATGACGATTCCCGTGCCCAAGGCCTCCAGCGATGGGCTCATGAATGGCTACGGAGGCGACACGCCCACTCTAAGGCTACTATGCAGCATAACAGGTAGGATGCCAGTCCTGGAGTTCTCCATGAGCATCCTGAAACTGTCAGTCCCCTGTCAGGGGGCTGGAAATGCCAAACTGATTGCACCCAGGGGAAGCTGGATGGAAACCTGACTGGGGCGAGAAGCTGTGAAGAAAAGCTACTTTCCAAACTATTCCTTTATACCAGAAAAATATTTGTTGTTTGCAGTAACAAGAGATGTGCAATAGAATCACAGACTTTGGGTTTGGTGGGGTTTTTTTTGCATTTTCCTTGCAGTTTGTTTCTTGAGAACCAACATACTCTGCCTGGCAGAGTAAGTGTAGTACAGACTTAATGTTGCAGGACACTTAGGAAGAAAATACTGGAGTTAAACGCTTTACTTGCCATGGCTCCAAAGTGATTATCATCTTCAGTCTCTGTTAAGAGAAATGAGCTGCAAACATTTAATTTAATTAATTAATTAAATCCTGTGCTATAGGGCTCATCACTTAAAAATCATTTGGGCACTTGGTTTTTTCAGGGTAAGCTCATCCAGTCCTACTAACATTAGCAGAATAATGTGGACTCAAGGAGAAAGCATATCTGGGGTTATTACTTGTTTCATGGCAGTTAAAAACTGTGAAGAATTTCTTAGAAGCAAAAAAGTTGCAGACTTCCTCGGTTTTGATTTTATTTTTAAACCTTTGTCATTTCAGGAGGAACCACCCCTGCCCAATGGGAAGACATCACTGGGACAACACCACTGACATTTGTTAATGAATGTGTTTCCTTCACAACAAACGTGTCTGCCAGGTACCTACACAACCAGACAGGACTTTCACAGGAATACTCTCAAATGCATGCCTTTGTTCCACAAATATTTCTGTTAAACTATTTTAATTTGGAGAGTAGAGTGAACAGAAATATTGATTATTATGCAAATTTCCATGGAAACAGAAATGCCTTATTTGGGTACCTCACTATACATCTTTGTAAGAGATATTACTTCCAGAATATCTAAACCTGACAAGTCAGGTAGAAAGGTAGTAGGTGTGCCAAACTGGGCTCTAGAAGCCTCTCTTCCATACATCTGTTCTTGTGATGAGATTTAACTGCTCCTTTACTGAAAACAGATTTTCATTTAAAAAAAAAAAAAAAAGTATGTATGCATTTTAGTTTGTGTTCGTGACATGTATCACAGAAAAGCCCCAAAATGTCCTCCTCTGTAACAGGAGATGCAATCCATGACCTGGAAAGTATTCCATCTTTTTTATTTATTATTTTATTTATTATTATTTATTATCTTTTTATTTATTATTTTTATTATTTATTAAACAGTATTTAACTGTTTGCTGTGGACTCCAGCAAACAGTTAAAAACATGGATAACTTATCCATGATGTTCAGTGCAAGCATTCAGTGTCTGGGGCAGTTATTGCTGTTAATTAGGTTTGTTATTTATTGAAATAGTGTATTCAGTGTTAAAATGAGATCAACTCTTGCAGTCTAACCTCCAGTTTACCACTAGGTGAAATAAAGCATTATCTTTTATCCTTTCTCAGTCGAGAATGGGCTGTTTTCCCATTAAACTGGCTGCTTTCCCATTAAACTGGCTGCTTTGCCAATGCACATTTCTGTCTGGTGTAACTGAACATTCCCCTGTAACAGCAGTGGCCATGAGAGGGGGATCTTAACCTTGCAGTGCCTTCAGCTCAGTGCTGCTGCTGCTGCAGAAATCTGGGCAAAGGCAGGAATGTAACTTAAGAACCACCTATGGAAACAAGATGCAGTTTTAGAGGTCCAGATCCCTAAAATTGTCAAGTCCTCAGCAGGTGACGTGTGATAGCCAGAGGGTGACATTTTATGCTCCTTGTAGTGGATCTTTCTTAATCCTGATGGTGACATGAAAATCACTATTGTTAATGTTCTGTGATACAGGCAGGGTCCCATGTAGAGATTTTAATGGGTTCTGCCTCTTCAATCTAAATGACTGTTCAACTATCTACTTTGCCCCAAATATGATTTGAAAAAGGGGATTTTTCATCTAATTTTCAACTCTTTGCTATTCACAGTAATTTTTTATATCTAGTTAAGCATTAATGATGGACAACAATTCTACCATTCATAAAACTAATTCTGTCAAAAATGAGCTTGGGAAAGAGATCTGTTTGCCAAGTGAATTACACTGCAGACTCGGAGGCCCAGTATTTGTTTTCCATTTCCTGAGCGGCCGCTTTTAAAAGACTTAATATCTGCTGGGGCTTTTTAGCCCCTGGTGTTTGACAGCAAATCACTGAGGCATCTGGTGGTTTCTCAGAGGATGTGACCTCTCCAGTTGAAGTCCAGCACGGCGTAATTCTCCCACGCAGGAAAAGGAAAGGATCAGCGTGCAGAGCCTTTCTGTAGCACACGTGCTTTCCCTCTTGCAAATGTCAGCAGCCTGGGGTTTTAAGCAGTGCCTTTGTTAAGCATTCTGAAGATGAGCACGGTGTGCAGTTTGCTGTTGTTCAGCTGCAGATGAGTAAGCACAGAGCAGTCACACTCCAGAGGTGTGTTCTGGGATTACAGTGCCGTGTAATCCACCGTGAGGAGCAAGGCCCCAATAGATCAGAGCAGCTTTTCAGTTGCCTCTGACCTCTCCTGGCTTCCGCCTCCATGCGCCGGCTGGGAAACTTGAGCTTTCCACCCACACGGTGGATTTGATTGAAAAGAAGTGGCATTGGCTCCACAGACAAGCTCAAGTGGTAGCTGGGAAAGAAGGCAGGGTGTGTCACTCCTTGGAAAATGCTTGGTGACTAAATGCACATAGGAATAATTTCTGATTTTGCATGCAGCTTTGCACAGTGGACAAAGTCATTTATGTTCACCCGAAGACCTCAGGTTTTGCTGTCGTAAGGAATTGTTTGCTGTTTCCTTTAAGTTGGGTGGGGGACAAAACCAAGAGTGACAATTCATTTTCTACTCTGTTCTGACTTGTTATCTCCCATTGCTGTGGTTACTACATAATGCTGCCAGGATGGGGAAACACAGAATTTCCTTTTTAAATCCTTCTGATGGCAGAACTCTCAATTTTCTTTTACAGATTTTGGTTGATAGACTGTCGTCAGACACAAGAATCCGTTACTTTTGCTTCCCAAGTGTACAGAGAAATTATCTGCGTCCCTTACATGGCCAAATTTGTGGTGTTTGCCAAATCCCACGATCCCATTGAAGCACGGTTAAGATGTTTCTGCATGACGGATGACAAGGTGGATAAAACTCTAGAACAACAAGAAAACTTTGCTGAAGTTGCCAGAAGCAGGGATGTAGAGGTACTGTATTAAGTTTTCTCCATTTTCTAGCTTCTGCTTTTAAACAAATATTTTCCATCTTCTATCTGCCACAAGGACTGACAAATAATCTGTCAACAAGTACTGTTACAATGCAGTATAAGCAGCAAGGATAAGATGGAAACTTGGACTTTAGTCAGGTGTAAGGAACAAATAGTGAGGAAACCCTATTCCCAGAGCACAGGGCTAAAGGGAGAGGGTCAGAGCCAAAAATGACAGCTAAATCCAAACTTCCAGTAACCCCAGAAATGCACATCACTAACCAGAAAGGCAGCTGACAGGGGGCACACATTGTCAGCACATTCACATGCCAAGAAGTTCAAGTAGCAGCTTTGGTTAATATGCTGCTTTACAAAAATAAAATTACAATAAATCTGTCGCTGAGCAGGCAAAAACTTTCCTANGCTCCTTTGCTGAAAACAGATTTTCATTTAAAAAAAAAAAAAAAGTATGTATGCATTTTAGTTTGTGTTCGTGACATGTATCACAGAAAAGCCCCAAAATGTCCTCCTCTGTAACAGGAGATGCAATCCATGACCTGGAAAGTATTCCATCTTTTTTATTTATTATTTTGTTTATTATTATTTATTATCTTTTTATTTATTATTTTTATTATTTATTAAACAGTATTTAACTGTTTGCTGTGGACTCCAGCAAACAGTTAAAAACATGGATAACTTATCCATGATGTTCAGTGCAAGCATTCAGTGTCTGGGGCAGTTATTGCTGTTAATTAGGTTTGTTATTTATTGAAATAGTGTATTCAGTGTTAAAATGAGATCAACTCTTGCAGTCTAACCTCCAGTTTACCACTAGGTGAAATAAAGCATTATCNAGGCAGGAATGTAACTTAAGAACCACCTATGGAAACAAGATGCAGTTTTAGAGGTCCAGATCCCTAAAATTGTCAAGTCCTCAGCAGGTGACGTGTGATAGCCAGAGGGTGACATTTTATGCTCCTTGTAGTGGATCTTTCTTAATCCTGATGGTGACATGAAAATCACTATTGTTAATGTTCTGTGATACAGGCAGGGTCCCATGTAGAGATTTTAATGGGTTCTGCCTCTTCAATCTAAATGACTGTTCAACTATCTACTTTGCCCCAAATATGATTTGAAAAAGGGGATTTTTCATCTAATTTTCAACTCTTTGCTATTCACAGTAATTTTTTATATCTAGTTAAGCATTAATGATGGACAACAATTCTACCATTCATAAAACTAATTCTGTCAAAAATGAGCTTGGGAAAGAGATCTGTTTGCCAAGTGAATTACACTGCAGACTCGGAGGCCCAGTATTTGTTTTCCATTTCCTGAGCGGCCGCTTTTAAAAGACTTAATATCTGCTGGGGCTTTTTAGCCCCTGGTGTTTGACAGCAAATCACTGAGGCATCTGGTGGTTTCTCAGAGGATGTGACCTCTCCAGTTGAAGTCCAGCACGGCGTAATTCTCCCACGCAGGAAAAGGAAAGGATCAGCGTGCAGAGCCTTTCTGTAGCACACGTGCTTTCCCTCTTGCAAATGTCAGCAGCCTGGGGTTTTAAGCAGTGCCTTTGTTAAGCATTCTGAAGATGAGCACGGTGTGCAGTTTGCTGTTGTTCAGCTGCAGATGAGTAAGCACAGAGCAGTCACACTCCAGAGGTGTGTTCTGGGATTACAGTGCCGTGTAATCCACCGTGAGGAGCAAGGCCCCAATAGATCAGAGCAGCTTTTCAGTTGCCTCTGACCTCTCCTGGCTTCCGCCTCCATGCGCCGGCTGGGAAACTTGAGCTTTCCACCCACACGGTGGATTTGATTGAAAAGAAGTGGCATTGGCTCCACAGACAAGCTCAAGTGGTAGCTGGGAAAGAAGGCAGGGTGTGTCACTCCTTGGAAAATGCTTGGTGACTAAATGCACATAGGAATAATTTCTGATTTTGCATGCAGCTTTGCACAGTGGACAAAGTCATTTATGTTCACCCGAAGACCTCAGGTTTTGCTGTCGTAAGGAATTGTTTGCTGTTTCCTTTAAGTTGGGTGGGGGACAAAACCAAGAGTGACAATTCATTTTCTACTCTGTTCTGACTTGTTATCTCCCATTGCTGTGGTTACTACATAATGCTGCCAGGATGGGGAAACACAGAATTTCCTTTTTAAATCCTTCTGATGGCAGAACTCTCAATTTTCTTTTACAGATTTTGGTTGATAGACTGTCGTCAGACACAAGAATCCGTTACTTTTGCTTCCCAAGTGTACAGAGAAATTATCTGCGTCCCTTACATGGCCAAATTTGTGGTGTTTGCCAAATCCCACGATCCCATTGAAGCACGGTTAAGATGTTTCTGCATGACGGATGACAAGGTGGATAAAACTCTAGAACAACAAGAAAACTTTGCTGAAGTTGCCAGAAGCAGGGATGTAGAGGTACTGTATTAAGTTTTCTCCATTTTCTAGCTTCTGCTTTTAAACAAATATTTTCCATCTTCTATCTGCCACAAGGACTGACAAATAATCTGTCAACAAGTACTGTTACAATGCAGTATAAGCAGCAAGGATAAGATGGAAACTTGGACTTTAGTCAGGTGTAAGGAACAAATAGTGAGGAAACCCTATTCCCAGAGCACAGGGCTAAAGGGAGAGGGTCAGAGCCAAAAATGACAGCTAAATCCAAACTTCCAGTAACCCCAGAAATGCACATCACTAACCAGAAAGGCAGCTGACAGGGGGCACACATTGTCAGCACATTCACATGCCAAGAAGTTCAAGTAGCAGCTTTGGTTAATATGCTGCTTTACAAAAATAAAATTACAATAAATCTGTCGCTGAGCAGGCAAAAACTTTCCTATGTGGAATTCAGCAAACTGCCTGCTAAATGCAGTTTTTCTGGCTCTGTCAGCTTCCTCAGAAGAGATGACAAATTGAAGGTGCTTTAACTTATGTGGCACATTCTGCTTAGTTCAGTCTCTTTTCCCTGAGGGTCCCACCTTTAAAAGAATTGTCCTTACAGTTCCTGAAGCTCTGCCAGGCATCTCTTGTGCAGAGCAGCAAGATAAAATATGGACTTATCAAACTGAATAACAGGGCTGAATTTCTGGAAAGTAAGGATGAGCCATGAATGGATTGGTACTTTGAAAGAAATGTCTCCCAAACTGCTGATCTTCATAAATGCTGATATTCAAACATGTGGAGGGGCCATAACAGCAGCAATCTGAAGATACAAGTGGTGCCATTACAGAGATATTTAAGAGGGGTATTTACCTGAGGCCTGCCTTTCAAAAGCTCTTAGGCCTCTACAGATCCAGCTGAAATAAATGGGCTCAGTGGGCACACACTCTGAATTCTGATGGCTGAAGAAAATATTTCTCAGACTGTGGTGATGACTCCAGGTTATGAAAGTACTCTAAATTTAATTTTAAAATTAAAATCTAGATTTCAAAGTTTGCCCAGATTTATGACACTGAGTCATATAGTGTTGTCATTTAAAGTGCTGAACTATTGTTACTAAATTAGCAATCTAGTCTCCTTGGAATTTAATAATCTGAACTGCTTCCACACATTTTAGGTCACCAAACGTAACAAATCTTGTAAATGCTGACAAGTCCTAGCAATTCCAGAATTTTTTTTGAACTGTTGCAGAATTATCCTTAAGAAGCAATCCTCATAAGGATACCTCACAAAGATTAATTGATGGTTTGCGTTTTTTCCTTCCCAACAGGTATTGGAAGGAAAACCCATCTACGTTGACTGCTTTGGCAATTTGGTGCCACTCACAAAGAGTGGGCAACACCATATATTCAGTTTCTTTGCCTTCAAAGAAAATAGACTTCCTCTGTTTGTTAAGGTAATGTTGATGGCTCCTTTTTTGATATTTTAAGTTATCACTTCACCATATTTTTTGTGAACAAAAGAAAACCCAACTACTTCATTTATATATATTCCCAACTGTAACCTAATTTTATCTCTGTACTGTTCCATTTTAAAAACTTTTTTTTATGAGTAGAAAACTTTGTAAAATAAAAGCCTAAGTAAAAACCCCTTAATTCCTCTCAAATTAAGTACTGCATTACCCCACTGTGGTCAGAAGGGCTGCTGTCACTGGGCCACCATCACCACTTCTCCTTAGAGGGACATTAGAGAGCACTGGAAACCTCTTCCACAAACTTTTCCTTCTACCCTGACATTCTGACTACCAAGGAGGAAACTATTACTGTTGTATAAATAACAGTCTTAGAGAAATGATTTATGAATGGAAACTTGCACTAAGTGGAGCAAATCAACCCACTCCATCATTGTGTTATATTTGCTATGTACTGCTAGACAAATTTTAAACTTTCTTCCTCCTTACCAGTAATATTTTGTAAGCTTGTTTTAATTTATGGCTTTATCTGTGCCACTGCCTTCCTTTGGCTTTGCAGATTTTCCCCCCTGCTGAATTTTCCACCACCACCATCCAACATACATTGAATACACAGATATGTTTTGTACGTTTACAAACGGCAGGGGGAAAAAAGAGAAAACACCTTATTTTTGCCTACATGGATTTCTTCTCCCCATCTGGTCCCTCCTGCTGAATAGTTTTGAGAGACACAGGTAGCTCGTGCAGCAGAGCAGCAGGTTTAAATGTGTGTTATCTTCACTGTGCCAGGTCCGAGACAGCACTCAGGAGCCCTGCGGACGATTATCATTCATGAAGGAGCCAAAATCTACCAGAGGCCTTGTTCATCAAGCCATATGTAATTTAAACATCACTTTACCCATTTACACAAAGGTACTGTGAAATTATACCCAGCTGGGGGCTTCAGCATTAGCATACAAACAAGAAATGAGGAGGAGGGCAAAACAGGGTTAAAGCTTTTTGGGCAGGGATTTGGGTTTGGTACTCCTAATGCCAGTGTTTGAAGACATCATCAGGTATTTCCTGAGGACTCAGAAGAGGTGAGGGGCAGTGCCCTCAGGTATTAAATACTTGTTTCCTTAGAAAGTGTCAGTTTAAAACTGACTCTGAAAACCACAAGGTTTTTTCCTTTCCTGGTCACATTAGAAGCTGCGGGCCTTCTAGGGATGTATTTGCCCAAAATGGTGATAATTTTCTTCTCAGCATTTTTAGAATATGGTAAATCTTTACTATAGCATTTTAGTATAATTTTAAAACAGAACATCTCAACATTTTGTGACTTTAAATGGTAATACTGCTTGAATATTTTAAGTGTTTATATATGTTAATTTATGGCTGAAAAAGCATGTTTGTATTTCAAGTTTTGGTACAAATAAGGATCATTAGATGCCTAACTTTTCTTGTTTGTATTTTGCTCCATTCTGTAGCCTCTTGTGTTTAAATTGACTGTTTTAGTTTTGCTGCTTTTAGACATAAGAAATCAACTGCAGAAATGTGCTGCATTTTCTTCTTTTCTGTTCAATGTTTTTCCTACTCTCTTCTAAAAAACAATTGCCTTTTGCCTGCTCTGTTTCCCCCTTCTCTTTTCACATGGCACTTTGGGACCAAAAGGAATCAGATTCAGATCCAGAACCAGAAGAGGTAATGTTGCTAAATCAGCATGTTCTTGCCTTTGCACATTACTCAAACACAACAGACACAGCTCAGAACTGATCCTTAGCTCAGTGCTACAAACACAGCAAAGAGGGCCTTGCACAGACTCACTTTGGGAACAGACAGATGCACCATGTTAAAATTATCACTCTTCTCCATTTATAACATCCAGTAGGCTGAATGTTACATGTCACTGAGCTGGCTGACTGACATCCACTACAGAATCAGGCTGTTAAGCCAGAAGTAACAAGTAAAAGGTTTAGAATTTCCATCTTTAGTGTGAACTAAATTGTCTCAGCTCCCCCCTGAGCTCCCAGCCCCGGTTTGGCACTTAGGTTACTTAAGCTCTGATCCCTACAGGAATGAGTAACATTAGAAAAGCATCCTCACATTTTGATGATGTTCAGCTGTTGGAAGCACTGTGAGAACAGCCATCTCCCCAAAGATGATGGACATCTTTTCCGTGCACTGCACAGCAGATTCAGCAGGTCTTTGGCACGGCTTGAAGTTTCCTATTTTCATTGCAAAAATATTTACCACTCCTGTGGTAAATATGACTTCTGTTTTTGTATAGGAAACTAAAGCACAAAAAGACAAGCTCATTGATGGCTATAAGTATTTTAAACTATATTTTGTTGACCCCATTAATTTTTATGTTAATAATATTAATTAGTACGCTGACATAAATCTGGAAGGACTGAAATTGAGGGAGGCTAGGACGTCCTAGGGATGCAGGGTTACCATGCGGGGCAATGTGTGCATCAGAGGAATTCAAGCTATTATGGATCTGTTACGCACGCTGCTGACTGTGAGCTGAACTTAAAGGATTCTCAGGCATGTATGAACATGCACGTGTGGCCAGGGATTTCCTTCTGTTCTCATGGCAAGGCAAGGATTTCCTAACACCTGGACTGAGACAGCATATTGTATTTTTCTTTATAAAGAACAGTTGGAACTATTTAAACCTTTTCAGCACTCACTAAAACCTTGGGGGCTTTACCATATACAGTATCTTGTACCAGCAGTACTGCACAGCTGATTTGCATTCTCCACACTTGTCCTACCCCTACCACAAGTTTGTATAGGAAATTAAAGCTTTAATGCTACTTCTAACTTTGCATAGTTTTCCACTGCCAAATTTAAACAACATGTGCTGGTATGGACAAATGGTAGCAGAACTGAAATAAACTTAAATTACAAAGCAGCCTCAAAAATTTGCTTCTTGGATTTCATGGCCTAAGATTGTGTTTTGTTTAATTCTTGTTTGACAAGGACTGTATTTTCTTTTGAATAACAGTAAAATTGTATGGCTTTTTTGTTCTGTACGCAAGCAACTCTGAAAAAATCAAAAAGGGGGCCTGAGGGCCATCACAACTTCCATTTAAAGGTATCAATAGCCATTAGTGGCATCCAGACCCAGGTCATGCCTTGGGCAGTGCTGGCATCATTGGTGCCCCTACATTTCATCATCACTGAGCACAGAGGCAAAAATACAACTCATGCTCTCAGAATGAATGTGTCCAAGGAAATGCAATGCATGAAACCTCCTGGTTGCCTTCCAGATGGAGCATAACCATATTGGTTCTTCACGTAACCATATTGGACTATTTTGCTTTAGACAGGAAGAAATAAATGGAGAGCAGTGCAACCAAACTCCTCCACGTAATGCAAACGTTTAGGTCCTCCACACTTGCTCAAAGCATTTAAAGAAAATACACTGCAACATTTGGCATCTACTGGTGATCATAACTATAGCAAAGTAAGCATTTTTCTGGTATTAGAGACCCTAAATAAATTAAGCCATGCTTTTACTGTTGTATTGAATGCATTCTTGGTTCCATTTAAGTCCATGTGTCTCCATAGAACTAGCACTTCACCCATGGCCTCTGTATAGCAATTATATTTGAACTTTTAAATCTCCTGCTTTTTCCTCTTCCAGGTTGATTTGACTTCAGAAAAAAGTAAGATTTTCTTTTTTTTTTCCTTGAGAATGTTATAATGCAATTTGTATGAAAGATGGTTAAGATTAAAGATAAGCATGAAATAGAGCTAAGTTTTAACTGCTATTGCTAATAACATCAATACTTTAAAAAATGTAATACAAGCCAAGTTAATATCTCAGCAGCTATCCAATTCAATACATTTTAACATGTAAATTAACAAGTAATACAGTTAAAAACAGTTCATCTAAGCCTTCACTTTCCTTTGACATCCCTAGTGAACCTGCTATTGCTATTTTGCTTGTATGAATGCTCATCCCTCCATTTCTTTTGTTTTCTCCATTTGTTGACACACATTCCTGCCTCATATTTGAGAGAGATGACAGTATCACTTTTATTGAAAACCTAATGAGGTCTCCAGTCTATTCATTAACCTCATGGAATACAACCATGCCAAAAAGTGATACTGTCCAAAGGAATCGGGCTGTTTAACCCTCCCTCCCTTGCCCCGCCCTCTACTGTGGTGAAATATGGCTGGAAATCTGACGTGACAGCTTGGCACAGCACGAGCGTCCTCCGTACACGCACAATCGGGCCGTGAGCATGAGAGACCACGGGCGAGGGGTTTGCAAAGGTCTCCTTTATGGGGGAGGCAAATCAAACTAATCTCTGCACACACGGAAGCGTCTTTAACGAGAGCTACTTCCGAATGCAGCCATTTCTTGGATCAGTTCAGGAAAAGAATGACATCTCTCGTTTCCAGTTTGGAGTGCAACATCTCACCTTGTCTGCAGTTGAAATGCAGTGTCTTGCATTGTCCTCCTGCTGCTTCCTCACTGCTGAGTCCCCCCAGGGCACCAGAGAACCCCAGTGAGTGGCTCCAGCCACCCTGTCTGGATAGCACTTACAATTTATGTCCCACCAGAGGTGCTTCGCTTCAGGCCGATTAATTCGGTTATTGGCCAGTGAAAGAGTCATACATTTGATATTTATGAAAATACATATTACAAATTTACAAAATTACTGGCTGGCATTTTTAGCCTGCACCAGACACTTCATTGTAAAGTAGCAGCACCAAAAGACCACATTTTCAGCACCACAGTACCCTGCAGCAGTCTGGCTCCAATTAATGTACAGCACAAGTATTTAGCATTTGTTACACCCAGGAGAACAGCGTAGCAAAATGGATCTTTTTTTGCAAATAAAGACAGCTAATTATGTGTTGCTTAAGGTCTCCTTATTTGCATTAGTTCTTTGACTTTCACTGGGGTGCCGAAATGTGCGGTTCCGTGTGACGTGCTACCGTTAAAGGGAAGATGTCCGTCTGTGATTCCTAAGCATTGTGTTCTGTTCGTAACTTGCTTCAGTTCTCCAGTGTTTTGTTCTGTTCAGTATCCATTTTCTGCTAGTCCTTGCTGAAATGAAATATTATCAGCAGGCAATTACGGCATAATGGGAATTCTCTGCAGCCACCTTTCTGTATATTGATTGTCAGATTAGACAAATATTTCACCACAGTATGTTTTACAGTATTTTCATGTACCTTTAGTTTATATGAATAATTCTTAGAGCTCTTGTTTTTAACCAAAGCTACATACCCAGCAGCATTTGCAACACCTTTGCTTTGCATGGAAATAACTTGCCTTACATGAATTGTACGTATGTGTCTAGTGTGACTGTCTGTGACTTTGGGTTGCCATACATTACATTTTTTAAAACTCTGAAATCACTTCTAAGTTGATTCACAGTTTTTTCTTATTATCTCTCCTTTTCTTCTCTGTCTTCTCTTTCCTCAGTCAGTTCATTAGTTGTCAATGAGGATGTTCCAAGGAAAGGACCATGCCTCTTAAAACAAAAACCTGTTTGTTTCATTGTGTAGGTGTGAAATCCCCTTAGATGAAATGCCGGTTTGCAGCTGATTCAGATCTCTACGTATTTGATCATATTTTAGATTACTGCAGAATTACTTCTTGCTTTTTATTTTGGTCATTAAGAAAAACAAAACTGTTAACCCAATGTTATTCTGACAGTTTGCTAACACTGGCTTTCTCTTAGAGGAAATTGACTTTCAATCAGTTCTAATGCTTTCCCCCTTTTTTCTTGTTTTTCTTTTTATTTGAACATTGGTCTGTACATCTGAACAATCTTGAGATGCCTCTCTTTGTGTAACTTCACTGTGTTTCTTCTGGTTTTGATTTGAAATTTTGTTGTGGTTGTTTTGGGTTTTTTTTAGTGGTGTCCTGATTTGGTTTGTTCCAGCTTTGATACTGTATGTGTGGTTGTGCTCTAGCGATAAAGTGAAGCAAGTTATTTCCTGCCATTTTCCTTTTCAGTTGTTTTTTTTTTGTTTTGTTTTTTTTTTTCCCCACCCCCCGTTAGCTTTGCTTTGCTCTTGTACCCTCAGATCTTGTGGATCCACCATTCCTGGCCCATTTTGTTGACCTTCCTACCACTGCAGCCAAAGACTGTCATTTTCAGTCCTGATTACATTTTCCAATCTCTATTTTTGATTTCCATTTTACTTTCAATGTTTTTCATTCGCATCAAAGATGACGAGACAGAATCTACAGAAACATCTGTCCTGAAAAGCCATCTGGTTAATGAAGTCCCTGTACTAGCCAGTCCAGACCTGTTGTCTGAAGTTTCTGAGATGAAACAAGATCTGATCAAAATGACTGCCATCCTGACAACTGATCCTTCTGATAAATCGGCCTCCATTAAAGTGAAAGATCTTGAAAAGTCTGCTGAAGAAGAGCCGGGAGAACCTTTTGAAATAGTCGAAAGAGTGAAAGAGGACTTAGAAAAAGTAAATGAAATTCTGAGAGGCGGATCCTACGTCAGAGAAGAACGGGTTTTGCAGAAGTCCCTTTCCAGACAAGAGCCCTTAGAAGAAGAATGGATCATTGTCAGCGATGAAGAAATTGAAGAGGCCAGGAGAAATGCTCCATCAGAAGTCACAGAGCCGAGCCGCGTACAAGTCAGGGTAGACAAAGGGACAACAAAAAAGGAGGAGTCAGACGTGACAGGAAAGGCGGATTACCTTGCGAAGGATTTAAAAACGCGCGTTCCTCCTCGTGAGGGACAGCCACAGGCCTTACAAGAGGAGATAGTAGAAGAGAAATGCAAAGCTGTAGCAGTAAGCAGGGATTCTGAAAAAAAAGGAAAAGAATCTCCAAAAACCGGGAAACCGAGTTCGCAGGAGCAACAGAAAGCCACCTCGGAAGTTAAAAAGCCCTTTAGGGCAAAACTAAGAGAAAAGCCAAAGCCAAAGGAAAGCAAGGCGCACAGCAGCGGAGAGAAACTGAAACTGCCTAAGCTCACTGCAGATGAGGCACCGGCTGGGGAACCTGGCCTAAAGGTGACAGGTGCTCCAGAGCCTAAAGCCGTGTCCCCCGTTATTGAGGAAACTCCCATCGGCTCCATAAAAGATAAAGTGAAAGCTCTTCAGAAACGGGTGGAAGATGAGCAAAAGGTACGGTCAAAACTGCCCGTCAGAGTTCAGGCAAAAGAAGGCCCTGCTGAAAAGGCGCCTAAAAAACCGGCGCAAGTCAAAAAGCCAGCAGCGCACAAAGCCCAGCCGCCCGTCTCACCTTCTTCTAAGACAGAGAGACTCGAAGAGACCATGTCCGTTCGGGAACTGATGAAAGCCTTCCAGTCAGGGCAAGACCCATCCAAGAATATTTCTGGACTCTTTGAGCACAAATCTGTCAAACAGAAGCAGCAGGCACCTGAGAAGGAAACACCCCGGAAGAAAACAATTCCTTCACAGAGTGAAACAAGGCGAGTGTCAAGCCTCAAGACAGACAAACAGAAGGACAAACCAAGCACGGTGCCAAAAGCAGAGAAAGAGCCACAATCAAAGAAAGGAAAAATACAAACTTCCACCGTTGAAACTGCCAAGAAAGCCGGTGGCAAAGACCAAGTAAAAGAGCAGAGCAGCAAGAAACCAACCGAACCTCTCCCTCCGGTAATAGTTGCCGAAAGCGCCAAAGAAACGGCAACTGGGAAGGGTAGGACTTCTGACGATCAGGGAGATCCCGACTTCCAGATCAGCCCTGACAGGAAAACCTCAACAGACTTTTCTGATGTCATTAAAGAAGAGCTGGAGGATAATGACAAATACCAACAGTTTCGACACCTCTCGGTGACAGAGGAGGGAGAGCTTAACTTGGAGCAAGTACTGACCAGTCCTTTCAGTGCTGCTTTTCCCACAGAGTACGGGAAAGATGGATTCCTTCCTGCTCTTTCTCTGCAAAGTGCTGCTCTTGATGGGAGCTCAGAGAGCCTTAAACACGAAGGTGTGGCTGATTCTCCAGGCAGCCTACTTGATGGAACCCCTCAGATCAGCTCAGAGGAAAGTTACAAGCACGAGGGTCTGGCAGAGACTCCTGAAACAAGCCCAGAAAGCCTTTCATTCTCACCAAAGAAAAATGATGGGCAAATTGAAGGTGCTGAAGGAGCGGCTCGAGTACACACAACAGCAGAAACATGTTCCACGAAGGAACTCTCCTCAAAGGAAGATGAAAAAGGTATTACTGAGAGGCAGCTAGATGCTGTTACTGAGACTAGTGAGTCTCATTCTGACCATGTATCAGAAGAGCATGTACCTCCAGCCTCTGAAGAAGAGGCTGATAAACTTAAAGAAAGTAGCTCAGCTTCCATTATGAAAGATATTAGCAGGGATAAAGAATCCAGAACCACTGCACATTTCACTAAGTCTTCTGAAACACATGACACTGCTTTAGAGAAAGAAAAGGACGTAGCCTGTGAACGCCGTCTTACAGTTAGAAGTCCCCAGAAATTGGAACTTTCACTTGCTAGCCATGATAGCGAATGCTTTAGCCCAGTTGCAGATGACTCTTTGACTATAAGTCATAAAGACTCCCTGGAAGCAAGCCCAGTGCTAGAAGATAACTCATCACACAAAACGCCCGACTCTTTGGAGCCCAGTCCTATGAAAGAGTCGCCCTGCCGCGATTCCCTTGAAAGCAGCCCCGTAGAACCAGCAGTGAAGGCTTGTATTTTGGGGCAGGGTCCTCTTCCGTCCATTCTTAGCAAAGCGGAAGCCTGCCCAGAGCTGGCATCGGTGCGTTCCAGGATTCTCCGTGACCCCGAGGGCAGCGCCGATGATGACAGTCTAGAGCAAACATCCCTCATGGAGAGTTCGGGGAAAAGCCCCGTTTCCCCTGAAACTCCTAGCTCAGAAGAAATTAGCTATGAAATCACACCTAAAATGGCAGACATACCGAAGTCAGCCACCATCCCCGAAGTCAACGAAGAACCGGAGGATTCAGAAAGCGAACCGAAGAAGAGATTCACTCCTGAAGAGGAGATGTTTAAAATGGTGACCAAAATCAAAATGTTTGATGAATTGGAACAAGAAGCAAAACAGAAGAGAGATCATAAAAAGAATTGTAAGCAAAATGAGTCTTCTGTGGTTGCCAAGTCAGCAGCCTCACGTGAGGCTGAAATATCAGAGCCGGCCGCTGTGGTAGGAAAAGACATACCCAGGGTGGTGACACCTGCTGCTGAATCTAGAAAGAGTTCTTCCTCTTCCGAAAGTGAGCCGGAATTGACTCGGCTCAAAAAAGAAGCTGACTCTGGCCTCTTAATGGAGCCTGTGATCCGAGTGCAACCACCCTCACCTTTACCACCTAGTATTGACTCCAGCTCTAGCCCTGATGAAGCAGTTTTCCAACCCATTGATTCCCAACCGTGCTCTGTCAGTATAGGTGAGGTTAAAGCACAAGGCAGAGGTGACAAAGAGGAGCCGCTTCTCCTCGGGCGCAGCTGTAAGCCTTCCATGGGCACTTGTCCTTCCGACGGTTGTACATCAGGAGAAAGCGTGGAATCAAAATGCTGTGATGGTACAGGTGACTGTGAGGCGGTCAGTCCCGACGTCCCGGTCACGCGATCTGGGTGTACTCCCTGTCGCTCCCTTGGTGACAGCTCTCTAAAAGAGGTTCACACCGAGTGTTCCCTAACAATGGGGCAGTGCCACGCTACTGAAAAAGATGTCAAACCTGTGGCCCTGTTACCATGCCACAATCTCATTTCTACAGGGGCTGTGTCAGAGGAGGCAGATGGTCTTTCTCACGGACACGGTACCACCGAGTACTCTGTCCCGAGTGACAGCAAACTGGCCAAAGGTGACACCGCTGACCATTCCTCTTCGGCAAGGGATTCGGGAAAAGCAGATACAGGTTGTGAGACATCTCACAGGGCTGGTCATTCTGAGGAGCCCTTACCAGAGTATTCGTCCCTAACCACCGACATGGTGGAACTCAACAGCTGTGCAGCAGATGCCACTGATGGTAGTGTTCCATATATAGTGAGCCCTTATGAAAATGTGTCTTCTGGACATTTCTTCGTTGATTCTGAAAGTGAGGTAGGACCTGATAGGAGTCTGCTCTCTAGGGAAACCTATTCTGTTGCAGAAGGGAAAGATCAGACTGGTGAAGCTTTACTTAGCAGAGACACGGGCAGTGAATATTGCACTTCAGAGGAAGTGTACATGGAAATAGAGCCCAAACCAGAGGATGGATTTCAGACAAAATCACAAGGGTCTCTGACCTCAGATTCAACAAAATTATCTGAATCAGCCCTTGAGGATATAAGAGATGAAACACAGAAACTGATGGGTCAGGTCGTCATCACTAGAACCGATGTGGATTCTGACACGTGGAGTGAAATACGTGAAGACGATGAAGCTTTTGAAGCCCGGGTGAAAGAAGAGGAACAAAAAATATTTGGGTTGATGGTAGACAGGCGATCTCAAGGCACAACCCCCGACACGACACCAGCCAGAACACCCACCGAAGAAGGGACTCCACTCAGTGAACAAAATCCTTTCCTTTTTCAGGAAGGCAAGTTGTTTGAGATGACTAGAAGTGGAGCCATTGACATGACCAAAAGGAACTACCCAGAGGAAAACTTTCACTTCTTCCAGGTGGGGCAGGAGCCTCAGGAAGAAGTTTCTTTATGTGAAGAAGTGAAAGAGGCAGAAGAGGTGGAATCTTCAGAGCTGCAGAGCTCACCAAACCCATTTGCACCTTCAGAGTCACAGGAGTCAGATATACAAGAACAAGATGCATTGAAATATTCACCCCCATCACCCGAGTCTGGTGATAGATCTGAAGAAATGATGGGTGAAGGTGCCAGTGCAGGCACTGCAAAAGCAGATCTTAAATCCAGAATTCCAATTAAAATGGGTATTTCAGCTTCTTCAAAATCACCAAAGAAAGAAACCGCTGCCTCTGAAGCTGAGCCCCTTTCCAGAATGGAGACTGACACGGTCGATAGTAGTCAGGTGCCTTGCCCCATCTCTCCCGAGCAGTGTGTGGTAGAAGATGAATTAGATTTTTCCAAAGTCACTCGATTGGTTAGTTCTGAACAGGGTGAGGAGTCCCCAGACTCTTCTCCAGAGGAACAGAGATCTGTGATTGAAATCCCCACTGCTCCAATGGAGAGTGTGCCTTCTTGTGAAAGCAAATCCAAAATCCCTGTAAGAACAGCTGCTGCCACATCGCAATCCTCACAACAATCGGAAAACGAGAGCCTTTCCCCGGACGACTTCCTGGACAGTTCACAGTATGAAGGAAAAGATGACCAAGCAAAACCAAAGTCTAAAATTCCTGTGAAATCAGCTTTCCAAAAAGCTGAACCGCAACACTCATACATGGACACGTCCGTCCGCAAGCCAGAGTCACCCAAAGCGCTCGATGTGACGAGCGCGGTGCCTGCGAAACCAGACAGCCGCAGTAAATCAGAATCTGACGCCAGTAGTCCCGTGGACCCAAAGACCAAACGTTCCATCAAAGCTAGGAGTTATGCTGAGGCAGAGGCAGAGGCCAGGGAGAGGGAGAGCGAGATGAAGTTTGAGCTAGACTCAGATGAGGCAACAACACCAAGATCGAAGGTATTTTCTTCATGGTTGCCAGTTAAAAGCAGAAGTGCTACAGGCTCCCGCGGTGCTTTTAGTCCCACAAAAGAAAGTAAGGACCATTTTTTTGATCTTTACAAAAACTCCATAGAGTTTTTTGAAGAAATTAGTGATGAAGCTTCTAAATTAGTGGAAAGACTCACACAGTCAGAGCGAGAACAAGAATTAGTTTCAGATGATGAAAGCAGTAGTGCCCTAGAAGTTTCAGTTATTGAAAATGTGCCATCCAGTGAGACTCAGCAGTCAGTTCCTGAAGACATCTTTGACATCAGACCCATTTGGGATGAGTCTGTAGAGACTCAGATTGAACGTATCCCTGACGAAAATGTCCATGACCGTGCTGAAGGTATTTGCCAACGACTGGGATTCCCTGTGCGACGCATGTCATGAATTAAACTCTTTTGTTTTTTGTTTTCTTTGATGTGTGCGTGCGTGTGCATTTGTGCACAGGTGTAATGTGTGTGGCATTTTCTTTTCAGCTTTTGGTGGTTGTGGTTTTTTTTTTTTTTCCTTGTGAACTGTGTTTGGGATTTTTTGTTTTGTGTTTGTGTTCTTGTCTGTGAAATGATCTCAAGATTGCAAACCATAAATGCTTATGGGAAGTGTTACCTTAATAAGCAAAAACACTTCTAGAAATACATATGGTTTTGTCATGAAACTGATTGCTTAGGTCATGCACGTTTTGGCTTTTGACTTTCCCTGGCCCTATTACTAACTATTAACTTCTACTAATAATAAAGCGCTTGGGCATCAATTGAAAGCGAGACAAATTTATAGACTTTAGAGTTGGTACACAAAGAGATCTGCTGGAGTTTTAAAGAATGAGGCTTTTAATGTTCCACTTCTTGGACAGTTTGTTTCTGAAGAAAACTCTGAGTCACCAGTAACTTCAGTACACATTTTCTGGTGCTTGGTTTTCCTCTTGCCTACTTGTGTGCTAGTCCTGAGTAGCCCTAATGGAAATCAGGAGCCGGAATGACACGTGCATATCACGAACCTAAGCAATTTCCTGATTTGGAGGTGTCACAAACCATGTGTGCATTCAGGGAAAATCAAAACTCAAATTCCACCATCCTCAAATTAGCTCTGGGGATGGGAGGAGATGTCAGTCCCACTATTAGCAAAGCGAATGAGGACTGACAAATGACCATCTGATTTTTCCTTGCCTTTGTTGTTGGTATTTTGTCTCACTCCTCATCCAATGGGCCAAAGACACTGAAATTAACAGCATCTCAAATACAGACTGTAATCTGAAGTGTTGTATGGACTGTTTGAACAAAACTTGCCCTACAACAGAAAGAACATGATCAGAAGCACTGGTCCCGATGAATTCTTCAGCCCTGGCATTTACTGAGGAGGCATGGAAAACTATGGCTCTTGACTTAGTCAAAGTCTTCAACCAAACTTTAGAATGAAGTTTTAGAGTCAAATTCCTGGCCAAAATAGACATAGTAGGTGCTTCAGTCCTAGATTATGTTTTCACATGAGCGCCTGATTTTCAAATAGAAAAACTAGATTGCCATGTGCTTCTTGAAAAACCACGTTCTTGAACCTAGGGATTTACAGGCCTCACTTGAGTTATGCAGCCTGTCCACGTTTAGACACATTTAGTTAGGAAAAAAAACAGCACTTTCCCCTCTTGGGCTCTCTCTCCTATGGAAATGTTTTTTAACTTGCAAAAGACAACTTGTAGCTCTCTTTGACCTTTAGATCAACAGGATGATCAGGAAAGGACAGAGGAAAGACTGGCCCACATTGCGGATCATCTTGGATTCAGCTGGACAGGTAAAGTGCATGTTGTCTGCTCCAGAGAGAAAGGAGTGTTTACTTTGGATGATTTTCTGATTATCTAAAAAGATTTTATTAAAATATTTCAGAAGCTTATCATCCTTGGGGTACAGAGAGTCCTAAATGCGTTGAGAAGGAAGCTGTTCTGAACAATCACTTGTGGATTTAATAGACTTGAGGCAGCAAACGGTAGTGGAGACAAGTGAAAGTAACATGGAATGAAATGAAATGTTTTCTCAGGCTGGAGGGGTTAAACTGTAATTCACAGACATTTACTTCACTTTGAATGAAATCAGACCAGGGGAGTAGTGATAGTAGTAGCAGACCTCTTTACAAAGGTGGATTTCTTTTTCAGAGCTAGCTAGAGAACTGGACTTCACAGAGGAGCAAATTCACCAGATACGAATTGAAAATCCCAATTCGCTTCAAGACCAGAGCCACGCACTCCTCAAATACTGGCTTGAAAGGGATGGGAAACATGCAACAGGTTTGTCTCCACTTATTGTGCATAACCATCTCCAATCTGCTAGCTGAGGTGATGGGTGTGTGTTGTAAACACAAAGAAAATTGGGAGAATTTAGGGTGCAGAAAGAATGGCTGTGGGTTGTACTCAATGTTGTTTCTAGTCTTTTCTGTATAACACAGCAACTCAACAAATTTGTTAAAAGGAAAAAAACGGAGTGCAAGTTTTTATAGGCAGCCAGTTGTTTCTTTTTAGATTTTACATAGCACTGCTTCTAAATGTATCTAATTTATATACGGTATCAGTCAGTCTCCTGTATATGCCCTTCCTATGGAGAAGGGAGGGAGTGTGCTTGATTCTTGACTGAGCTGGTGTTGTTCCACTGGCACAGATACCAGTTTGACCCAATGTCTCACCAAAATCAACCGCATGGATATCGTTCACCTGATGGAGACCAGCAGCATAGACCCTACGCAGAGCCACGGCACGCGCACGTACGCGGACACGGAGCAGTCCTTGGCATTGGACCACAGCGAAGGTAAGTGGCACCCGCCCCAAACTGCCCAGGGTATCTCTCTAAGGTACCTCATCACTCTGCTCTGAAGCGTTGGAATCCCAGGAATCCCATTTAGAAAGCACAGACCATGTGCGTGGATGCAAGCACGGCATCACAAGAGTCACGTTTCACCAGGTAGATCTGCGCTTTAGCTGATGCTTCAGAAGCAAACGCTGTGCCCAGCAACCTTTGCCCAGTTTACCTTGGGGTTTGGGTTTTTTCCCTTGTACAAGTGCTTTCTGGAAATTTCAGAAGGCTGTATTAGAATTTGACCAAGATATTAAAAAGGAAAACTAGTCCAAGCTTTGACAGAAAACCCCTTTAGATTTTGTAATTCTGTTAGGATGTTATTGCATTTCTTAAGTTTGAAAGTTTAATGGATTAGATCCAAAGGTGGTTGCAAACTGAAGAAACGCCTCCAAATGATTTCACATAAAATCCTCTTTTCCAGAAGTGATACTTTTGTGTGCCCAACTCAATATTGAAGTGTATTAGACATCTGCAAAGGTCCCAGTCTTGAAGAGAATGTAGGAATAGAAGGCTGTTTCTTAGCAATTAACATTCTCATCTCACAGGCATGTAGTTTTAGAATGTTAACCTCTTTGTCCAGCTCAAATTCAGTACAAGCTTTTCTGTTTCCCCCCAATTTATTCCTCAGAGTTCACTAGGTTTCCATTGAATATGGTACATCAATGAGTTACTTCTTGTACCTATGAAGTAGTTTTGTTTGTTTGTTTGTTTGTTTGTTTGTTTGTTTTTGGTGGGGGGGATTGGGGTAATTTTCCCAGAAGCAGATAAATAATGGATGTGGGGGGGGGACAGGACAAGTCACTAAAATCTATCCTAATCAGCTGGAAAAAAATCTGTTGTGTATCTTCTTCTATACTTAGAGGGTTTCAAGCATAATTACTTGAGGTAAATTTCTGGGTAAATGTAATTTTGCCTGTTACTGTCCAATTCTGGCCATAGTAGTGGCAATCCAGCAGTCCTTAGGCTAGCCCTGGAAGCCAGGTGCCCTCCCACTCCAGGCATTCAGGAACTTCAGGTCACGCACTGTGCCCGGGGATTTTCGATGCACACAGAGCATGAGAAGGACTTCGGCATTCCAGGTGGACTCGTAATGATATTTCCCATCTCTCTGTCTTTGCAAGGGTTTTCAGCACTGCAGGAGGAAGTGTACAGCTCAAGGCACAAGCAAGAACAGCAGAGGATATCTAAGGACGGCGAGCCAACCGAGCATCCCCCTCTGGTCTCTGAGGAAGACGTGTCTGTCACTTATTCCCCGTTCCAGGACAGTACACCCAGGAGCGAGGCAGAAGTGTCCATGGCTGAGCTTCTGAGGCAAGCACATAAGGAACAAGTAGAAGCTGAATTCTCAGGGAAATCTCAAGACATGCCAGGGAAACCATCTGCTTCACAACAGGAATATTTGTAAGTGCCAAAAGACCAGGACAAAGCCGTAGGGAGCAGGTTCTTTTCTTTGTGTAGTAAGCGGATTTTACAGTTGAAACTTATGAGCCCACTAGGATTTTCCTCTAATTGTGGGTTTCACTTTTTAATCCATGCAGAGGAAGCCTTAAGGCTGAGGAGAGAAAGTCAGTTTGTCACTGTGAAAGCAAAGCAATAACTGTGTCTAGTACACAGGAAAGAAAAGAGGGTTATTAGAGAAGTGGAGCGGGGTTTATGTGTATTTTTCATGTTTTGGATGACAAGTGATGACATCTTAAAAGGAATCCTAAAGGATCCTCTCTTCAGATTCAGGATGGCTTTTTCAATGGAGGCAAGTTTTTTTTCAATTTAATCATTTCGTACAAAACTCATAACTACCTGGGCTTTTAAAGTGCATTTCACTTTTAAAGTGCATTTCAAATGGCCAAAGGAACAGAAACGGGGTTTTACAGAGGCAAGACACAAGTAATAACACACAATAGAGTAGGCATTTAGAAGACCTGTGCCGCAAAAACTTGAATTCTGAGGTGGGCCTGTCAGTGGGGTTGGTGTCATTTGAAAAGGAATTTGAAATAGATCATGTTTATTTCTCCACAGCTTCCCTGATTATGTGCCCATGCTGAGACCTCTCTGGCAGTGTAGAGTCAGGTATTAATAAGCCAGCAAAATATCAAGAATCCCTATGCAAAGAAGTGATTTTCCTGGAGGTGATTAGCTTTGATGTGGAGACACATCCCCCAACCATCAAAGGGCAGCTGAGTCCAGCAAATGGACTTTGGGGGTTTCTTTTGTTCAGGATATGCCAGGAGGGAGCGTGGGAGACAGAAAATACCATCTAGAAAAACTTCTCTTGCAGTGTTAGGCAAAAATACCAATGCTCCCTAAGGATTTGCATCAGGAAATGAATGTCTTTGAGGAACAGAGAACACTTGTGAGACAATAGTGCCAACACTATGCGAGAGTAATGACAACAGGGGAATATCACTAGGCTGAAGGTCGAATTTGAACTAGATGCAAAATCAGGCTAGATTTAAACAGCTTGTAATGAATGTGCTCCAAGAGGAATTATACAACAATACTGAATGTACAGATGCTTGATGCAGATGTACTCCCTTTTTATATGTGTTACACTATAATGTATTTAATAGTAGGTTTAACAAAACTCACAGTAGTGATTAATCATAGCAGGGTCAACCATGAAAATAGCATTACAAACAAAACTCGAACCTCTACTAAATTTCTATTTGCTAAAGCTCCAGAATTCTGCATGGAAAGTTGGTTTTCCCACTTTGCAGCTGCACAGATTGTGCTCAGTGTCGTAGGTGCCTCACATCCTTCTATAGCGATCCAGGCTCTCCCACTAAAAAAATAAATGGTAATGTGTAGAGATGTGAGGGCACAAGTGAGAGCAAAGCTCTCTGAAATACTTTACAAATACCAAGTTCTGCAGAATTGCACAGAGGGATTGGATATCCATTTGGAGATTTGCTCGGGAAGGCGGGTGGGATTCCCAGCCAGAATATTCTGTAGATCCTGTCAAGGAGTATCATTTATTTCTAGACTTTGCTGGACAACAGACAACGTAACAATATGAAATCAGTGCCTAATGTTCCATTGCTGGAAATTGGGAAGCAGTGCATGGTGGTAACTCACTTGGACCTGTACTTCACAGTGTCACGACTCCAGGAACGGAGCGGTCCGTGGGAGCCGGCAAAGCAGCGAGCGGAAAATCCGCGCACTCGAGCACGGCAAAGGGAGAGTCACAGAGAGCGTCCCCGCAGCCTCCGTCCTCTGCGCAGAGAGGGGACTCTCCCATCGTCCAAGAGCCTGAGGAGCCCCAGCTCCACCCGGAAAGCCTCCCTCCGAGGAGGTCGAGTCTGGTGATAGTGGAGTCCACTGAGGAGCAGACAGAGAACTCTGCAAGGGGCTATGAAGAGGAATCTTTAGAAAAGGTAAGTGAACAACTTGTCCTCAATGTAATTGATGCAGTAAACAAATTTTTATGTCTCTTAAGAATATTTGTAGTGAATTTGCATCTGGCGCTGAGTTTTTTCTCCTTCCTTCTGTGGTTAAAAGGGTTAGGTACAGGCTTTTCTCCTGAGGTTTTCAAAGTTGAAGCAAACCCCAGATCCCAAAATCTAGACTGGTAATTCTGCTTCTGCTCTATCCTTCTTTGTCCTTGGGCCTGTGATGGTTACACCTGTGCCTGAGAGAATGTCAGTAACAAAGGCAGAAACAAACCAAAACAGATGTAACTCGGACCAAGGAATAAAAGTAAAGCTCATAAAGAAAGGCAAGGCTAGCCCAGAGCAGCATGAGAAATGTTGGGAAGGGTCTGTAAAGTCAGTGAGATGGAAAAGAGACAGTGGCAGTGCATTGCAGAGTACTAAGGATGTCCTGGATGGATGGTGTTTATGTAGCAGGCAGGCAGTAAAGAGACAGAGACAGGAGAGTGAAGAGGATACCAAAAAGGTAGGTCTTGGGTTGTGTCAGACAAGGGGACTTCATTGCAGCGTTCAGAGAGGGGAACACATCCATCAGCAAGGAAAGAGCGCAACCATATGGCTTTTAGTAGAGAATTAAAGTTTCCTGGCAGATGAAGGTAATAAACAGCTTGCTTTGCCTGTTCTAAGCAGAAGAAAAGGCGAAGCCATCCTTGGGCAGGAAATTAGCTCGGTAACTCAAGTTAGATCAGAGATGGCCAGCTGTACTTAGGAAGAAATTGTTTCACTTTTGAGTTCTTAGAAACAAGCTCTTCTCTCTTTGCTACTGTGTGGCCAAAGGTATCACCTCTAGAATGAAGGATTTGGGACCTTTGCCTTGGGGATCTCAGGGAAAGGTGGAATTTAAAGTGTATCAGATGATTGAAACAGTATATACTGCAGGGCTCAGTGCAAGGGCTACAGGAGGAACAGGCTGCCCTCGAAATAATGTATGGCTATTTCCTATTTCCTTCTGGTTCTTTTACTGAAGTGAAACAACAGCAGCTGGTACTGCCAAAAATGCCCCCCCACCCCCCTTATTTATTTTCCCCTTATGTTTTTATAACAGAACTATTTCCCAACTGATTCTTTCCAGCCTCTGTTTGCCTTCTGACGTGTTTGTTTAAAATTTTAATTCTTCTGCAGGATAGACAAGTTCAGCACTCATTACTAGTTTTTTCATGATCTTTTCTGAGGCTACTGCTGCACTGTCCTCCAGTCAAAACCGTCCAGTCCTACTGTCTGTACCCTGCACTCTGTACTTCCCCCTGGGGAGGATTAAAAGGCTTTTGTATATTTTTCTGGGTCATTAACCCAGAAAGCATATGCAAAATATAGGAATTGCAGAGCTGGTGCAGGAAGACAGCAGCTGTAGCTAGTGCTAGTACCACATACAGAGTCCTGCTTCCATGCTTCCCCTAGGAGTTAGCAGAGGAGTTAGGTGGGCTAGAGCTCAGCTCGGACGAGGATGAGACCATCACCACCAGGGTCATTCGGCGCCGGGTGATCATTCAGGTACCGAGTGTTGAACGACTGCACGAGCCTGTGCCACCTTAGGCCTTGAGCTGCTGCTGCTCCCAGATAAAGCATCTCCATTAGATACCCCCTTCCAATACCTCAGGATTACACTAACACTGCTAACCCCATAGGTGCCTTGGTAGGAGGAAGATAAGGGCTTATCAACCCCATATACAGCAAGGTCAACTAACATATTTTTGCCTGTGTGCTGTGGCATTGCTTTTCTTTGCATGCCTTTCTAAGAATTTATTTGCAGAACAGCTTTTTTTCCTAACTGCTTTTTTTCCTTTCCCCACTCTGTAACCAATTAATTAACTGATTTTAAAATGGCTTATTTCAAGACCCACATGAAGGCCTCGCTTCACACAACCTTGTTCTTTGTCATACAGGCCGATAGTATGCCTGAAATGCCATCAGAAACAGTCACAGAAGAGCAGTACACAGATGAACATGGCCACACAGTGGTAAAGAAGGTATTGTCAGTTCTGCCCCATGCTACCTTCCTCCTCTCCTGTAAAAGGAAGGAAAAGTCATTCACAGAAATGCCAGACTTTCTGGTGTGAAGGGCCATGATTTGAAGAGGAGACAGCAGAAGGAATGAGAATTTCAGCTCATGAGAGATACCAAAGTTTGAACAATAATTCAGATTCTCAAAATCATTCTGTGTTACAATGTATATCCTAACAGGATGTATTTTGTTAACTTTCATTTAAGGCCAAACAAAATTCTGCATAGGTCCACACATTTAGGAGAAAGTTGTTTATTTCTTTTTTAAAAACTCCACCAGGAAACCCATTCCACCACAATCTTATCTGAGATGTTTGTTTGTTTGCTTGTCCTAATGAAAGCAATGGAAGGCTGGGTCTGTAAGAGTCAGATAAGCCCAGAGTCTAGATCTTTGAAATTTGCTTAGAAAAGCAAATTCTGCACAGCCTGGAAGTGAAAGGGGAACCTCTGTGCTCCTTTCTTTATCTGACAACTCACTGCTCAGCAATTTGGCTTAGGACCTGGCTGAACTGGGCCAGTCGCAAACCCTGTGTTCTGTCTTCTGAGAAGACATCACCCCCTCAGCTGGATAGGCTGGCTCTGGAACCTGTTTGAATTCCTGGTAGAGTAGGCCACCCCAGCCAAAGCTTCCTCAGTTTCATTGCACGGGGGCGAGCGTGACAGTTCTTACAGACGGCTCTGTGCCTCTATCCGTGCCATGTAAAGGTTCGGATCATCCACAGAAGGATGCCCAACTGTCCTCCTGAGCAATTGTGCTTCTTGAACTCTGTCATTCTCTTCCTGCTTTGGCCAGGCAGTGCCTCGAGAGCTTTAGCACCAGAGGAGTCTCGTGAGTAGATGTCAAGGAATAGAACAAGGAACCATCTACACTGGTTCTTTCACATAGGACAAAATGCCCTTTTGAGTGGCAAATACTAGACAGGGAACAAAGAGGAGGATTTTACTGCTACTTCTTTGGGGACTAAACTCCATTCCTTCAGGTGACTCGGAAGATCATCCGGCGATACGTTACTCCAGATGGCATGGAAAAGGAGGAAGTGCTAATGCAGGGAACACCGCAAGCCCCCGTCACTGTGGAGGAGGGAGATGGTTATTCCAAAGTGGTGAAGCGAGTTGTGCTGAAGAGTGGCAGTGAGCACTCAGAGGTAGGGTGTGCTTTGCCTGCAGTGGCACAGAGCAGCAGCACCCCAGCAGGGCTCTTAGCTGCTGCAGCTCAGCGTGCTCATTCTGCCACTCGGTCCGAGGACCCCACAGTTACAGTACGCTCACCTTGCTGCTCTGTTCTCGCTTTGAAGAGCCTAAAAACATCTATGATTTAACAAAAACTATTTCAGAGGCAGGTAATTAAAAACAGAAACACCCTGAAAAGGTAAGTGCCTTCCTGCCACCCATCAGTGTCTGGCCCTACAGGCATTGGGATCAGCACAGCGGATGTGATGGAGGGCCAGAAGTTGGCGATGGGGTGTGCTATCAGCAGTGCTGGGCCAAAAGCAAGGTGTAGCAAGCAGTCATTGGGATTGTGAAAAACATCACTGATACTTTTGCTTGCCAGAATTACTCAGAATTAATTCTTTAGGAGCAAAGTAATAAGAAAAAAGAGTATTTTTTCTTTTTTCCTTTTTTTCAATTTCCTTTTCTTTTTATTTTTTTTTCTCTTTTTTCTATTTTCCTTTTTTTGTTTTCCCTTTTCTCATTTTTTCCCTTTTTTCTTTTTTGTTTTCCCTTTTGTCCTTTTTTTTTTCCTTTTTTCTATTTTCTTTCTTGTTTTTCCTCTTTTTCCTTTTTTCCTCTTTCCTTATTTTCTCTTTTCTCCTTTTTTCTCCTTTTTTCTCCTTTTTTCTCCTTTGTTTTTTCATCATTTATCCCCATTTTTCCCCTTCTTTTTTCCCCTTTTTTTAACTCCTTTTTCACTTTTACTTTTTCCCCCCACTCCTTTTTTTCTTTTTTTTTTCTTTTTTTTTTTTTTTCCAGTAGGCTGACCCTAGCAGACCTACACTTCACCCTGTGGAGCCTGGAGCCCACAGACACAGAATTTGGCCAGTGCACATCCCAAAGGGTGGAATGATCTCCAGCTTACTTGTGCTGTCTAACCTTGCAGGTGACCCTGTCCGAACCCGCTGCTCTCTCTAGTGCCTCCAAATTCCAGTCCGAACCAGTGGAGGGCCGGAAAGTCAGCAAGGTCATAAAGACCACTGTAGTGCACGGAGAGAGGTCGGAGAAACACCTGGGGGATGCCAGCCTGGCTTCTGATCTTCCATCAGCCAAAGAGGACTTTGAAGAGGTAAAAATCACTTCGATTTTTACATTTACAGCATTACAGCAAGAGTTGCCATGATCTCAGGAACAAAGTCTGTTCTGGAAGGTTTTTTGATGGCCCAGCAGACTCAGCTGGCGAGTCCTAAGCTGAGTGTAACTCTGCTCCTATACTCAGCCAAGTGACAAAAATATGCATCTATAAAGAATGTGTAGTGAAAGCTGACACTGCAGAATTAGGTAAGAAACTTGCTAAGACCAGAGGAGAACATCATGGGGCCTTTGTGTGAAGTTCTTAGAAGTCTTGGGTGTGAGTGCAGTTCAAATTCATTCATGTGTTACCACTCATTGTACAAGTGGCTACAGTAAAGCCCACACCCTGGGTAAATGGATGTGTTCCTTCTCTGAATCCAGTTTCTTCTCCCCTTGATTAGCATGTCTTAGGGGTTGAAAAAAATAGATAAATAGATATGAGCTGTGCAGCAGTAGGTGATGTGGGGTTTGTGACCAGGAATCTGGACCAGCAGCCTGGTCCCCCTTTTCTCATGGAGGCCAAACAAGGGGCCAGAACTGACTGGTCAAGGTTCAAAGAGACATCTTGGGAAGGAACACTTAGCTCCCAGCTACTGCCTCCATGAGTCCAGTAGTCTGGAGCCTCTACTGCAATGTGCTTTGGTACAATTGTTACCAAAACAAAACCCTCCCAGAGGAGAAATGCTACGTGAGGTGTCTGCAGGAGGAAGGGATGCTTTAAGGGATGCAGTTGCTTCTTTCAGGTGCCTGGTCAGCATTTTCTCATCATTGGGCTGTGTGGATATGAAGGATGAAGGTAGGAAGAGCTCCAGGTATTTTGGGTGTGTTGTAATTTGAAGTTTATGTTTTCATTGGAGGCTTTGAGCTATACAGGTCACCACATGACAGTGCAAGTCCCTGCTTTGGTAGAGAAAGAAATCAAGAAAGACGACGGATCAGTAATTAAAAGGTTTGGCTTGGCAAGCTGGTGAAGTGTTACTGCACACACATTAACAGGAGTGGCTTGCAGTGGTGCTAAGGCAGTGACTAACCTGGCAGCGGTGACAGCACAAAGGACACTGAAATACAACACACCACACTGCTACGGGAGTTAATACAGAGGCTGGTCCTTATTGCAGGCCTCCAGGGCCAGATATGGAAAATGCCCATTGAATGGGTGGATGGGGAATGAAGGGATGATGGATGGAGAATGGGTGCTGGAGAATGAAGGAATGATGGAGAATTAATGAATGGATGGTGAATGGCTGGGAATGAACAGATGATGAGTGAAGGGAGAATGGGAAAAGGGATGGATGGGATGAATGAGAAATGACTGAATGTTGATGAATGAATGGAGGGTGGGTGGTGAATGCATGGAGTGTGATCATGAGGGGAGTGTGGATGGATGAAGATGTTGAATGAATGGCAGGATGATAGAGAATGAATGAAGGCATGAAGGAATGGATGGGATGAATGAATCACTGGATGATGGTGAAGGAAGGGCTAGATGAATGGACAATGACTGAATGGATGAATCACTGGATGATAGGGAGCTGAGATGGCTGGATGACTCCTTCTTCCTCCTCTTCTTCTTCCTCCTTTTCCTCCTCCTCCTCTTTTTCTTCCTCCTCTTTCTCCTTTTCCTCCTCCTGCTCCAGCATGTATAGCCCATGAATCGTCACACAGCCTCCATTAACATCACCATCAGTCACATCACGATCACTCCCCTGAGATACATCACCCACACTCCCTTCATCCTCATCCACGTAGCCCTCACCACTGTCCATCCAGGCCCCAAGTATCATACAACCTTCATTCGCCAGTCATCCTTCACTCTCCATCCAGTTTCATGCCTTGCTCTCTGGTTCTAGAAATAAGAGGCAGACACAGGGTGATAACCAGGGTTATTTTTATATAAAGACCCTCAGGTGGAAACTGAGGAAGCACACCGTACATGTTAAATGTTTATTGATTTTGAAAGTCATCATATCTGACAAGAGCCCTCAATTAAAAGCACACCCTGTGCAGTAATGCCCCCAGTCTCTAGTACCTTCTAAATCCACTCCCACTTGGATGAGGACTCAGCCCTGTTAAGAAAAATATCTCTCAAAGTGCTGATTTCAACCTTGGTTTCTAAGGAATACCAAGATAGCATAGGGGTCCTGGAAAATACTGAAGCTAAGTTATAATAATAGGCTAAAAAAACCAGACAACAGCGTAAAAATCCATAGGAGTTGACTATTGCATAGTACTTACACCTTGCTGTGCCTTCTCTCCAGCATGTACAATTCTGCCTTGGAAAAGGCTGAAAACCACGATGCTCTCAGACCTCCAGAACTGTGGCCTTTCTAAGTCAGGTCTCTCCTTTTCTTGGTTCCAGGACAATACTAAATAAAGCCAGCACACAGAAGAGGACCGTGATGAAGGACCGCTATGGAAAACACGTTCACATAGAAGAGCTGG
Source organism: Aegithalos caudatus (assembly GCA_013389925.1). NCBI lineage: Eukaryota > Metazoa > Chordata > Aves > Passeriformes > Aegithalidae > Aegithalos > Aegithalos caudatus. Next base: position 419,100 of record WEIU01014764.1, read on the forward strand.
AAGACACCCCAGAAGCACTACCCAGGGATGACCTCCAGCATGACCTCCAGCAGCTTCTCAGGCACTTGTGCCAAGAGGACTGGACACGGGAGGCCGAGTGAGGAGCTGCCGCCCCTGCAGAGCGCCACGCGACCCCTCCCGTACGCAGCCGTCGCCGTCACTGCCGCTCCCACCCGTGCAGCTGCAGTGAATTCATTTCTCCCCATCCCGAGTTTCATTTTGTGCTGTTATGGTTTTTCACCCTGTAAGCTAATTTGTGACCAAAGATAGCATCCTTCAGGCGGGACGATTTATCCGCCGCGCTGGTACCCGGTCGGTGTCGCCGCTCGTCCCCGTCCCCTCGCTCTGGCGCTCGCTTACCGACACGGCCCTCGCCAAGCAGACTTCATCGACAGGCCTCTTCCACTGACTGTGCACGTGCACCGTACAAAGGAGTTGACGTGTGAGCTGTAAATAGCAGAGTATTTGAACTCACGAGGCCGCGGAACGCTCGCCGCCCGCCGGCGTCGTGGGTTACGAGGGGCGGTGACCCTGCGGAACGGGGAGCGCTCACGGAAGGGCGCCAGCCGGACTGCAAACGCTGACTGACCCAGGAGGAAGCGCTGCAGAGCTACCGAGTGCCGACACCTGCCGTTTAGGGATCCGGTCTGGGCCGAAGGCGGCTGTTCACGTCAGTCACAGCTGACCGTGGCCGTTAATAGTGCACACGCCTTCAGAGAGCCACTGAATCATTTCCAAAAGAAAAAGAAGTAAGTATTTCCCCACTAGGTATCCGAGCCACTCGCAGCTCTACCTGCGGCACGTTCGTGTATGGTATTAAAGCCTATAGGTCTGGACCCGTGGCGGGGTGTGCTCAATCCTGACTCCGGTAGCTTCCATCACCGCTTAGCCGACCTCACCGACCGCCTGGGGGCGCTTCCCGCTGGCCACCGCACTGTAGATACCTACGGGACATAGACTTACCCACTATACAAGGAGAATAATTAATTCACCGTGTTTTATCGAGATCGCCTCTTAGCCGACACACGCATGCGGCATTTGAAGGTCAAAACCAAACCCTCCTAGAACCATGTCAGCTTCCTGGCCCTCTTAGCACTGAGCGAGCAGTTTTTATCTTCCGATCAAGTGTTTTTTAAAGAACGAGTGCTCACAATCCTCAGCAGCCGGTTTCTGTTCATATTTTGTTATGTAACTATATTATATATATATATATTTCTAAACCGACCCTCTGAAAACCACATTAGCATGTCTGCACTTTTATTTTCCAAAAGGGGAACGTAGGGATTTGACATTTCTGGGTGTTCTATACCTTAACATTTAACAGAGGGAGCTCTGTAGGGTTTTAGCCTAACACACATACACACAAACACACCGACTTAATGCTTTTAAACAGCTATTTCATTTCTTTAATAGTAGACTCAGCAGCAGAGTGAAACTGACCCTCTCCTCTAGGAGCAATCCTTTGTCCAAGCTTATCTGGCCTTCTACAATTATAGTCCTTTGGGTTTATTTTGTTTGTTTTGGTTTTTTTTTTTTTTTAACGACTCACTCAGTGCTCAGACCAAGGGCACTTCCTCATTAAGGTAATGATGCCAAAAGCATGGAAATGTCTCTGGAGTTCTGGCTTCCTGTGGGCAGAACCACCTGAGGTGCCATGCTGACACTTTTTGGGCAGGCAAGAAAGGAAACTAAAAGAAAAAAAAGTGTTTTGGCAGCCAAACCAAATGAGACCCGTGATGAAACATCTCACAGCACATCATGGCTTCCTGACTGTCCGAGACAGCACGGGAGGGTCTTCAAGGATGGGGCTCTCAAGAAATGCATTTCTGTTGTGTTATTTGCGGTGCAGATGATGTTCTGTGTAACAACATAATGGTTATTCACCTCTTATTTTGATTTTTTGCTGTGTTATCAGAGAACTTGAATACTGTGAGAAGAAGTGAATTTTAAGTTGACGAATCAGCATCTTGTTCCCATGGTGATAACACTAATTGAATATATCTATGAGGGCATGTATTAGTTAAAAATTAAAAAGGTACAACACTAACAATACATAGCTGCAATGTGTACAATGGCTGATTTAACTAAATAAAAATGTACAAGTGTTAAATGTAGCAACGGTGGCTCGTTCGCTTTTACTGCTGGCGTGGTGGGATAAGGGACGGGGACCTCAGCGGCGCTCTCGGGGTCCCAGTGTGCCCAGCTCGCTCACCACGGGCACAGCGACGCCTTGTCAAGGGCACAACATAAGCCTAAAGCTGCCTTTCCTCTCTTCCTCCTCCTTTTCCAATGACAGACAACAGTGTATAAACAAGTCCAACAACTGCAAATCCCACTCAAACCCGCACACAGCAAGAGGAGCCTCACCGCCCGTGCCCGAGAGCGTGGCAGTGTCGGGGAGATGTGAGCCACCACAGAGGCAGGCGAGCACTGCTTTTTGTATGCTTTTAAATCCCAACCCGGTGGGCTTCACCCAACAATGTCAGCAGCCCCAAATACAAACTGCTGAAATACCTTGGCCACTTCTCCTTAATACCTACAGTAAAATAAACACCTTTCCTCTAGTAATTTTTTATTTCTTTAACAAATCATTAAATCCAGGGACTGACTTTGCACTTGATATGCCCACACCAGCAGCAGCAATAATTCAAGTACTAAGTTACTCTTGCTTTCCACCTTGAGAAGCAAAAGGCTTTTTTAAAAAATTCTGTCTATAAAATATATGCACCAGAACCAGCTAAGCTTTTTTTCTACTGTGAATGTAGAACAGCTCAACAATGTGTTTTATTAGCAGAGCCTGTTACTGCGTGCCTCTCTTCCTGGCAAACCCTGGAAGATGCTGGTGGGGCTCTGTGACCAGCAGAGAGCTGTTCACTAAATTCCAGCACCCCTGGTGACCTTAGTGGTAGGTACCACCAAAATGTGGTGGTAGCTCTCTCCTTCCATTGATTACTTCATACTTTTACTTAACATTCCATAAAGGTGGACTACAAGTGTTAGAGCATCCTAAGGTGCTTCCTAGACCACAGGGATTCATGACACAGAATACAGAGAGACGGAAAACACAGACAGAATTCTCTGCTGACAGGTCACGCCATGGATAATCAGAGGATTTTGTAGTTATGAGCCATACACTCCACATACTACAGCCTATAACTTCAGGCCTTTGATAGTGGGCAACTTGCAAATCCAGTACATTTCCCTAAGGAAATAAACCCAAATGGCTTCACCTGCACCTTAAAACACTCACCGTATCCCAGGTCTGACTCTGCAATTGCTGCAAATGCTTGGCACGGGAAGCAGCATTTGAGAACAGCCCAAAGCTACAACAGTTGTCAGGTCTCAAAATATCTGGTAAAGAGGTCAGTGGCTGTGATTCCTGTCAGCACAGTGACAACGCCAGAAAGAGCAGCCGTATCCTCAGCCTCTGCTGTGTTTTCCACTCCCCTATGCAGAGCTGGCCTAAGCCTGTCCTCAGCTGTGGCAGCAGCCATAGGCACAGTCCCACTCTGCTTGCCCTGCCAGCAGGAGAGGATTATACCTCTAGGAGCCCATCGAGCTTGGGGGGAGTTACTTGGGTCTCTGCAGGTAAAGGGAGTAAGGTGAGCTATGAGAAAACACATTTCTGATGTACGGGAAGGGTGTGAGGAGTCACCCTCGTTGCACTGCACGCTGCGGGACTGCGGAGAAACAACGCGGAACCCACAGCTCATTCCTTCAGCTGTTACAGTAACAGCCCAAAGAAGGACCAAGGATGTGCACAACCACCCCCAGAGAGGAAACCTGCTCATACTCCACCACAGACCCAAACTCATTTATCCCACCGAGCCAAAAGGACATTTCCAGAGCACTGAATATCTAGTGAGGGCACCCATTTACTTCCAAAACCATCTGACTCCCTTTTCTCTCCTGCTTTCTGGATCTGCTCCATCGAATCAGCATCCTTTTCCGTGCAATTAAGTTCTGTTGGGTGGTTGTTTTTTGGTTTTGGGTGGGGGTCTTTGTTTTTTAAATTAAATCCAACACTGCCTTTGTCTATCGACATGAACCATTGAACAATATCAGATTCTTTTCAGTTACAAGGCTAAAATTAGGCAAACATCATTCAAACCACAACGTATTTATGGTTACATATCAGATGGAGGGAGAAACGTGACTCTTACAGCACTTCAGTGGTGGAAACTGCAGCGTGGTTCATCTGTTTCATCCAGGAGGATTTTAAGGGGCCATAATCCAGCATTTCAACCTTATTGGCAAAGCAAATTATTTGTTCAAACAATAAACCTCACATAAACGTATCTGCGCAAAACCTCGACAATGGCGCCGCCCCGGCGCGGTTTTTCGCGGCTCTCCCCGGTGCGCGGGCCCGGCCCGTGCCTTCANGCCTCTCTCTTCCGAGGACGCGCGGGGCCGGCGTCCAGGGACAGGCCCCCGTGCCCTGCCCAGCGCCCGGCCGGTGCCGTGGCGTCTCCCCATCCCACCGCGTCCCCTTCCTGCTCTGGCCCGGGGGAGAGCAGGAAACAAAAGCGTCTCAGCAGAACCAACGGCGGAGCCGGCTGAGCCATCCCAGCTCCCCGCACGGCAGCATCGGCCAGGAGGAGGCAGCTGCACTTTGCCAGAGCGGTGAGCGGTGCGGGGCAGTGCTGCCACCGTGTGGGCACACAGCGGTACTGCA
>WEIU01014768.1:9049-89170 GCA_013389925.1 Aegithalos caudatus
TGTTTTTTTTTTTTTTTTTTGGAAACAGATAATTATAATTTAATGGATAGAGGAGAGAACGGAATAAGTTGATGAGAAAACTCAGTATTATAAACATACAATCAGAAATTCTTTGTGTCTGATGTTGGTCTTGCACCCTGTAAAATAGCATTTTTGTTTTCAGAGTCACTTAGAAGCTAATTGCTTGTCCATTTCTATTTCCAAGTAATATTAGCTGCTGACAGTCCGCCCTTACAGAACATTTTCATCTGACTGAAACACCTGAGAATTTTAAGGTGAGATGAGAAAAGGAGAAATTTTTGCCCTCCATGCACCATCTGCTTTGGCAGCTGAGGCAGAAAAGGTGAATTGATTTACTCATGTGATTCTCTGCAAGCAAAGAAGTGGAAGGGAGCAGTGGTCTCCTCATTTCTGTGTTTAGTCTTGCTCCATTAGGCAGCTTTGTGCCATTCACAGTTTTTGTTGGTTTTTTAACTCTCTGATGCCTGTCTTGATACAGTTTAGATTTTTATATGACACTGAACTTTCAGCTGGTTGGGTTTGTTTGTTTGCTTGCTTGGTTTTTGTATGTGAACTGGGTAGAAGTTTCCTGGGGTTTAAATTTTTAAATATGCTTTACATACAGTAGCAGCAGGAATTATATAAAAGAGATATATGAAGGAATAACATTTCTTGTTGTGATCTTTGACTCTGTCCCAAAGAAGGAAGGTTTGGTTAAGAGCTGTAAGATGTTTCACTTAATAACAGCATTTCTCAAAGTAATGTCAGATGTTTAAAAAAAATTATAAATCTAACTTCTCTGTATTATTTATTTTAAAAGTCTTGAAGTGTATAGTTTTCTTCTCTAACATCTAATGGTAAATACAGTGAAAGAGATTAGGTACCGGACCTACATAGAGTTAATATTGAAACAGTGCAAAGCACCATTTTGACTTTTTAAATTCTTCGTATTTTTATGTTTACAAATGAATTTTATCAAGAGTTAGCTGTGTGCATGATTCTAATTAGTATCTCCCCATATTAGATGTAATCCCTTTGTTCTTCATTCAGACAGAACGCCCATTAGGGTCAAAGAAAGTTTTGACTGAATAAGGAATACAACAACTGGCTGTAGTTTTAGTACATATAGGGCCAGATTGTGGGTCAGGGCCAGCTTAAAGTGTACAGCTCCAGTGATTCCACATCTTGTGCATAATAGGCAGGTCCTTCACACTGTTATGATGGTACTTTATTAACATGTCAAATACACAAGAAAAAAACCTGACAGTTTTATGGCTGCACAAAATCTTATTAGCATGTCTTGGTGTTTTGTGTTTCTGAACTGAAATTATGCAAATATGTCTTCAAAAATATTTCCCTGTTTTCATGAGAGAGCGAAGAAAATAAAGTGATCAAAATTTGGTATTAAATACTCAAATAGTTCAGCCAATTAATAAATCTGCCGTTGCAGAATAGAAGGTCTGTGGGCTGGAGCTGGCTCTTAACTTAATGTTAACTTACATTTAATTAGCCAGACCAGATGGAAGCTGGCTAAGCTTCACATGAAGGCTTGTGGGAGAAAGACATAATCTTCCATTTTGTCAAAGGAACTAATACCACAGATTAAAGGTCGGTGTTCTTTTCAGAATTTAAAGAGTGGATGCATCGTGGCTGACAGCAAGAAACAGCAAGGGCACTAACAAATTAGCTTAACCCCTGGATGACTGGTGTACCAGTTCTGCTTTGTTTGCTTCCCCAGTTCAAACCATCGGTCTCCAGTTCCAGTAATAAATCTCAGGGAGATAAGAATGCCTGTAGATTTTATTCTTTTGTCGGGGAAGTAGAGTTGTATGTAGGCAGTTACCCTGGCTAGAGAGATGAAGGTCTGGGAAATGTTTTCTTACTCAGTGGAGTAAAACATCACACTGTTCAGATGCTAAGCACTTGGGATCAGTCTGACAAACCACTTAATTCCCCACCTAACAATGAGTGTGCAAGGAGACAAGTCAAGGAGGCAAGTCAAGAAACCATTCATGTGCTCAAAGAGGTGCACACATGGATCATGTCAGAGTAGGCAGAGCTTAAGGACTAAATCAGGCACGTTCTCTGCTAAGGCTTGGAAATGTAGTGCAAAGAGGAAGTGGCTCTATCAGGCTGAACCTTAAGTAGAGCTGCAAGAAATTGCACGATTTTAGAAGTGGGGAAATGAGAGTCTCTTAAAAAGAAAAAATAAAGAATGAAAGAAAGGGGTTAGGCTTATGCTAATTGTTTGAGCATTCAAGCAGTCTTTGGGGATACTTCCCAGGGGCTTCAGCAAGATAGGAGAGAATTCTTTCTGAGGTGGAGGATATCAACACATACCAAGAAATAATACAAACTTAGAGTTGCTATAAAACATCACATAATTGTGCAGAAAATAAGGTACTCTCAGCAGTAAGTATTAATTATTACAACTTTGGTCTGACATCTTTTTGTATCTTATTTATAGTGGAAATACCTGTGCACAATCTAGCTTGGGAAAGGAAGCTGGGAAATAAACACCTGCTGTTTGAGTCAGGTTTATGCCTGCGTTCATGTACAGCAGTAGGGAATTAAATACCTGTTGGGCTTTCCCCGCTGGAATGCTTGCACTTGTAGAGCTGGTAGGTGTCTTTTGAACACCCAAATAACATAGCAGATCTAAATGCTTAAGTTCCACAGCCATAGCCACTTAAGGTCCCATAATGTGTAAAGTCCCCTGCTAGTCACAATGTATTTTTAAACACTTAAAAACAAGTCTTTCCAAGCATTCTAGAGCTTGTTTCTACATTTGGTAAACTTCTTTGCTACTAGACCACCTTGCCTAGATTGCTGCATGTGGACTTTCCCACAGTGGCCGCTGCCCATTTGATGGTTGTGTCACTTAAGTGAAATCCCTTGGATGAGCTGGGGTCAGTTCTTATAAAGAGTGGAGCATTTTGCAGATCTCAGTTATTAAGCTGTACTTGCTGACAGTCCCAGGAGAGAGGGCTGAGGATCTGAATGAACATGACAACTATGGAACTGTGCAACCTATTTATGATTGCCTTGTGTAGATGGAGATTTGATATGCTGAGGTGATAAAATCTGTGCTGCTGTTTACTGTAGCTGTTTTAGAGTGTGGATAAACACAAGATTCCAGCACCACACTCTGCAAGATGCACAGAGTAAAAAAAAATTAATTTTACCATGGAAAGCTCTTCTACTGTGTCAGCTGAACTAGAGATATGGAATCCCACTGAGTACTTTGAAAGCTATATGCACATGTATTTACATTGATACTTTCATCTCTTTTCTCATTTTTAAATAATTGCATCCTGGGGATGGAAGAATTATTTTACTAGTCCCTGCTTACTAGACCACATTTATCTACAGTTACCAACTGGTGGCAATGGAGATACCACAGTTATTTTCCATTCTAAGTTACTGACATATTTCAGATACCACTTGGGGACAAAATATTTGAAGGAAATGGTAGATTTTAAAACCATTGTAGCTACAAATGATAGAATTAACATTTACTTATCACGTAGCTCATTTCAGCTGTTATAAAAGCAGAGAAGTGTAGGAGTAGGTAGTGCATTATGGGGAGAGGTGTAGGTAGTATGGAAATATTTCTTTTGCTTTCCTTGTCAGGTAAAACAGTGCACATCTAAACTCAGCTCGTGTTCTCTGAGAAATGCCCATATGGTAGAGCCCAGTGGGATTTGTCACAACAAGTACACTTGGAGAGAACTTTTCTGAGCAGTCACTCATCTACCTTTGAGAGGTGTGTCAGGCATCTTCAGGTGGGGATCACACTCAGTATTGTACAGGCACGAGTACAAATTCTACTTTCATTAAACTGAAAAAACTCTGCTGAAACCAGAAGAGTTTGGGAGCTGCCCTTTTCAGGGAAGTTCTGTGCAGTATGAAACTTGCCAAAAACTAATGGATTGTTTGCAGGAAATTGGAAGTTAAAGTGCATGAGTCAGTCTACTTCAAGGCTGAACAGTTTCCACTGAACTTAAATAATGAATGCCAAAACCTAGAGACAGTACAAGCAGCTGCAGTGGTTTTCTTCAGTTGTTTCGTCCAGGCACTGTAAGGGATTTTATGTTTAGCAGAGTCCTCCTTGTCTTTTAGTTCTTCAGGCTTCAAAAGTGTTACATACGTTGTTGTTACTGACAGGGAAACCTTTGCACAAGAAGCAGCGACCCAAGCATTTTTATTTTTGCTTCAAAGCAGTTACTACAGAGTATGAACTAGAATGTGCAGTTTCAGGGGTTTCATCTGCAGGAAACAACTACCATTACTACTTTTGTAATGACAACCAGAAAAGGAGAGGATTGCTTTTTTCCTCAGAAGTGATACTTGTTAGCTTCACACTTCTCAAAATATTCAGGCCATTTACTTCCTGGTGTGTACAAGGATTTCAATACACCTAATGAAATATATCAAACATTAGATGAAAGACAGAGTCATTCTCAATAATTTTGATTTGTGACAGATCTTATGCCCAGAACATATTTGTTCAATAGACTACTTTTTTACCTGGATACTAAATGAATGTCTTTGTAGGAGTGCAGGAAGGGAATGAGGTGTTTGTGTATATGCATGTGGCTTAGATTTCTTTAGTTTGAATTAGTTATTTGATGTCTGTGTGTGTAGAGAGTAGTTGAGGGGATGCAGGGCTGGGCAGATTCTTTGTCCTCTTCTGTGCTCGTGTGCTCCAGTTCTCTCAATATTTGAACCTTCTGAGCATTTCTGAGTTGGAGAATCTCTGAGTGCACCAGAGTTTTGGGATTTTGGATCTTATCCTGATGAGAGAAGCTCCAGGTCACTATAAGCACCTTTGTGGCCCAGAACTGGGCATAGCACTCCAGGTGTGGAAATGCAGGTGCAAAGCATTCCTGTGTCATAGTTTTCCACCATGCACAGCATCCATGCAGCTCTTCAGCTGTGGAGTGGACAAGAGTATGGGCATAAGGTTTTTAAAAAATCTGAATATTTTGCTATTTAAAATTCATATGAAGTTGACCAAATGCTTCTTGGTGAGATTTAGTCTGAGGAAGCTTAACGTTATATAGAAAAGCAATTAACTACTTTTTCAAATAGAGAACAGTCCTGAATCAGGAGGAAAAAATTATTTTGGTTTTGTTTTCTTATCTTTTTCAATTAGATGGAAACATGACTGAGGTTTTCAAAGGCAGCTGTAGACTTTGGTTGTACTGAGTCAATATAGCATTCTGTTACCAAGTCTAGAAAGGTGTCTACCTAGAAGTGCCTCATAAATAATGGCTACAGACTTAGCTGTGTTAATTTACATGCATGTAATTCCTTTCACCCCTCAGTTTCTATCTGAAGCTCTTCCCTGGCATAATTTACCATAAGGCCATGTGGATACTTGCACAAGAGCTGATGATCATGTAGGAGTGAGACTGATCAACAAGTTTGGATCAAGGTGTAATCGACCCTTTCAAAAGCACTGGCCACGACACAGGTTTCTGCATTGGTTTGGGATATTTAATTATTGTATGCCTCAGTTTCCAGATGTGTGAAGTGGTGCAGTGACGGGGATTAAATTTGGAAGAACCTTTGAGCTTTCTCGATGAAAAGTGTTAAGGGTTATTAAGTGTGAATGTGGTGAAAGGCTTAGCAGACAGGTGTGGATTAAAGAAATGGTTTGAAATCCAGTAATTTAGTTCTAGGTTTAATTGAAAGTTGTAATCCCAGCAATTGGTGCCAGTGTCTTCTAGGATTTAAATCCAACGCAGTGGAGCGTGTAATTTAAGGCTTTACAGAACAGCATTAGTGCTTATATGTTTATCACTCAGCACGTGTTAGCATTATTCCTGTGGAATGCTCTTAATTAAAATCCAGGAGCTGCTTACAGTGCATTTGATGCTCACTATCATGAGCACTCAGTCGAGTTAGCAGCAAAATAAATTTAAGGGAACGATTTTTCTCCGAGCTACAGTGTAATTGGCAGGCGCTTTTGTAACTGGTGTTGTCAATGAGCGCACAGGAGGTTTCGGCAGCAGATTCTGTGTTGGTCAAATGACTTCTGTTTTCATTTTTCAAATCCTAATATTAGCTTAAGTCATAGGAAAGGGACTTTCAGTTGGTACAGCAAAAAACAGGATGCTTTTGCAGGAAAGTAACCATTAGGGCATGCCTAGTTTACACATTGTACTCTTAACATCTCATGCTTCAAAGCCAGATTTGTTTTGGAAGAGTTACACCCAGAGAACCTCTTGATAAATGGGCAAAGTATGTTGCTCTGTTTTTGAAGGGAAAGAACAGGCACCAAAAAATGTGTTTTGTAACATAGTATTGCTTCTTTCTGAAATTTTGCATTGTTTTTTGGGACCTGATGCTCGATAGATAGGGTTAATTGTTTCAGTGTGAGCAACCGAAGTTTTAAACATGAATTCTAACTTTTTGACCCCATTAATCATAAAACTGCCCAATCTTGCTTACTGTAACATTGTTTTTTTTTTTAATTGATGAGTCATGAGCATATATTAAATACAATTTCTTTTAAAATATTTTTTTAAAAGTCCTTCTTGCATCTTAAAATGATTTTTTAAGCCAAGAATTTAGCATATGTATGTCAGTACATATTGCAGTGGGCTTATGATATAATAGCTTCAATGAAAATTAGATCTAAATTAGAGTAGACTTTGAAAAAGGGTTGTGGGCACATGTTTTTGGGAGTGGCTGGAAGAACTTACTGTAGGGGAAGGTTCAGCCTGTGTGTGCTCTACCTAGAAACCAGATAGGCTGATGTTTCTGGTTAAAGCAAGATGCAGAATTTAAAGCAAGGAACCGCTGAATATGAAAATTAATTTTTGTGTTTACACAAAAAAGAAAAAATCCAACTATGCTCTAATTAATTTTCTCTGCTTTCCTTTCCAAAAATATGTTTAGAAATTAAATAAAAAGCATTGAAGTATTTCAACAACCAGTTGGTTGCGGGTTTTTTGGTTTTGTTTTGGATGTTTTTATTGTTTTGTTTTGTTTTTTATAATGTCATTAAAACTTCTTTGGAGGATAACAACCCTCTTGAGGACCAAAGCCCTGCCCTGTTACAGCCAACACTTATGGAGTTTTTTAACCCACTCTGTGCAGAGAGAAGTCACAAAACTGAGAAATCACGGAGCTGAGCGAAAACCGAACAAAGACCGTGACAAAATCTAATTCTTTCTGTTGCTCAGTTGAAAAACAAGCGTGTTTTGAAGCCTGTGGCCTTTAAGAAGCTATGAGCATTTAACTCCTGTGTATCTGTTGTGCTGTAAGCCGTGAGCTTGCAGAGCTTCAGGAGCTGAGGTGACCCCCGGCACCGCTGCCTGGGGAAACTGAGGCACGCAGCTCCGGCCTCTGGAGGACGGGCTGCAGGCAGCTCCAGTGCTTGCCCTGCTCTTTGGACTTTGGGGATCACAGTGTTCTCCCTGCTGGCTCGCCCTCTTCCAGGTTATTTTGTTCCTACGCTGCTTCCATGTAATTCTCCCGGAGACTTGTTAATTTGTCTACAGATAAATTGTGTGTACAATTAGCAAAAGCCTTCTTTGGTCGCATTCACCCTTATCCCTCCCCCCTATTTTCCTCTAATTCCTGGTGACCCTTCTTTGACTTTTATTACCTTTTAAGAAGTGGCAGAATCAGGCCATTAAGTTGAAGTGAATTATGAAATACTTAACCCTCATGTTTCCCCTCTGAAACACCAACCCCACACGTATCAGTTACGCACGGAGGGCTTCTTTTTAATAGAAAAATTTGGTGTCTGAGTGTTTGTCTGTAGCCTGGATTGCAACATACATAAGACACAAAAAGCATAAAACCAGAAACTGAATTTTCTCCCTGTCTGAATATCTCCAGGACCTCTACTTTTACCATTTTAAAAATGAATTTTGGATTTAAAAAAAAAATACACTGCGGGGTTCCACACTTTATTCAAGGAGTTAAAAGTCTGGAGCTGTGCTTGATGAGCCAGATGGTCTTCAACAGTAACATTGTTCATATTGTTTAGATTATCCTGTTGCAAGTACAGTGCCTCGTTTACCTTTTATGGAAGAAAGTGTGGAAAATTGACCACAGATGTAAGTAACCAAGAATGATGGCTGAGGCAATTCTTACCAGGCCTCCCTCTCTAACACGCCTGATCCTGCAGATAAAAATAAATAGAGAAATGTGAGGCAGCATGAGAAATATCTAGTGTTACCTATTTAAGTGTTTAATTTGAGCTCTGCGAGCTACTAAAGTCTTTATTTTCTTAGACTGAGATTTCTTCATATTGAACTGGTTTCAGTCTTTCAGTGTAGGCAGCCTGAATGTAGATTTTTATCCTGGTACTAAATAGCACATCATTATATATTTTTTTCCATCCTGGTAAAAAAAAAACGGTGTGGGAAGAAGCCAACTATGCTGACCTCAAACACAGTTTATGGTCCAAAAATCTTCATGAGAAGATTGGTACCCATTTTGTGCTGTAATGAGAGAGCACAAACTCCCCATTAATATTGATTTGATTGGTATCAGAAGCAAAGGCTGCACCAAATTAATTAGTGGTAGCTCATTGTTACTCCTGATAATGGGCTGTTGAATTAGTGAAGCATCTTACAAGTCAGTTTCAGATTGAAATAAACTTTTTTAGACAGGTATCTCTTTTGTGCGGTATCTGGAGTTGGAAGGCTCAACAGAACAAAGGGAAAATGCTGCAAATGAAAGCAATAAAGCCCTGTTTTATAAAGTCCTTTTGTCTCCTATCACTTTTCTTTCTCTCCCTCATTTCCTTCCTGTTATTAGGAGCTGCTGTCAAAGTGCATTTACTTATGGCAAGTGGTTCCCTTCGGAGCCCCTGAGCTGGTGCTGCTGCATTTGCATGCAGGTGCCACAGTGGTGGGGCACAGCCCTGAACTGGGAGCTGTAATGATACAAACACACAGGTTTGCTGTGCCAGGCACTGAGAATCTCCTGTTTGCCCTTCAGCACGGCTTGCCTGCCTCGTGCTCTTTCACAAGGTGGTAGATTCCTCTGACTGTTAAAAGCAACATCTTCCCTTTCTTGCACTAAGCCTGGATTGATCCAGGAAATATTTTCTTTTGCCTGTGCAGTGCTTTTGAATTTGGTTCTGCTTACACTGGTTTCTAGAAGTGTAGACTATCAGATTCTCTTCCTAATATTGTTTAGAGACTTTTCAGAAATTGACAGGAAGAAATGTTTTACAGGGAACAGAGAAGGCTGGAGGTTATGGTGAGAAATACTCAGTTGAGGATGTAATGAAGGATCAGCAGTTCACTCTGGAAACAGATTTCTGAGGCAAAGTTCAGTCAGTCTAAGGTGCTGCTAAGTGGGACGAGAGAGAGTCAATAATAGTTTTTATATTTCTAATACCTGCATTCAAAATATGATAAATTAGATTGGCAGCATGGGGCAGTGTTTTTCATCATTTACCTATCTGATTCTGCTCCCTGTGGGATCTGGAGAGCAAGATCATTTGGACATAACAGCTCTGGCTCTGTGCCTGCAGCTGTAGGGTGGAGAAGGGGGAAGACGTGGGGAGGAGGTGGCAGGAGCAGCACCGGAGTGGGAGATTGGAAAGGTGATAACAAACACGGGCCTTGCAAGGGGAGATGGACAAGGTGAGAGCAGCTTGAATCAGGACAGTGTGTGAGAGGAGAGTGGTGTGGGTGAGAGTGATGCGTGTGGGGGACTGCTGCTGAAGGGAACTGAGCCTGTGCCTGGGGGCCAGCAGCCCCTGACCACTAATCCTGTTCTGTTCCGAGGCTGCATGCAAATTCGCTTTCTTTTTTTTTTTTTGCTTTGTGTCCTCATATTCATGAAATAGTGATAATGGCCATTGTCTGCATCAAAGTGGTATCAGGAGGCTTAAAGTGCCATTGTAGTTCTGAAACAGCAGAGATGTGTTGACCTTCCTTTGTGCCCACAGTTGATAAATGCTTACCTCAGTGACAAATTAAGGGTTTGCTTTCTTCTTCCTGAGCAACCACAGCTATGAAAAGGGTTTGGACACCATCCTGTACTACAGCAGACTTGTTAGCTTAATTGCAATCGGGCTGCACAAGTAACAAAGGGCAGGATTCGCCTGACATGCCCTGTAGTACTAATGAAAATGGAAACATTTGAAGAAAAACAGAAGCTTTCGGGTCCTGGGTTAGGATTAACTCGCTCACTGATGTAACATTTTGCAGCTGACTTCTAAAACTGATCCAGATCTGTCAGGTCAGCTTTTGTGCTTGAGCTGATCATTGAGAAGGGAAACTTCACCTGTGTTTTAACTCATTTAGACTTGAAATTATTTGAAAGATCAACTGAAGTCTAAATGTTACAGAAAATTGTTTTAAAGCAAGGTTTCCCAGGGATGAACACAGATTTCCATCTAAATAAAGCTGCCAACACATGATTCACAAGACCCCAGAGATTTTCCATTAGATAAAGCAGAATTATTGATCTCTGTTAGTACTCTAGAGAGATGAGATGAAAAAGTTTTCATTGTCTGGGCAGGACGAGTCCAAGAGAGCAAAGAGAATAAACACCAGTGTCACACAAACTCCCCAGACTCTGATGAGTGAGACTCTTTGCTTTTGCTGTCATAAAATTTCCTACAGAGGCAAGTGCTGAAGACACAGAACTGCAAAGAATATCTGTGGAGATAGAATTTACACCATTATTCAGTGAAGGGGCTATTTGTTAAATTTTACAGGAATGAGGCAGAGGGCTTAATCAGTGGCAACTCACCAATGCAGTCATTCAGAGTTGGTCCCTACATGGGAAAGTCACATATCCTTGGCTAGAGCTGTACTGTGGTTCTCATGGGCCTGAATCACAAGGGAGACAAATTATCCCTTTTGGGGCAGTTAGACCCTCCTCCTAACCTTGCAAGTGTTGTGGTAAAGGTCAAATAGGCCATAGAAAACACAAGTTTGTGGTTGCAAAAGGCCCACTAATAATGCCTAGAGAAACAGAAGCAAGTTCTTTTGCTAGTTCTCTTCAAAGCTTGAAGAGGACTTGCTGCTCATGCATAAAGGTAAGTCTCATGGAGCAAAGCTGTGCTGCAGAGGGTCTGTGAATACAGAGAGTGGTTTTTCAGCAGGACACAAGCCCAAAGCTCCAAAAGGCATCACTTGATTTGTAGATCATACTAAAGCCTTCTAATGAACAGCCCTATGCAAATATTACATTTTTAAGTGGTATACTGTATTACTCCTCATTTCTGACAGATATGCCAGGAATTTCCTCTTTAACAAACAATGCCTGTCTCGGTAAGAAGCTGGTTTCCATGACTAAAGCTATGATGAGAGCATCAGCCTAGTATGGTTCCAGGAATAACCTACACATTTAGCTTTACTCTGCCAAGAACCCAGAGACTGGTTATTGAGATGAATGGTTTTGGTTAATGTGCACCACAAAGCAGGAAAAAAAGATGCCTATATATTTTAGATAGATAATTATCAAGAATTTGTGTATAAAGGAAAATAATGTATGGTAGGGGAACAGAAATATAAGCCTTGAACTTCCTATCCTGAAAATATAAATCACTGCAAGTTTTAAAGCACTTGCATGACTCATATGCCGAGGTCATAGACCAAATTTGCTGATGGAGGCAGGATGAAACAAATTCGGCTGCATTTTTATGATATTTTTCCTGCTGCTCTTAGCTTTTTATTTACCCAAAGTAATATAATTTTCCAGAGAAGTGTAACAGATCCAACATATGGAACTGCTATCCAGTTCAGTGCTTAGGTGCAGAGCTGAATGGGAACAGTGGTGTGTCAATAAATAGCTTACTGCATGTCAGGCAAAGTAGTCTCTCAGGAACCATATTGCCAGCTTGGCAGGGTTCTGGAAACGGAATCTCCAGTGGAATTGGGGCAGTAATGCAGTCCCTGAATAGGGCCCAGGCCTAGAGGAAATCCAACTCCAGTAACACGAATGCTAAATGGAAGGCAGAGAGAGAGTAACAAGAAAGAGGCACTTGTTAATGTGCAGGTCTATAAATCAAGGGGTTTTTCCTCTTGCTCTACCAGAAACTTTGAGCCAATTTAGTGCATCCCTGAAAGTCAGTGTGCTGTACTTTTTCCACTTGAGAAATAATGACATAACACTGAGTAAACCATTTGCTAATCGATTGTGTTGCCTATTTCTGAGCAACATTTTTGTGCCACAAGAGAAAGCTGTAGGAGTTATGATCTAGGTCTCATCTGCATTCTGGATTTATGCTGGGGAGATTCTGTTGACTTTGAGGTTGTTTCTTTGTTTTCAGTAGCATTGCCGATGTTTAGGTTTTGGACCAACGTAGCTTAGAAAATGAGAGGAGAGTTATTCCTGCATTCAGTTTAAAATGTCAGCACATAGCAAGTCAAGAAGTCTGGCCCCAGGTGAAGGTTTCAGACTTGGATGTGTCTTGATTTAATGGCAGGGAACGAGGCTGGCCTGTTAGGAGCGAGGCTGTATTATTGAGTGTTCCAAATGAGCCGATTTTGTGTGCATGTAAGGTTGTAGTAAGATTTTGTTTATGAAATGATGCATAAAAAAGTGTGTATTTATAGGTATAACGTCATTCTCTTCCTCCTGTGTGTTTAGGGAAAAAGGCAGTGGGCCTGCTTGTGTTGAGTAGCACTTGGACCTTGCAGGGTGTATTGCAAATAATAGTAACATTCTGGGAGAGCTGGAATTCCTCAGGTTCTTGTCAACGTATTTGTTGCCATGTGTCAGCTGTAGATGAACTGTGTCATGTCAGTAGTATTTTATTTTTCAAGGGCCTAATTTTCTTGCATTTGCCACCTAGATCTAGTTGGGATTGCCCCTTTTAAATGACCTTTTTCAGCATTCACGTGTGTTATTTGGGAAGGACGCAGTTTGATAATTTGCATGTCTAAAAACATAACTCTGGTATCTACCTTCTCCCTTTGCATCACACAGCCCGGGCTGGAATCCTTCACTTTTGGATTTTAGCCTGGTGAGGGGAGGGAAGGTTAAATGTCACCCATACCCTCAGTGCCACCCCCAAAGTCCCACATGCCAGGCTCATGTCATCCTCTGGAGGGTAGGGGAAGGCACAAAGGCAGTTTGGAGACATCTCTTTCCTCACTGCAGTTACACCAATAGATGTTGGCACTGCCAGGGATCTAACCTATAATTTCTTGGTAAATGAGTACTTTGTGTGACTCCCAGTTTCTATGACTGTTGTTTCTGCTTATGTATAACATGCAAGGTCTGTCATCTTTTCTTCCATTTACATGATTCCTGGCATTTTAAATTCAGGTAGATTAGATTTAGACTTTTTGTAATGAATCTGCATCATTTTGTGTTCTGCTTGCTCCCGAAATAGCCTGGGGGAACCTGATAGACACAATTTGTGTGTATCATTTAGAGGCATAAGAAAGCATCTGATTGATTCTTTTGCTAGCTCTTTCCTATAATTCTAATCATCATTTCACTGTAGCATTACACCATTGAGGAAAGTATGGGTTTTCAAAGGCAGAATGCTTCCATATTTAGAAGTGGTGATGCTTCAAGGAAAATGGTTCAGAGGTCTTTACAGTGGATTTTCTGCTAGTCCTGGTGTAGCTCAGGTCATAGTTTGCAAGGTAGAAAGATGTCTTGAATTTATTTCACCAACAGTAAGTTCAATTAATTCATTTTTTGTATTATCTCCTGACTTCAGCAGAATATGCAGCAGGTAGGATGCTTCTGTGCAGCTCTGCTGCTGCAAAGCTGTTTGTGTGAAAGCAGAGCTGGGTGCTGATGCTACAGCACATTTCCAGTGGCCAGGGGGAAAGGGACTGATGAGATTTGGCAATGTTTGTTACTGTGCTGGTGGGATGCTTGGAGTCTTCCACATGGCTCTGTCACTTTTACACAGAGCAGAGCAAAGGAGACAGAAACACTGAGGACCTGACCCTGTAATTTTCCAATTGGAATCAATCAGTATAAACAGTAAGGTGAATTCTCTTCTGATGCCAGTCAATGCTCTTCTGTTGGCTTTAGTAAGGCTGTGCCCGTTTGCAGTAGCTGAGGATTAAGCAGTTGCTCTCCTCCCAGCCTTTCTGATGACTTCACATAATTTTTGAAACATAAAAGTCTCATTTCAGGTCTGGGTTGTTGGCTTATGTGTTTAAATTGAAGGCTTGTCAGTTCTCATGTGACGAGCACTCTGAAGAAGATCCACAAGTGAGGTTAGGTAAAACTGTGGTTTTTTCCCCTACTACTATCTGGATTTTCTCAGAACCTAGATAATTTTATCCCATTTGCATCAAACATGCAGGTAACTTTAGAATCCTGCATCTGTATTGTTTCTAGGGAAGCAAAATAAAATTACAAATGACAGTAATTGACATTACATGCTTTAATTGAATTTCCTCCTCTGTGAACCAAAACCTTTTAACCAAGTATTGCAGTGCTATTTCTGTATTTATTTGTTACATGGGTTAATGTGCTATGTGGCAGATCCAGTATTTATCCATTTTCACAAATTAAGCTGTCAGTGTCATGTTGCCTTTGAATTGTTTCCTGTATTGATGGCCAAAATGGCTTGAATAAGACCTTAGTCCTCCCTGGCTATATTTCTGTTTTTACAAAGCTGAAAATTGCAGGGTTGAAAATGAGCCCTTAGGAACAGTTTGGGAAACTCGAGGCCCAAAACATCTTACCAACATGCTGGGTTTGTTCCCTGCAGTGATCTCTGCTAAGGGAAGGGAGAAGTGCACAGGCTTTTTGAAAGGTGATGCTGTTGTTATATTACAGGAATTAGAAATCAAGCCCTGCTTCTTGAGTTTATATTTGTGGCAAGTGAAAATAGCTTACAGAGAGAAGAAGTTCCTCTGCTGGGTCCCCAAGTTGTGCACTTCAGACCTGCTGAAGTTGTCAACTTCTTGCCATGTTATACCCTCTGAGAAAAGAGCTCTACTTTAGCTAATTTTCAGATTTCTTACTTTCTTTCTTACTCTGCTGTAACCTCACCTATTACCTGGGTATGATCTTTTGTCTGCTTCTGTAGGTATAAAAACTCAGCATAAAAGGAACAAATTTCATTTCCTATTTTTTGTCAAATAACTACTTTTGTGCATGCAAAAAAATACTCCTTTATGAACAGATACAAATAATCACTTATAAAATAGGTTGAATTGATGATGCAGGTAGCTGTGACTTCAGACTTCCTGAATTTTCTTAATATATAATAATTTTCAGCATCCCTCTTGACGTTTCAAGTGAAGCATAGGTTTCCTTTAGCTGTACTTTTGTCCCAAAAGGGATTGCCATAATAAGGTATCTGTGACACTTATGATTCTATTCAGAAATTAAGAAAAGGAAGGAACTGTCAGCTCAGTGTTGTCTGTAATTGAATGCTGTTATTCAGCAGCCCAGCAGTGCAGGTTTTCAGTGCCAGAAGGCAGTGGGACTCCAGGAGTCAGAATGGGGAGCCCCACTACCACTTGTGAGTGCAGCATGAAATAGAAATTTTGGCAGGGGAAGCTGCTTTTAGGAGTGACCCAAAGGCTGCAGACCAGTGTGTGTCAGAGACCCTTTAGAACTGGCAGAGAATGTGTTATCAGAGCACTGATAAGAGCTCTGAGACTTCTTCTGCAAGGGGTCACATCTGATATGAAACCTTGTGTAGCACAGCTGAATAACCCTAAGCAGTAAATACCACTCCATTCTCCATACTTGTCTGTTGGCACTGGTATTTTAAATGGAGTTCCAGTGGAAATTAGAAAGGTAACTATTTTCCATGACTTTGAAATGAGCCAGGGATGTGTCACTTCTCTCCTCCTGCTCCAAGTTGAAACAAACACTTAGACATTTTATAGCTTCTGAAAAGTTTTCGTCTGTAGAAAACATCATAGGAATTTGATTTTTAGCCCAAGTAAGTAGTTGCTTGAGATTATATTTTCATTACCATCCCCTTTTGGAAGAACCCATAGACCATAAAACTAGTTTATTTCTTACCAGTAGTTTATTATTCTTTTGATGGCTCATATCTCTTATTTCCCCTGATTTTTAGCTTTTTTATATGCTTTTACCTGTTTCAGGGCTTAATCCTTGTTCCATGTGAGTGTTGCTAATTATTTCAGTAGGGAAGTATTTGTAGAGAAAAGTACTGTGATCAGGATCTGAATTTGGCAATATTTGGTAATATCACGTGCATCTCAGTTCAGACAACAGGACTCAAGTAACACCTGTTGATCAGACTTTGTTTCACAGCAACAAAAACTAAAAAACAAAAAAAAAAAAAAAAAAGGAAAAAGAGAAAGAGATTAAGAAATTTCCCATCCAATTTTGCAGTGTCTATGCACAGACTTTGCTATGCTTTGAGGGAACTCTGACTTTATTCAGGTACAGGGGGAAAAGGTACAAGTTACCCAGAATAGAAACAGACCTGGATCGCTAAAAACCTGTGTTTTGCACTTGCCCTTTGAGCACTTTGTTTAGTTGTATGACTGATAACAAAAGCACACAATCAAAACTGCATCCCAGCCTTCAGAACGCTACTCACCAAGCTGCAAAAAGCAGATTTAGTTTCTTTTGCAGATGGTCTATGAGTCTCATGTGGCATCATATTAAATTATATAGGCAGTCAGTCGCTTGTTCTGAAGCGATGCTCTGAGCCGGGAGTTGTGATGTGCTTGGAGCATTCTGTTGGAAAACAGGCTCGAAAGCTAAAACAGCTCCCCTGAAGAGCAGCAGCACAGGGGCCTGCCAGGGGCTTCAAACACCTCCAGGGCTGCAGTTCCCCCTGGGATGCACTATGAGGGTGGCCCAGAGACCCTACAATGGGCTGTGGAGCATTTTGCCCTAAAGGTAGGAGCCCAGAACGACTCATCTGGTTGTTCTGCTTTTCTGGTTATTGCTTTCTGACCCGGTATTTTTACAATCATAGTTGGTTTTGGTTTGCAGTATTTTGAAGATAATAATGAAAGTTTGTTTTCTTCTCGTTCCTGTCAGACTTTGTTTTCCTGGGTGAAAGAAGAAGAGAATACAGTAGTATGTTAATATTTAATGGTATTTCACGAAAGCATTTCTGCAATATGAAACAGAATTAGCTGTTTCATCCTAGTGATATTTCATAAGATTATGTGTTACTATTAGCTTCAGTTTGGTAGAAGTGCAGTCTTTGGGTAATACTGGCTCCAGTGTGAAAATAGTGATTTTTATCAGCTGAATTTCCACTCAGGGCAACTTTTCATTTGTAGTCAAAAGCATGCGTGGAAGATAGCAATTTTCAAATGGACTATGCGTTGTGCAGTCAGTAAGCTTAATATTCATGCTTACTAAAAGGAAAACTTCATGGCACTATGCACTTTCTAAGAGGAATAGTAACACAAACTCATTTATGACATCAAAGCTGAAGGCTGCAGATTATTTCTGGGAAACTCCAAATGTCTTAGTGCCATGAAGTAAAACCCATTTGAGATTTTTTTGCGTGGATGATTGAGTTGCAGGTTTAGGAATGTGCACCTGCAAAGTAGGAAATACAGCCACAGGTAGTGTTGGTGTGATTGTTCCTCATGATGAAATTGATTCATTGGCAATGACAGCAACCCAGGAAATGCATTTAACAGGTTCACACAGAGGTGTTTCCCTTGTCTGACAACTCTTGACAGGTGCTAGCAAGTGCTGCTCCGAAATTCCAGCTTGTTGGAGATCTCTTGGAAGAGACAGTGGCAATGCATGTGCAGTTCAGGGCTGGGGCTTTACCCTTGGATGTGCTGTCCTCACAGAGACGCCACATCAGATGAACAGTTCAGTGAGGGGGCTTGTTCTAGACAGGGCATGTGGAAGCTGGAGCAGCTGTTTGATTTTATAAGGAAATAAGCAAAATTAGGAATGTGTGGAGAGTACCAGGCAGGGCCTGTGAAGGGCAAGCCACAGGACTGGATGAAAATCATTACTGCTGGTTTATATGGAAAAAAAGGGTGTTTTCTTTGCCATGGTATGGGTTGGGAAAGCAAGAGGTACAAGTATTCCTGTCTGCTCTGTCAGGCTAATGTAACATTAGAGACAAGCTTTTAAGGCTGTATTTTAAGTGCCAGGCTTCCATTTTACAAGTGCAATTTGTCTGCAGAAAGGAAACATGTAGATGTATTCCTTAAACTAGAATTGTGTTTTTTTCTCTGCTGCAGAATGAGGATACTGCTGTTTCCTTCTGTTAAATGAATTAATTCTGATTAAGGGATTTGAAAACCTAGGCTGGAAAGTGTTGATTTATTTCCTGTGCAAATTGAGAACAAATTCTGCTTTCCTAAGCCAAACACAATTTCTAGTTTGTGCTACCAAAGTCCTGTCTTGCATCATCATCTTACACTTTTGTGTAAATGTGTTTTAGGAGGCTGGCACAGCCACACTATTGATCACACCACACTGTGATTTATGCCAGCTGACCAAAGTCCTCCCTCAAGCCAGGGATTTCCACAGACAGCCCTGATATTATATCCCTTTTCATCCCTGAACTAGTCCTAAATGCTGTATGGCTGGGAGAAGCAGAGGGGCTTCCACACATCAGATGTGCAGCTTGAGAATGCACACTCATAGGAGATGAGGATGGGGAAGGAAGTTCCCCTTTTCCCAGGTCCTTGCTCTAGCAATGGAAGCCTGAAGCTTTTCTGCTGTCAAGTGCACGTTAATCTCCATGTTAGCCAAGAGAACCCCAAAGAGTAGTTTAGTCTTCAGGATGCTAGAAGATATATTTCTTCCATTTTAAGGTTTTACTTTGCTGCCTTTTACCAAATCCACTCCTTTTTCTTTCAGAATGTAGCTGGGTTTCTGTTAATCCAGCCAAAGCCACAGCCTATTTTTGCCATGTTGAAGGCCTGTCTTTAGATCCCAATTCCCAAATTATATCCCAATGCTGTCCTTGACTACAAACTTTAATTCCCTAGGACACATTGCAGAGACTTTAAGAAACCATCTCTGTGTTAGGCACAAATATTAAACATAGCAAGAAATTGAAAATCTTTAAAGTCAAGGGGAAAAACAGAATTAGATATTGCAAGTCAATTCTGCTCCTGAATCTGAGAACCATGGTTAGATACTCAGGATTTACACAGAAGGTAGAAAAGAATGGACTGCAGACTAGAAATTGTGCAAATAAGTAATATATCTACCTGTTTGTATTTGCTATTATTTGTATTCCTTCAGGTGACTCTTATCCCATCTTTCCTGTATTTGCTACTTCTCCAGCCGATGGTGTCAACCCCAAACTTCATCCTGGTCGATTTTGATAGTAAAGAAAGATCTTGAAGGATGAGAAGCTCTCATAAGATACTAAAGTGGTTTTGAGAGTTTTGAGGTTTTTTTCCTCCTGGGATGTAGAAATGCTTGGCCACTTATTACAAATCTTTTAATCCTTTGTCACAGAGTTTTCCTTGAAGATGATGAGGTGCTTATCTCAAAACACAAGTAGTTCTAGGAACTTGCAGTTTGAAAATGGGGCTATGTGTGACACATAAACCATTTTGTGGTCTCTGAGAAGCTTTAACTTTCCAGTAAAAGTAGTCATTTTTCTATTTCTTTTAAGAAAAGGCACTCATCTAGATTACTGAGATGCAGTGGGTCTCTCTGAACTTTTTCTCCTTCAAAAACAAGGCTTATATACACACGAAGAAAAGAGCAAGAAATTCAGGAAATCCTCAGCTTGCTACTAGTGTGCCCTCACATTCCTGAGAACTATTTTGGGGTTTTCTCTTAGGAATAGCTAGAACTTGTTGAGCTGGGAAAGGCTTCTTGGAACAGATCCTTGGTTTTGTCTTCTCTGCATGAGCGCCTCTTGTTGATGTTGGAATAGCTGCTCTTAGCTGGTGGGTGATTCACAAAATGAGGCAAGTCAGCCCTATAAAATCTGATTCTCCACTCCACAATGTTTGAAAAAAATAGTTGCAGCAAGCTGGTGAGTGTGGAAGAAGAACAATTGCCTCCACTTGTGCCAGGAGGTATGTCTGCCTCTCTTCTGGGTATAGCTACCTGCAGATTTGTTGTAACTTGAAAAATATCAAAATGTCAGTGAAGAGGATATAAATGCTTTCCCTTCTTCTCTGTATGGCCCCAAGTACTCCCTGTAATTCTGAGATCCATCAGTAAATCAGTTCGGAGATCTCCCAGTACATATCTCAGTAAGCTGGAAACCTTAGCTGTCAGAGGATTTGTTTCCATAAAGTGCTTTGCTGTCAAAGGATTTGTTTCTATAAAGTATTTTGTGTGTAGGGGTACCACATGCAGACCAGCTAACAACCTGTATGTTTCTGTTGCACAAACACCCTACCAAAGTATCTGAGGCTCTCTGGAGTTTGTTTTGGGATCAGATTCCGCACAGCACATTTTGATAAGAACTTGGAATGGTCACAGCATTTCTCATATGCATGGTTTGTTCTTCGGTGGGAAAAAGAATCTGCATCAATTGAACTCTTATCTGAATTTGTTCCCAAAATTACCTTCTGAGACTTTTCAGCAGGGTTTTAAACACTCCTGTAGGGTGACAGGCTTTTGAGCACATCTGCAGATACTGCTTATGTATTTTAAAAGATGTGGTGAGAGGATGTGCAGAAGGAATGAATGGAATGACTGGCATCTGTGTTAGCTTGGCACTTCACTGCTTATTACGTCTTAGAAACTAGAGGGAAATTCTGAGAAAGAACCTTCATCCCAAATGAAATGTGAAAGCATGGAAGGCTTAATTAAGCTGGTAAAAGAGAATTGTGTGTACTCTTTTAAAAAAGGACTGAGTTTGCTTCCTAATTTGTTGTTTTTTACCTATCCAGACCAGACATCTGTCTGTCTGTGGAGGGTTTTTTCCCTGCCAATGGCAAAAAAAAAGAAAGGAGCATCAAACTAGTCCCTGAGGTACTTGAGAGTGGCTTTGGACTTTAAAGAAAGTTCAAGGCAAAAGGCATTTAATTTGTTTTGCATACAGAAAAATCAAATCAAAATATTTCTCCCATCTCTCTTTGTGAACAGCATTACTCCTGTTCCTTTTGTGTGCATGCCATGTTTGGTTTAATGGAGAAATGAGAAAAGAAAATAGATTCTTTTTTGGAGACTGAGTACTAATGCAGAAACATTAAAGGCAGGCACATTGTTGTCAGCCAGTTTGCATATTTATTTACTTTTACAAATGGTTGGCTTGGAGTCAGCAGTTAATGGAATGAGAATGATGTTCCTGTACAGATCATTTCCTGAGAAACATTTTCAATTACAAACATATCTCTGCTTTTCTTCCCCCATTTGTTATGTCTTGGAGAATAAATGGGGAGTAGCATTTACAACTTAAGGTTTATGTTCTGAAGACAATTTTAACAATGATCCCCACATAAAAAGGCCCTTTTGTAGTTGCAGACATATGTTTATGATGTTTTGTGCTGTGAATATCAAATTTCTGGTGGACGCTGTGTCACACTCTGCAAACTTGTAAACATCTATAAATCCATTGGATCATTTTAGTGCCATGTGTAATGCAGATTTATTGTCTTTTGTGTGGATTTCTTTTGTTTCGGAGTTAAAGTTGAGCTGCCAGAATCCATGTTTAATGAATTATGTATTCCAGTAAATTAGACAGTACTATTTTAGATTAATGTTTTCCCTTTGTGGACGTATAAGATGCACATGCACAGGTATTAGAAATGAACATTTTGGATAGGTGGCCCGGAAAGCACTTATGTAAATTTGCCTGACTAAATAGTATAATTCTATAAAAGCCTGAACTATGACTCTTCAAAAATGTTTTTGCTTTCTTTTTTTCTCTCATTCTCTAGCTGTCTTAAGTAATTTCAGTCTATTTTCTCATTTACCAGTACAAATCCAGAATTACCCCACTGGAATTAAATCAGTTTATAGAACTGAAGTATGTGAGACGGAACAGGAGTCCCGCTGAGCCAGTGAGCTGGTATAAATCAGCACAAATCCACTGAGATCTGTGTGGATACAGTCATTTACACTCAAGTCTGCATTACAGGCTATCAAGGCACTAGAAGAATTAAAGCTGCTGTTGTGCACGAGTGGTTATAAAAGCAAACCACCAAGGCCATGGGCGTTTACCAGAAATTTGCACCCGATAAAAGGGAATGTGAAACCAAAACCCGATTAATCTAAATTTGGCTCAGCTATAATTGAGTGTATGTCTTATACAAGAGCAATAAAGACATTTTGTGCTGAAAATTGGCATTTTTCTAATCTGGCTGTAGTTTCTGGCTACATATCTAAATGTATGTAGCAAAGGCATGTATAGGCATGCATGTTTGAAAATGGGCATACATACAGATATCTGGGGTTATTCTGGCAATATGGTGTCTGCAGCCAGCCTTCCAAATGGTGCTTGTTCCAGGAAAAAATAGCTTAAGATAGAGACATGTAAAGCTGCTGCCTACTGTAGAAGTTTAAAATATCAGGTAGATTTTGACTTTCTTATTGAAAGCTTAAACTCATGAAAGCATGTGAATGTCAGCTTCCACAAAAAAAAAAAAAAAAAAAAAAAAAAAAAAAAAAAAAAGAGCTTGAATGGACAACCTTTATGCTAGAGAAAGAAAGGCAATTAAAGATCTGCAGAAATGTTATGTATTTATATATGTCTGTGGGTGTATGTGTACGTGTATATCTATCTAAACCTCCTGGATTTGAAAGATTGAGGTTAGAAGCAGTGTGGCATTGTGCTCCTCCAAAATTATGGTTTGGTTCTGGTTAATCACACACTTTCAGGATTCATCCATTCCTGTTGTAGCACTTCAGTAACTTTAATTTTGTAAGTACAGAACCAGTTACATGGGGGAAGACATGGCTGCAGCACTCAGAGGAGAGGCTGTTTTACTCTGCATCTTGCTGTATTTGTTTAATGATTCTTCAGATGGATATGAAATACATCTAAACCACAGAGAGTGCACTGGGTGATGTGGCATTGCTGAGCTCAGTTAAATAATGAGATGTGTTTCATTCAAATCAGAGTAACTCTAAGCCCTGAATACTAAATAGGGCAGCAAAAAGCCTTCAGCACACAAAATAAACGAGCAAAAAACCCAAATGAAACTGTCTAATAAATACAATGTGGAGCAACAGGCTGCATGTACTGGAGGAATTAAGGCAATTTGAACCGTATGGGCAGCGCTCCACTCTCAGATGTGCAGCTCCAATGGCAGATGGATGCACACATCACAGGGCAGGCTCTGGCTCGGAGCACACGCCTGGATTTGATAGCATAGGTTTATGACCTCGTAATCCTAGAGCATCTGAAACAGTAAGAATTCCATCCAGCTTAAAATAGCTGCTGTACTTGCTGTTGATAGAGGCTCGTGGGCTCCCCGGCTCCGGGGCCAAATTTGGTGCTGGCATGATGGGAGGAAGTCTGTTGACAGCTGATAGCAGTGGAGTTGCACTTGATTACATCATAAGAAATTTGGCATGTGGAGCTGAATCAGAAGTCTGAGCAGAAATGTCCATTCCTCATCCAGAGTTAAAACTGGGACTTTCATGTTGCCAATCCACAGAGATTTGTCTGGCACAGATGTAGCTGTTGCTTTTCAGGGTCTTGCTTTAACAGTGCATTCCCCCAGTTCCAGTCAGCATGGTTACTGAAGAAAATCCCTGAAGGACTGGATTTTGCTGTCATGTCCAAGGGAATGAAGTCCCTAATCTTCCCAATAGCAGCAGGATGAGCATAAGCCCTGTGGGAGATGATGAACTGTGCTGGATCTGGGTCACAGGAGAGAGTGAGAGCACAAAGGGGTCTGAGCTCTAATTGCTGGGCTTGTCCAGTGGCCAAGCACGCCCTGTGTCCAGCACACAACCCTGGATGCTGTCCTTCACAGGAGCTGCCACAGCTCCCAGTGCACTGCTCTGGCTCCTGGCAGAGATGAGCTGCTGCAGGTACATCCCATCCTCTCATCCCTTATACTTACATCAGTAAGGCTCTGAGTGCAGCTCTTACTGATGCTCCAAAGCCATTCCTCAAAGTATTTCAAGAAATTAGATTATGTTATGTTAATTTCAGCCTCTGCAAAACTTGCCCCAATCCTGTGTTCTTTCTTTTTATTAAAATGCTAAGTTGCTGAAGTGATTTTCATGAAAATTAATTAAAACAAATTAATGAAAAGCAGCTGAGAAATGGACTCCTCTACTAGAACTGTGGTATGCAAACTCTTAACCTCAATCACATATTTGTGGTTGCTCTATAAACACCTAAGTGTATAGCAGTGATTTGTCATGGTATTTTTTTTGATGGAAATTCTTAAAAAGTGAGGCTATACTACATAATACATTTTCTCTCGGTTTACATACAGCTTGATATCATGCATGTGCTTACCTGTTCCATTTAGTAGTATCACTAATCTGCAGTTAAATCTTTGCTCTTCAGTATTGGGAAAGAAATGAAAAAGATGCTGTCAGGCTCAGGGTTTCTCTGTCATGTTTTCTGCTTGTGGGGGTCAGGAGGGCAGGAGGACCCTTTATCATGGCACTAATTCCAGCCTGGGGATGCACTGCAGAATGCAGAGGCTGAGGAGGAGCTGTCCTCTCCAAAAACTGAATCCATCTGGGATCTTTGGATCATCTGGAGGTGTAGTGGGTAGGTTCTGCAGATGGCTCTGGCAGGTGTGCAAAATGTCTGTGCTTACAGCAGTGTGCAGAAAGCAGAGCTTAGCCCCTGCTGTGCAGTAAATATAACACTTGCATTCTAGAGCATGTCAATGTTTTAGTTCTCCGTGTATGTTTATTATTATCTTATTTGTATTTTATGTTCCCTTTTCATGCAAAGATGTGGCAGGGGTTTGTTTGCTTTCTCTTATTTTCTGAGAATATGATGGAGGTCATGTTATTAAAGGTAGAATGTTGTGCACGTCAGAGGACAGGTATGGCAAGGTTCAGTGGGCCTTGTAAAGAATTCCTTACATGACCTTCAACCTTAAAAGGTCCACTCAGCCTCCTTGGAGACTTGCCAGCAAGCTCTGCGAGCAGGCTGCTCCCTGGAGAAAGGAACCAAAAGGTTTCATTACTGCCCTTCACTTGGAAAATGAGCTGACTGCCTTCTCCAGTGTGTCTCACCCAAGCAGAGCATCCAGCCCTTTGGGATAGCAGAGCTCAGTGGGGGCAGTTGGCTTGAATAGATTTTATTTACCATGCTCCCCCTTGGGACAGATGTGAAAAAATCCCACGTTTTCTGCCTGGGGAGCTTTGTGCGGAAGTCCTCCATGAGCTAAACATTTCAGAGCAGAAGGGCCTCCACAGGGAAGTTTTCTGCCTGCTGACATTTTTATGTCCATAACAGTTTTGGAAAAAAAAAAAAAAAAAGTTAAAACAAAATAAAATCAAAGAGGTTAATGAAACCAACAGTGATTTTCTCTGAGGAGTGCTAGCAGTTTCAACAATTGCCATTAAGTGCAAGCAGTTCCCAAGATTGTACATGCTAGACCAACTTCATCCTTGCTATAACTCCTCAGAACTCAGTGGAGTTACATGAGGGATTAATTTGGTCCATTGCTTTCAGCCATCAGTTTTAGAGAATATACAACAATCGAGGGAACTATTATTGTCAACGTTGTTTTATAACTCTTTGGAGCTGCTCAGTATTTGTATGCTATGGGTACATAAGCAGGGTGAGTGTATGGAGTGAAGTTATGGGTTCAGTGTTGAAGGCAGTGGATTTTTCAGAGTTATTTCTGTACCATTAAAAGTAATAAACATTTTAGCAGCCACTATTGCTTTGAGTCTTACATAGATGCTTGAATACAGCTACACAGATTCTTGAAGCCTGCACAGAAACATTTCATCTGGCAGACCACAAAACCTTTCAGGAAGCATAGAAAATATTTGGAAATTTCTAAGTCCTGTTATCACACCAGCTGACTGATGACCATGACGTTTATGTGAATTTAACTATATTTATTGCATCAAGGAAATTAAGGCACAGAGGTGAAACTTCCAAAAGCTAACTTACAAGGCAACCATGAGAGTAGAGACAAAACAGATCTTTAGACTACTTCTCTGTTTTCTTAGAAACCAAATTGTCTCTGTAATTTTCAGATTAAACTGAGGAAAGCATCAGCTGGTAAATCTGAATTGTTGGACGGTGAATCTTGCATCTGCACATAAGTCAGATATTTCAGTACATGTCAGAAGGTGTGGACAACTGCCTGAATCTTTAGGCTGCATGTAGGATTGTTGGATTAAGTTATTTAAGTTTAAACTGTGACTGGAACAGATAGCTAACCAGTTCTGTTAAAGGTGTGTGCCCTGGAAATTGAGTGGTCAAAGCAATATTACTTACTGGTCATGGATAGGGCAGCAAGCCGCTTTCCTGGTTTGGTAAATCAGCTTTGCACTGATTTCTTGTTGACAAAGCAAGGTCCAAACTTGTGTGATCCCCACTCTGGTTCCCTCCCTGCTCAGTGCTGGGAGTTCTTCCACAGCACAGGATTGTGTGTTGGCTTGTTGGGATTTCTTGCTCTCTGTTAGGGAGGAATGTAGGGCAGTGAAGGAAGGGTTTTGTCTTTGCAACCTGTTAAAGCTTAGGTCATCCAGAGGAATGAACAAAGTTGCTCTGGCCTGTTCCAGAGTACAGGAGAAGTGACAGGCTTCCCTTTGCATCACTTCTCTGGATCGTTCTGGTCTTTCCTTCTCAAGCACATTGATTTTTGTAGAATTTGGGGACTTTGGCTGAGTAAGACCTTGTCCATATTTCCTGACAACTGCTGGCATCTCCAAACTGTGGGGTCTTGGATTAATTCCCCATTCCTCTGTCCAAGTTCTTTCCCAACCTGTGTCGACTCCACACTAAGGCAACACTTCTAAGGGTCCATCCTCCTACACTGTGTCCTGCTGCTGTGATTTCTGATCAGGAAAGGCCAAGAACTAAGCCCAGATCATCCTGCAGCCTGCTGCAGCTAGGCAGTGCAGACCCCCAGCATCCTGGACAGCAGAACGTGCTGTGTGCTGCAGCTGCACCCTCAGCCCAGAATGATTCCTCATCCTGGTAACTCCTGGGTGGGTACACAGCCACACCAGCTCTTCCCAAGGAGCTGAACTTGAAGCATCTCCAGAGCCACGGGTGACATACTGACAGCAATAACCATCTCCCTCAGCTGAAATGATTCATTGGTGTTAAAATGTCAGGGCCATTAACATGCAAGTGGGCCTTTTAAAAATGTGAGGACATTGGGGCATATCCTGGAAAAGATTTGAGGTACTTGCGTTGGTTCCAGCACCGTTATCCATGAAAAAATGTACTCATACAAGTAAAGGTTTGTTGGCTGGGCCTCCTGTTTTTGTTAGCTTTACTTTATTGCTCTAATTACACCCAGTGGCTTATCTAATAGAGTCATGTTCTTACAAAGAAATTAAGACAATTAATGCTACTTTTAGTGAGAGTGAAATAGTAAGTAAAATTAAACTGAAATTTGACCAAGCTTTTTCTTTTTTTATTTCCTAGTGTCTGAATTACAGGAAGAAGGAATAAATGCCATTAACTTACCTCTCAGTCCCATTCCATTTGAACTAGACCCTGAGGACACTATGCTAGGTAATTCACAACAATTTTACATCTCAACATGAAAGCTTGATGTAAAATGAGGTGTTGTGCCTGGGATAGTTTCTAATGTTTTTCTTCCAAACCTTCCAGAGGAAAATGAAGTCCGAACAATGGTGGATCCAAATTCAAGAAATGATCCAAAATTACAAGAACTAATGAAGGTAATGAAAGCATGTAAAC
This sequence comes from Aegithalos caudatus, assembly GCA_013389925.1. Lineage (NCBI taxonomy): Eukaryota > Metazoa > Chordata > Aves > Passeriformes > Aegithalidae > Aegithalos > Aegithalos caudatus. Next base: position 36,729 of record WEIU01014768.1, read on the forward strand.
CCTCTCAGGAAAGTGGAACTGTTTTTTAATGCCTTCCCTGCCTCTTTCACTTGAACTCTTCAAAGCACAAGTTAGATACTAATTAGTTGGAACCCCGTGGTGCGTACATCCCAGTGAAATGGGGAGGTCGTTTGTGGCAGTATCTTTCTCTAGATGTGGCACAGAGAGACTTAAACATTTCTGTTAAAATCTTAAGTCCAGAGTGTCAGTCCTGTCCAACCCCCAATCTAAGATCACACTGACTTTGCCTGGTCTTTGTGATTCTTGGGGTTAGAACTTTAGCAGGACGCTTCATTAAAATCAACTTCAGCACCTTTTGCTTCACGAGATGTTAAAATACTACTGAAAGCAAGGGAAAAACTTCACTCCAGAAGACACTGCATCAATTAGTGTTTGTCTAGACCTTGTGGTGCATTGGCACAGCCACCTCAGATGAGTCCTTCCTGAGTCTTTGCTGTTTGCTCCTGAAGGTCAGACTGCATTTTGAGCCATTGCGGCTTTGGTATTCTTTCTGCTGAGAAAAATGACATGTGTTTTAAATTGCAAATGAATAGTGTATAATACTGCCAAATTTGTGTTTCCCATATAGGTATTAATTGACTGGATTAATGATGTGTTGGTAGGAGAGAGGATTATTGTGAAGGACTTGGCTGAAGACCTGTATGATGGACAAGTCTTGCAGAAGTTATTTGGTAAGAAAAAATACATGTGCACAGTGTTGAGGCACTTTGTCAATAAGTGGATTTTCTTTGCACTGTCCAAGCACTTGGTCTTGTTTCTGCCCAGGAGCCTCAGTATCACCTAACATGTATGCCACTAAGTGATACAAAAACAGCATTGTGTTGTGAGACCCCTGAGCCCTGGGCTGTATGCACAGCCCTCGTGGCTGCAGGGCAATGTGTGGTGCTCTGCAGCTGATGAGAACAGCACAAAGCCTACCTGGGGTGCTGCAGAGGGAGAGCTCTTGTCTTGGCAACAGTGTTCACTCCAATTAAATTTATTATCTGCATATGGGCTGCACAAACTTCACCGTGTTACAAGTGGAAAGTAAGTTTGAAGGTAAGGGCATTCTCAGTACCATGGTGGATGTTTTTAATCTCTGCTCATTCCACATGGTTTATTCACATTGCAAGGTTCCTCTGGAAAGTTGGAATTTCTCTCTGGTTTGATGTCTGGCTTTTAACATGACTGAGGTAATGGTGCCCAGTGGACTGCAAACTGAGCTTCAGCTGAAAAACAGATAGAGGAAAGAAACTGCTAATGCAGAGTTGGCATGTGCTTTTTACACTGTTGGCTTGAAAGTCATTTTCTTAGTTATTACAGCTCATAAAGTCACCAGTAAATTTCTTTCCAGTATCCTAAATGGATCTTGAAACATCACGTGAGCACTTCTAATAAAGACTTCCCAGACTATTCCCTTCTATGAATGGTTAAGCTATTGAATATATTTTGATGGAACTGGATATGCCCAGAGTGAGCGATTGGATTGTCATGGGCAGACCTCCAGTGACTTCACCCAAAATTAAAAAATGTGTATCAGACACAGCCTGACTCTAAATATGCATATACTGATCCAGCATTTATTGATTTCAGAGGAATCTTTTCCATTACCCTTAATTCCTTGTGGATCAGGTCTCTGCTTACTAAATCTTGGGTCTTGTGGTGAGACTATGCACAAACTGATTTCTGAGGGGGCACAAGAAACCTGTGGAGATAGCAGCTCTTAGGCAGGACTAAGAGATAGCTGGATTAGGAGATAGCAGTCTGTTAGGCAGGATTAGGAGATAGCAGACTCTTAGACTGGTAGTTTAGGCTCACTCCCTTTGGGAAGATACTCAGTTGGCTTTGATGGGAACAAGATCAGCTCTTACCAAATAAGATATCTCTTACCAAGGTACTCTTCTGTAGAGGTAAATTAATAAGTGACCGAGCATTTTGGTTCTGGTGTTGTCACCAGGGAGCTGCTTTATTTTCTTTGCTTACTCTTTAAGGGTAAACAATAAACCATGGATGTATATACATAGCAACTGTACTAATTGTAACAAACCAATTCATAAAGCATTTAAAAATCTACTGCAAATTTTGAGTGCAGACAATGCCTGTTGTTTCATAGAGTGAAATTGGCTGAGGTTTTAGTTGTTTCCATGAAAATTTGTTTGCCTTTCTTTGATGCATCCTCTTCCTCTATGAATACGGACCCACTTCAGTTTTGTCACTGATAGGCCAAGTAAAATTTTTATCTCCTGCATCTGAGGTAGCAGCTGAGAGGCTGAGACTGATGAAATAAATTTTAAAGTTGGTGTCTGTTTCCTAGGCCTGCTGTACAAGCCACTTGCATGCAGAATAACTTTTGTCCAGCAGCAGTAGAAGTAATGGGCCTTACCTCCAAGTCTGGTGCTCCCTAAGTGGAGTTGCAGCAAATGTTTATTGGCCAGTGGTGTGGCATAGAGCAATACTTGGCCTTCCCCTTGCCAGTGTGTAACTTAAGGCAAAATGTGAACTTACCTTTAGGAGCTCAGAAGTGTGGAGGGAAAGTGGCTCTGGAAAAAAAAATTACATATAAAATTAGGAAGTCTGATGTCTCCTCAATGTTCCTCTGGGTGTATGGAATGTCTTTGTGTTCTTCATGGAGCTAACAATTTGTTTTCCTCCGTTTTTTCTTCTATCACTTCAGAGAAGCTTGAAAGTGAAAAACTAAATGTTGCAGAAGTTACTCAGTCTGAAATTGCTCAGAAACAGAAGCTACAGACAGTGCTTGAGAAGATCAATGAAACCCTTAAACTCCCTCCAAGAAGCATTAAGTGGAATGTTGACTGTAAGTTTTGTGTTTGCTATACTCTCATGTGTTGACAACTGGGAGTTTGTAGGTGCTATCTGGAATTCTGACGTATTCAATGGTAAGGGAGGGCTGAAACCTGGGATTTATGGTAGGAGCTGCTCTGAAGGGCACTTCCAGATGTGCCACTCTACCCTCTTTACTGCTGCACAGCCTTAAGTTTTAGTTAGGTGTCTTCTCAGAGTCCATACAAGCATGGTGGCTGTGCTCTGAAGTCTATTTGCATGCCAGCTGAAGTTTTTTGGTGCTGAATTGGTTTGTTGAAATAGGCAAGTACCTGCAGTAGATGGACATAAGGAGAGTTAGGTCCTGGAACTCGTTTCAGGCTAAGTCTGAACCACTAGTTTTGATTACTAAACTCTCATCAGGACTAGTTCTGTGCCCTTCCTGTTGTATTGTACTAACCATGAAGACAGCAGTGTCTAATAGCAATGCCTTCAGTGGCCCAACACAAGACACTTTGGTGAATACATTCTGCAGAAAGCAGGTTATCAGTTTTAGAAAATTAGGCCTCCTAATCTGTTAAATTTGGTTTTCAGAATCATTTCATGCTGGTGAATACCTTGAGCAGTACATCACATTTTCCTTGTCTCCTGTACCTGTCTTGTGCTGAGCAGTTTTGTATCCTGTTCCATTCACAACAAATTAGTAAGAAGGAGAGAAATATCTCAGGGGAGGAAGAGTGAACATTTGGCAATTTGACTTTCCCCTTTCTGTGGTCCTGCTGTAATTTTTTGTCCCCTTCTTTTTTCAACTTCCCCTGAGTTTTCTTTCCATTCTCTGTTATGCAGCTGGAGGTGGGGTATTTGGAGTGGCCTGAAAATTTAACTTTTAGTTTTAATTTAATGTTTTACATGTGTCTTAGAGCTGGAATAGAGACAGAGAGCAGCAGCTGGGCCCAGCTGTAGCACACACGGGTAGGCAGACAGGCATCTTTGTAGTGTTTGGCTAAAGCACCTCATCCCTGACCATGGGCACTCCAGCAGCATTTGCCAGCAATGCCACATTTTATATGAATGTGTATCTCCATGGCATAGCTGAGACTTGCACTGCAAAATTATGAAGAAGGTTATTTTAGTGAATCTGAACATGTTTCAGCTGTGCAGTGAGGTAGTACTTAATGATTAGTTCAAGTAAAAAAAACCTAAAGGCACTGCAGTGTCAAAGATCTTTTAGGAATACTACTCTGGGGAATGCAAAAACAAAGCAGAAGAAAGGCAATGATAAGGATTGGAAATTATCCACATTCATGCCAACGGTTTGATACTTGATCAAGGATTTCCTACAGTTTGGCTTCTGATGTCATGTAAGTTGTGTTAGCGTTAACTACCCATATATGAAACCTGCTGCAAAAAAGCTTCAATAACAGAACTAGAACAACTTCTTGAGGAATGTTTGAGTCATTGAGTTTAATAAGTTATTGCTTAAGGCTTGCGCCAAAACAGGCTCATTTATCATCCTGCAGACATTGTGACACTTAAAAATGAAAAACTGCATGTTATGAGTACAAAAATATCTTTCTGATAGTCCATAAATCCTTATTGAAATAAAGGGAATAAAAGAGAGGCAAGGAGACTGCAGAGGCAGCACTTAAACTGTTGTACATAAAATCTGGCTTTTGGATTAGTTTTAGATTTCCATCTCCACAGGCCTGTGGCACCCAGGCGTGTTGCAAAGAGCAGCGCGTTGGTGCTGACGCATCTTGCAGGAGACCCCTACAGATGGGGTGCCTTAAAGGTGCCCCCTGGCTCCAGGTGGCAAGAGGAAAAGAATCCCAGAATCCCTACATCATAAGCAGAAGTAAAAATCTGTGTCCTAGTTACTTTGCAGTTTGTAACTTGTGCTTTTAATCTGTTTCAGCTGTTCATGCGAAAAGTCTCGTAGCCATACTTCATCTTCTGGTTGCATTATCTCAGTATTTTCGAGCACCAATCCGACTCCCTGACCATGTGTCCATTCAGGTGGTTGTTGTGCAGGTAAGAGAGGCTTTAAACAGCTCTTGGTAGCGTTGTAATGTTGGCTGAGGGGTTTCTTGAAAAATGCATCTGGAGTTTCTGGCTGGGTGGGCATGTGTGTGCATCTTCCCTGCTGACTGTGTTTCAACCAGAAAAAGGCATGAGTGCTTTCCCAGATTGAGCTGTGGCTCACAATATCTTACTTTGACTGTGAAGTGGCCAGACTGTGACATTAAAAATATACAAAACATTATTGTTGTTGGAATGCATTTATAACCCAGTATGATCTCTAGAATTAGTATTTTCCCCATTTTTTGACGCTCTTCTCACTTGTGTAGAGATTCAAATCATTCTTGGCACTGAATGGTGAATTGTCACTGTTTATTACATTCACATTCATGTTAGGTGACTAACTATTCTTTTTCAGCCCTGTGCATGCTAATTTAGTCTGATTACACTGTTGGTTTTCTCAAAAGCATGCAAAAAAAATCCCCATCAACTAAATCTTTTGTCAGTCTCCTTATTAGAGCCTCATCTATTCAAACTCATCATGTTTTCCTGTTCATCATTTTTCTTTCAGCTGAAGTTGTGCTTTCTCTATCTTATTTGGCCTCTTCCCATTTAATCTGCTTTTCTTTCTCTCCAATTAACTTTGCCTTTATTTTTCACACTGCAACTGTCTTTATTTATGTCTTTTAACTGATGTTACCCTGAAGTAACTGTTTGAAAGAGCTATTGCTCAAGTTTTGTGTGGCTGAAGAAATATGCAAGACAGATCTGAGAAAGTAAACATTCTCTCTTCTAGAATGCAAATAGGGCAAGTTTTGTAACTTAGGGAGAAATCTGAAGGAGAGTCTCTGGTAAATATGTCACTGATGTCTGGTAGTGAGTCATTGACTCAGATTCTGCTTCATGGGTTTCTCTACAGATGATGAAGGAGAATCCCTGAGAATCTGCCCCTATGTGTCTAAGGCTTCAAAGAAACAGATCCTTTGGCTATTATAAATGTATCACAATACATTTTAAAACACTATATTGGTTTATCTCAAAGTTCCACCAAAACCAGCTTAAGAAATCTGGAGTACAGTGAGCAGGGCATCTTTATGATGAAAAACTAAATGAGAAAAGTAACACAGTCCTAAAAGAAAGAAGCAGAACCTCTGCTGTCATTCCATACCTCCAGACAAAATTCCAGTTGAAATCAGTGGGCATAATTGTCCTCATGTTAAACAGGCTAATGTAGTTCAACAGCAAATCCACTGAAGTACAGATAAACCAATTTAAAACAATAAGTAGTGGGAGAATCTGGCTCACTCTTAGTTACACAGCTGCAGCTCAGGCGCCAGTGGTTTGCAGAGAAAGCACCAGAATAAAATGCAAGATGTTCAAGGAGATTTTGTCCTGCAGACCCTGACCTTGGTGAAAGCCAGTCAGTGGAACTCTAGAGCTCTGCTGATTCCTATTAACAGGGGTTGGGAGCCAGTATATTTACTGTGATTGGTTGAGACATTTCTCATTTTTATTTTATGGTGGGTGAGGTTTTTATTTTTATTTTTTAAATCTGTTTTTCACATCCTGTGGGACTGATTCTATATCATACGTTGTGTACCCTTTGAAGTCCACGAGAATTTTAATCAACCATCAGCAGATCCTAATGCCTAATTTATTGATCAGACTTGCACACCTCTTGTTCTAAACATTCATGCATTCTGTACAGAAAGATCAAGCTTAAGGGAAGCTTAACAGACTATCAGTAGCTGTTTTAAAATTGTGCTGTTTATGGTTCGATAAAGAGAACAGGAGAGACAGAAATAAAAGAACAAAGTACTTTTATGAAGTCTTTTGAGAAAGACTCCCTTAATTCATTTCACGATTTTGTTAGGCATAGAAGCTATAAAATGTGAGGGTTGCCGTGTTGGCTGGATGTAGTTTATTGAAATAGAAAAAATATATTTGTGAAACAAAAAAATGTGCTCATGTCCAACAGGTAATCAGCCTAGTTCTTATGAAAGCTTGTTTCCTTTGGCTGTTTTCTACAAAAGCTGTTAGCAATGAGAGTGATATAAAATCTGGGTTTAAGCTGATTTAGGAAAAAATGTGATAGTTGGACCTTTTGTAGCTACTCTATTATTTTCTTTTCCTGCCATACCAGTAGAATAAATGATTTTGAACAAAGCCCAGGCTTTGTTTGATCATATCTACTGAAATGGCTGAGAGCTTTTTTGGAGAGCTGTCCTGTCATCATTTTGCCTCTTCTTAAAAATTATGTATTTCTACCATCCACGAATGGTTAGATGACAGATGGTTTGTGTCCAAGAGATGGAAGTCAGAGAGTGTGAGAATGCATTGGCAGAGCAGCCAGAATGGCTTCAGCATGTTCTGGGACAGCAATTCTTGGGTGTATAAACTACTCTTAGGCAAAGCTAGGAGATTTCTGAGATTAGATGAGTGTGTAAATCACAACCTTGATCAGAGATCGTTGGTCCCACTACCTGGGAAGGTCTGAAATGTTTTGGGGCAGCACTGCCTCCAGGTTCCAATGAAGACTTCTCTGAATCTGTGACAAATGTATTTGTTCTTTCAAGCTACAGAATAATTCTGCATGTGGGGCAATTATAAAATATGGTCCTCCAGGTGAAATGGGTTGTAACAAGACATGGGCAAAAAGCCATCCAAATAATGGCAAGATTTTCAGACTGGGACTTTGTGGGAGAAATTAAGCAGTTGGCCCTCAGTTGCATAAAAATGCTGACACAAAAGGAGATTAGAAATCTTTTCTATTTCCAGATGTACTACCCCAATTTCAGATTTTTTTGTTGTTGTTGTTCTAGGGATAGTTGCCAATTTTAAATGGTAACTGATCAGGAATATCTTCAGGGCTTTCTGTGAAGTCTTTCAGCTGTGAGGGAAGAAAATGCCAAGCCTGTTCACTAAGGTCTTCTGTCGTCACTGGAAAGCATGTCCAGCTTTTCTTTTTAATGGGGAATCTTAATTCATGCCTCTTTTCTCAGTGACTTCTGAATAGTTGATGTTGATTTTTACAGTTTGTTGTTTCAATTTTAGCCACTTTAGTTGCCTTTAAGAAATGTGCTGGACAGTCTTTCAGTCCTCAGTAGCACCTCTCTGTACTTTTAGGAATATTGTGTCGCTCTCTGTCTAGTATAAGACAAACCTCACAGTAGGTGACATCAGTGTTAGAGTCAATTTTGAGGTGAAGAGTTTTTAAAGTGCAAAAGATATATGAGAACCAGCCTTCAGAGAAGGTGCTTAGGCCAGTGTTTTAACACCCATTCCCTTGGGAATTCACCAGTCTTTTTACAGATCAAAAGAAGAGGAGGGTCTGTCTTGACCTGTGCTGGTCGAATAAGTGTCCAGGGGATGCACGTTGTATTTGACAGTGTGGGCATCCCAGCAATGTTAGTGGTCAGGTGTCAGACACAAAACAAGGGCTTGGGATCACTTTGGTTTGGGTAGTTTTTTTGTTTGCTTTTTTGTTGTTATTGTCAACAACAAGATTAAGGTGCAGATTTTTTTTTTAATTTTAATATGATAGCCGCAGTTTATCAAAAAGGGAAATATTTTTCATATCAGTACTGGAGTATATTTCAGGCAGTTTTTGTGTGCTTGCAGAGAGAAGGTGTAGAGCATTAGAAATCTTTTTCTGCTTTCATATTCCCAATCTGATCACTGGAAACTACAGATGGCATTGCTGTGATGCTCAGCCCCTCTAGGAGATGAGAGCAGCCGAGCTCTTGCTGCGTAAGGCATCAATGGCATGTCAGAGACATCATGGGGAGTAAATAAAAGTTTCCTTTCACCCTGCAGCAAAGGGAAAAAGAAACAAAAATACCAAACAGAATGCAATTCCAAGTTGAGTTAGCATGAACTAGATTGTAACTTGAAGCTACTTCATTTAGTACTGGAGACAGCATTTACTGCTGTCTGCACAAGCTGGAAGTGGAGATAGCCCTAAATTACATCATTTTTCTTCAGACTTTGAAGGTGTGTGACAGGCAATGCCTCTGCAGGTGTTCTGTGCCCTCTCTTCCAGTATGTAACACCCTGGACTCTCCTCTGTCTTTTAAGTGTCCCTGGTCTTCCCTGAATGCATTTTTTACCATGTGCAAGATACTTAAAAACAGAACTTTAAAAAGTATCATGGAAACCCCCTGAAACTGTCATCTAGCTGAAAGGACAGTTCACATTACTCCAAGTGCCAGTCTGGGGTGACCCAGAGGGCCATGTTCAACTTTTCTTGCAGAAATAAATACATTTCTTGATATATTTTAGTAATGCAGTGTAGAAGGAATAGAAAAGCCTGGCTTGGTCCTCAGCACATCACACACTGAGGACTGCCTCTGGTGGGGATGTGCTGTCTTCTCCAAAGCTGGGAAAAGCAGCAGCCCCAATTCACTATGAAGGACTTTTAGAAGAGGTTGTTCTCCTTTTCTCTTTCCCACATAGAAGATAAGTCTAGGACCAGCATAAATCTATTTTTCTCATTTCCTTGTATGACAAGGGGTGAAGACTCACAAGTAATTGCCTAATGTCTAGACTTTAAATGGAGTTGTCAGCATTTGCCTGACTTTCCTCTCTGTACTGCAAATTTTTGGTAATACCAGCGAACAGAATTGACAGAGAGAACACAAAGAGAGGGAAAACATATGTGTGGTATTTACCCCGGCCCCAGATGAGTGTGATCAGCAAACTGAAACAATGTCAAACTCTTCAAGTGCTTCATTTTGCAGCTGAGTCAAACACCAGTGATTGGAGTTGGCTTCTGCCACGTTGGGCACAGCCTCTGGACAAAAGCCCCTGAGCACCAGCTGCAAAGGGCTTCTCCCATGTGAGGAACTTCAGAGTCACTGCTGGAGCAGGGTGGGAGTGTGAATGGAAGCTCCATTTTGGTTTCTGTCAGAAGCCAAGAGAGCTCTTTGTCTGAAGAGAAAGGAAACGCTGAGGAAAAAAAAAATTTAAAAAGAAAAAAAAAAAGAAAGAAAGGGTATGAACAGGGCAGAAAGAACAAATAGCCTGGGAGCAAGATTTTTGCAAAAGAGAAGCATGGGCACCATCTGCCAAGCTGTTCATTGAAATACAGGGCTTAATTCAGCTCACCTAGACATACCTCCACTAAAATACTTACATATGTGTTTGGGTGTTTCAAATGTCTCGCTGAATTGGGGCCTTTAAAAGAAAAGTGAATTAAGAACAATGGAGAAAGGAAAAGAAATACTTCCTTCTACAGGTGGAGTTTCAGGTTACTTGTTAATCTATAAAAGAATTCTCTGAATTTCTTGCAAGGTAAAATAATATATTACTGAAAATTTGTGTAAGAAAAGTTCTTATTCTGCAGGTTTCTTATTGAATTATGTTTGCAAATCACAAATTTTTACTGTACCCTAAGCATTAAACTTTACTGAGAAAAATGTCACTTTTTTTTCCTTTTTCCAGAAACGAGAAGGAATCCTCCAGTCCCGACAAATCCAAGAGGAAATAACTGGTAACACTGAGTATGTCAACACCACATTTGCCAGCAGTTCAGTAATTGAACACAGATGTGTCTCAGAAATTCAAACATTTGCTGATATTTAGATTTCAGTATTGGGGTTCCAGGGAAGATGATGCATCAGCCAGTGACTGTATTTTAGCCTTTTCAAGAGCTGCAAACAAGCATCTAAAAATACAAAAAGGGGGAGGAAATAGAGGGGGGGTGGGGGGAAAAGCAGGACTTTGGATGTGTAAAATGGTGGTAGTAAGCCCTGTATGTGCCATCTCACTGAGCATTTTATAACAGAAAAGCTATTCTAAACCAAAAGAGAACAGTAGCAGAATATCCTAGTTTCTAATTGAATGGAGAGAAGCTGCACTACTGACTTATTATTAATCTGTATGGATTTATGTGTGAGAGTTATATGAAGGATCACCTGGAGTAAGAAAATTCTGCAGTCCTTAAGAACCCAGCCCAAGCCTTGTTTGGGCTGGATTTCTATTGCAGTTAGCATGGTAGATGCATCTTCAAAGCAGAGGGAAAAGTTTTCACAAAATTGACATGAAAAAGCCATCTTCACTCAGGCAAGGTGTGCTGATTTGGTTCAAAGTAGGGAATTCAAGGTCTGGCCTCTTCTGAGACTTTGGTGAAGCTAAGAGATATTATACTGGCAGACTCCAGACTAACCCAGATCCTCAGCTGCAGTAACTTGGTGAAGTTATTCACAAAATTCTCCTAATTCCATGAACTTACTCTGTTATTCACCAAGCTGAAAATCTTAACATGTATGCTGGGGTNTTTTTTTTTAAGTTTTTTTTTTTTTTTTTTTTTTTTTTTTTTTTTTTTTTTTTTTTTCCACAGGGCATTATCAGGAAGGCATGGTAAGTTCATTTGATGATTGTCTCTTTCCTTGAGGCAGCCAGAGTGTACATGAGTTTTGCAGTGGGTGGTCACTTTGATCAAATGGCAAGAAAGGAAGGGATTTCAAGTTGCCCTGGCAAATATGCACCACAGGCTGTTGTGCCAGTTAACAGAAGGGGGAAAAAAAACCCATTAAAATCACTCTGGCCATCTTTAAAACACATTTCACTGCTTTTCAGCACATGTTAATTTGCATGTGCTTCATGGTTTAACCTCCAGAACATCACTGTAGTGGAATTAATGGTCGTGAGTTCCCAGCATAATGTGAACTGGTGTCTTACCATGAACCAGCTGGTGAATGTTGATATCCTACATCCATTACCTGCTTATACTTTAAAGATGTTTAGTCATTATTCAGCAGGCCTGCACACCATGCAAGGTCCTGTAACTCATGTATCTCACTGCTGCCAGGATTGAGGATGGCCAACAGAAATCACTCAAGTCTTGCTTGGTGTAAAGTCTGCCTTCTACAAATGCCTTTGGATCTGCTCTAGCTTTTGGGTTGGTTGTTGTTTGTTCTGTTTTTTTTAATTGAGGCATATGAAAATTTGTTGAGTCATTTGCTCTCATTCAGGTGATTGTTGAAACATGAAATTACTCAGAAAGGACTCTGGTGCCTTTTTATGTATTTTTCTGTGTTCTTCAGGAGGTAACTGCAGTAGCACTCCAGTCATGCTACCTTAGGTTGGCTGTCCTGCTGATAGTGCCCTAAATTGCATCTGAGAATGGCCCAAAGCATCTATACAAAGGGTTGTATTGCAGATGTGGAATCACAGACCTGCTTGAGATGCTTAATAATGCAGTCAGGGGTCCATGGGGCAAATCTTCCTCTGTAGATATAGTGACTAATGTAAACTCATATTCTTCTGCAGAAAATGATTTGGTTACTTGGCTGTCTGTATCTGGCTATTCAGGATTTTATGCATAAAGATACTATTCCTTGCTCATTTTTGAGAAATGGGGTCTTTAGGTAATCCACATCCTACCTGAAAATTACGCTTTTTTGTGAATAATGGAGAATAAGTTACTAGCAGCTCTCAGCAAGAGAGAAGTATGCAAACTACTTGGTACTTGGAATACAGAGACTATATTGAAACGTTTTGCTGACTGTGTTGTCTCAAATGAATGTGTCTCAGTAAGTGTTTATTCTGCAGTGGAACAACTGCTACTCAGTACATTAATGGCACTGAATGTTTTTCAGAAAGAGATGCATTCGACACTTTATTTGACCATGCCCCAGACAAGCTCAATGTAGTGAAAAAGGTTGGAAGGTTTTTATTTTTAAAATACCTAATGTGCTCATGTGCATGCTTGTGTGTATCAGATGTTGTGGATGTGGTGAGTGTGTGTGGACATAATGTATAACTGGCATGCTTTGAATACATTAAATACAATTAAGCTTTATGCTTAAATACACAAAGTCATGATTATAATGTTACTTTTTATTTAATGCCTAGCAGCATGAACTTAACTTTGGAACATGGAACAACATACAGTTATCAAAGTTTCCATCAGAAAAGTTCTCCCAAAGTGTATGTTGAGTAGAACCCAACTGGCACATTGACTGTACTGATGCCAAGGAGGTATCCAGTTTACAGCTTCCAGAGGTCTGACCCTAGAGTATTTTGGCTGCTGTCAGATTTGAGTGGAGTCCAACAACCCACTTCCCCATAGTCTGCTAAAAATTTAGGGGTTTTCTATGTTTTAACAGTGTATTTTATATATATATATATATCACATTCATTTTATTTCTGTTCTTCATTCTTGTAGAAATAATTTTAAAACCATTTTTAATGTCACATTACAATTTCAAAACTTGGAGATTGTGTTGCAGTCTCTTCACTCATGCAGATTCTCTACTGAATGTAGTTCATACTGCTGGTGTTGAACTGTTCCCCTGCTGAATGGGCCTTCATTGCACTGTTTCCATATTTCAGACTCTCATCACCTTTGTGAACAAGCATCTGAATAAACTGAATTTGGAGGTGACTGAACTGGACACGCAGGTAGAATTTTATAGCCTTTCTTAAAGGAGAGAGGTAGCTGCACTATATCATGCCCTGTGCCCTCAGCTTTGTCCAGAAATTTCACTGGATTAATATTGAATGAGCTGTAAGATGTTATTTCAGCTGGAAACCCTTCACTTCTAAATATGTTTGAACGAAGAAGACCCCCACCAAATTAAGTGCCTAAAACAGCTTTGTAGTTCCATTAGCATAAAAATTAAATACCAAGTGCTACCTTCTGGGTGCTGCCAAGTGCTGTAAGGAGGACCTGCTTGTTTTGGTCAGGAAGGAATTCTGTGCACTTGGTCTGCTCCAGCTCTATGCTGAGCAGTTGTTTGCTGCCTACCTTTGCACAAGCACGCAGCCACATGGGATCACAATGCTTCCATTCAGGGGGAGCTTGGGGATTCTCGAGAGCAAAGCTGCTCAAGTGTACAGGCAGCTGTACAGCTGGGCTGCAGGCTTGATTGCACCACAGAAATAATGTGCTGCGTGCTCTTCTCGCTTGTTCTCAGCTGCTAAATTGGCTGAAAAGAAGCTAAAAGAAAAGCTTAATCCTGCTGCACTAATACCTCCCCATGTGAACGATTGCAGCAGTTATCATAGGAAAATTACGGGGTCAGGCAGGAAGGGATGGGATCTGCACTATCAAAAAACCCCAGGTGTCTTCAGGTCAGGCTTTGTTTTATGTCTTGGTTCATGTTATTAAGAATTGCTGCTTTATTTAAACACCTACCAATCTGATTGAGATTTTTCAAAGGTAAAATTAAGATTTAGATGGAAATCATGGGTAAAAGCTTTCAAAACATTCCCTATTTCTGCTTATTGCATTGTTTACTTTGGAGGGAAACATTCAAATGTACCTAGAAACTCCTTAAGCGTTCACTCCTGAAACAGCATTCCCTAAGATGAGAGATTGTATTTCCACCAGTTGAAAGAAAATTACCTACCTCAGGAAGGTGATGGGTTGCTAATAGACCTGATACCACTGGGGTAGGAGTGAGAGGCCTGTGACAAAACCACAGAAACATGGAATAGTTTAGGTAGGAAGGGACCTTAAAGATCATCCAGTTCCACCCCTCCTGCAGGGACACCTTCCTCCAGACCAGGTGGCTCAGAGCCCCATCCAGCCTTGATCAATTCCAGGGGTGGGACATCCACTTCTCCGAGCAATCTTATTCCAGTACCCCATTGTTCAGTAAGAAAAGCAGTGAAATATTTTTCAGAAAATATTTTCAGAAACTTTTTTTTCCCACAGTTTGCTGATGGCGTGTACTTGGTCCTGCTCATGGGTCTCCTGGAAGGATATTTTGTTCCCCTGCACAGCTTTTTCTTGACTCCTGATAGTTTTGAGCAAAAGGTAACTAGATTTCATTTTTCTGTTCAAAACAAACATTTTAAGTATGTCGAGTTGTAGAAGGATAACACAAAGTTTTCCGCAAAAGTTTTCTGAAAAGTTAGCTGAAATCAAGAAAGAACCGTACTGGTAATCATTTCCAAGTATTTTTAAAAATCAATATTAATACTTAGCTGGAATAAAACAGAAAATTACATTAATGGTGGGGTGGTTAGCAAGTATTAACAGATTTTGGCAGCCCTTGTGTGGTGCTGTCATTGAACAAAACCTACTGTTCATTAATGTATATAGTATTACACACAAGCACTGATGACAGAACTGATTTTTTGTGTGTCCAAAATCCAAGAATTTAACATTGGAAAGGTTTAATGGGTTTTGGAAGCATAAAGGCATACATGTACAATGTGTCAATTTAAGACCAACATTACATCAGTGTCTGTCGCTATCCAGGCAATTCATCTGTCTGTTCAAGACAAGAGTACTTCAGGGGCCATCATGTTCCAATTTTTGAACTTGTGGGAGGTGGGCTGTGCTTGCTTAAAAGTAATTTTATTATGGGTTATGTTAGTTCATGTTAACTTTCAATTACCTTTATCTTTCTGCAACCACCATCACCCAAAAACAGCAAAACAATGGATTGTATGGATTCCAAGGACCAGATATACAGAGCCCTGAGAATTTTTTTCCTTCTGAATATCTGAGTCTGCAGCTTTAAATATGTTTTGTCTTGACCATTTGCACTGTACAGAGTTCACAAGAGTGACTGCCTTTGTTGTATTGCCAGGTCGTCAATGTATCCTTTGCATTTGAGCTCATGCAGGATGGTGGATTGGAAAAACCAAAGCCAAGACCAGAAGGTACCTATTCTACCTTTTTTGTATCTCCTCAAAAATTTGTGTTGAATCCAGGTCTTACAAGGTTATGGTGTGCCTAAATGAGGGTTAAGTTAATCCAACAGCAAAAGGCAAGGTACATTTTGTAGTGCTCAATAAACTGTATTTTAAATGCACTTTTTCAAATGTTGCAATGCTTCCTTTCTTCATTGGCCAAACATATGCAGTAATATTCCAATATTCCCTGAAAGAAATTGAACACAGTTGTGATTGGTATCACTGACACCAAAGATGTGAATGGCTCCAATTGCTCCATTTTCCTTCACCTCACATTTTCACACTAAACCTTGAGCATTCCAGTAATTTATAAGATTTTCACAAAAGAGATGTGGAAGAAGAATTTCCAATGTTTTTGTACATGCCTTTGAATGCAGGACCTAATCCTGCATATTTAAATTAGATGTAGAGGTGGGGACTAACAGTAGAATGTGCTTCAGGGAGAATAAAGGTTTTGCTGTTGCCTTTTGGAGCATCAGGCTTCCACTCCTCTTTGTTCATATACATACAGTGTTTAAATCCAGCTTTTCAGGATGGAGACAGAGCCCTTGACTCACCAGGCTGATGGGTGTTTCTTGTAGCTCCTCCTGTGAGAAGTTACCACTTACCATGCAGGAGCTGGGCATGCAGCTTCTCATCCAGTCTTCCCACCAGGAATGATACCTGGGCTCCTGCTGGTTACCTGCTGCAATAATCAACGTGGCTGTGTCTTTTCAAGACCAATTTCAGACTTAGGTTCTGTGGTGCTCACAGTCTTTTCCTGCCACAGCACTGGATTGTTGTTCCCTGAGGAGCTGACATAAGCTAATGTCACTGTTGCTCCTAACTGTCAGAACTCCCTGGAGATTCAGGCACTCGTTGCTGAATCAGGTTCTGCTCCATTCAGGATTTTTCCATCCCTCCCAGCTTCCAGGTTATAACAGCCACAGAGACACGCACACACACAAAATAATGCATCTCATGTTCGAGCCTGTGCATTGAATCTGGACCTACCCAGCCTGTCTTTCTCACTTGTTTTGATTGCTTGAACTCTTATCCACAGTCATGCTTAACTAAACCACTGGTGAGTGTATCACAAACCTTTGTGTCTGAAATAGTCAAAGTGAGAAGGGGGAAACAGTGAAATCGAGGGATCCAAGTAAAACACAGAGTATCTGTGATCCCTTACTCCCCATGGAGGTTTAAAATTCTTATGGCATTTAATTTTTCAGGTATTTATTGCTCTAGGGGACAGCTAATTTTTCCAGTATAAATCAAGCCATAAGGATATTTCAGCATATATAAGACATTTCTTGTGCAATTATTGAAATGCTTAATATGAAACTTCCTGCCCAATGTGAATGGAAAAACACATCTGTTTTATGTGTTGTTACGTTGGGCACAATGCCCATACTTAAAATTTCCAGTGAGCAAAAGAGTATTGAAAAGGATCTTACCCTAAATGTGTACACTAAATACTCTTTGAATTCCTACACTGTTTCTTTGAGGTTCTTGAGGAAAAAATATGCTGAAAAGTGCTTTAGAATATGAAAAACATATTTAGTGGAAAAAAAAGAATGCTGTTAAATAAATGAGTATGAAAACCAATTATTTTTATGGGGTCAACAGTTTATTTGGGTTATTTGCAATATAATTGAAAAGGTCTTAAAAAGCTTTCTGTGACCTTTTACTTTAAAAATGGCTGGAACATTAATCTGCTGAGTCTATAATGAATTCATCTGCAATTTGAGCATTTTCAGATTACTCCTTCCAATGTGTACATCAAAGCCAAATTCAAGCTTCTCTTTTAGAAACTTGCAACCAGTAAAATGTTACATGTGTTGGTCAAACCCACGTAGCAATGGAAATAACCCATCTTTCTCTGGGAGCGTGCTTCTTTTACTTTGAGCCCTTCTGTGGAATTCTGTTGTGGTGGTGATATCTTTTTTGTGGTGGTATCTTTGCAAAGACCTAACAAAGTTACTTCTTTAATAGTACAAGTTCTGTATTTGGGAAAAAAAAAAAAAAAAAAAAAAAAAAAAAAAAAAAAAAANAAAAAAAAAAAAAAAATTAGTTTTGCACCTTGCTGCTGGCCTGAAAAAGAAAACTTCTAATGTTACATGCAAACAGTATTGCAGATTGCAGTGGGATGTTGTGGGGGCAATGCACCCTTCCTGCAGCTTTTGGCATTTCCTCTTCATTTTATACCAAGCATTTTTCATCTGATTAGGAAAGAGCCACAAACCCATGCTGGCTCTGGTTACATGACCGTGCACAGGCACAGCACAAAATCTAGGCTTGGATGTTTCCACCCTTTGTCCATGGATGTAAATTCAATATCTTTAGTTGGCATCCATTGGGACACCATGCATAGCTTTGATTGGGTTAATTATTCAAAGTGTGACCCCTTCACAATCTGTGAGAAACATCAGTGTAGATAAATGTAATGGCTAAACTCTGATGATTACAGTACACCATTCACTGGGCTTACTTGGAGGTTTTGGCCAATTCCAAGAACCACCAAGTTAGAAATTTGAGTTCCTATGCATTTAGCAGAAAGAGGTGGGACAATTCTGTTTCCAGTCTGCTCTTTCTGAGGGCAGTTCTGAATCCTGTTTGAGATCGACTAAAGCACTAGTGTAGACTGCTGCAGTAGTACTTGTCAGTTTGTTTTATAGATTTCTTGTGAAATAATATTGACTTTCTCAAGAACTGCTCTTTGAAACAGAAGGTATTCATTAGCTTTTTGTTGCATATAAATCCTTTACTTTAGATGTTGGTTTTCTGAGGACTGATTCAGCCATGAATGTCAGCTAACTCAAAGAATTTTCAGATGTTTGTTCAACGAGCACTTGTATACCTAGCTTCTTTAGATCCTCTGAAAAATTTAAACTTGCCTCTAGCTATCTTGCTGAAATTAGGCCTAGTAAAAGATGTTGCAGCCCAGAATGTGCCAAGTCCTACAATTCTTACATAAGAGGAAGGTTCCATTGGTTACTGCCCGATGACTTTTTTTCAAAATCATTACTTTCCAGCCACAACTGACTGAAGATGAAGTCATATAAGTATGTGTAATCCTGGGCACACTTGGACTCAGGAGCATCTGAGCTTGCTTACATTTCAACATCAGCAGCAGCAGCTATTTGTATCTCTAACTGGAAGTGGTTAAAACACCAAGTTTTGAGTTGCCAGTTTGAAAATTGTGTTTTATTGATATTTCTACTCTTTTTTGCTATCCTTGTGATCTAATGTTCACGGGTATTAATGTGAGCAAGGGAAAGGAGTAGAGAATGGGCACTTTCTTTCTGGAAAACATTTGGAGCTAATGAAGTTACTAATTCGTTTTCCCTTGTCTTTTTTCTAGATATTGTAAACTGTGACTTGAAGTCTACACTGAGAGTACTGTACAATTTATTTTCCAAATACAGGAACGTGGAGTGAAGAATTATTTGGGTCACAAAGAAAACATCATAACTAGCATATCTTTCATCAATATTCCTCTGCATCTCTATCCTAAAAGGAACTAAACCATTTACCTGAAGAATTTTTGATTATTAGTTATTATTCTGGCACTACTATTTTCATAGTAGATTTAAAACTAATATAAAGAAAAAAGAGGTTTGGGGTAAGGTATCTGGTATATTCTGGGAGAATTCATGTCTCGGTTGTCTTCACACTGTTTTTAATAGGTGAAGCAACAATGAAAAGAAATTTACTAAGCTTAATTCAAATCAGCCTTTGGAGCCAATCATAGGAATATTCTGTACTGAGTACTTTATTATTTTTTACTTTTTTTTTTTTTTTTTCATCTGGAAAGAGGAAGAATATTTTCTATCCAGACTGAAAATATAGACAGTTGTATTCTAATTGTGAGGAATATGCATGGGGAAAAACAGTTAAATACACTTGTTCACATGACAGCTAAAAAGAAGAAATTTAACCTGGTGAATATATAGTTCCAATGCCATTATTAGGCTTTAATTTTATGGGTACAAACTGAAGTGGCTACACATTCCTTCAGACTTACTATAATGTGATATTCTGCTTCAATATGTGCTATGGAGCATTCTACAGAACCACACTTTGCAGCTTGTCACTCATTTTTGTTCAAGGCAGGGATCTTTTTTGCAAAGAACACTTTTCAAGAAAACACACCAGTATAATACAGCTTTTCTATATTATTTGTGTTATTACATAATATTAGAAAGTAGAAGAAGGGGTTGTTTTTATTTTGGCAATTTAATCTCAAGATTATCAGATTGCAGGTTTAGATTGATTGCTTCATAGAATTTAGATATGACCCTTTGGTTGATTTTATGATGAATGTATGTTGCTGTATAATATTCAACACAAAAAAAAATAAGATTAATTTTTTAGAAATAGTCAGAACTTCCACCTGCAGAGATTCCATTAACAGTGTAAAGTTCTTTGGTGATTTTACACAGCTACAGAGATTTAAAAAATTTATTTACCACCAATTACAAACTGTTATCTGTTTGATTTTAGCTTTAACAAAGACATAAAAGGGAAATGGGAGTTGATTCTTCCCTTTAGACTGGTACCAAGCACCAGTTATGCTTCCAGAGGAAGCTGGTAGAGACTGCCTGGATCACTTCCGAAACCAAGCGTTCCATTGCAACCACAAACTCGTGGGGTCCTGGCTTGCACAGTCAGGAAAAAGAAATTCCTCAGGCTGAAATTCCTAGATAACTCTTCAGAAATCTTGGGGCTGCTTAGTGCAGGAAGGAGACTTGTTAACAGCCATCCCATTATGGCAGGACTGGCTCAGGTCAGAGGAAGAGCGATCTGTCGGTTGTTGAATCGTTCATCAGGAGAAAGGCAGGGCTGGCAAGAACAGTCAATAGCAGCTCTATGTTACCCATGATGGTAAAGCATTACATACTTTTCAATTTTTCAGGGCTTTTTTTTTTTTTTTTCCTCTTTTATGTAGAGCTTTCCAGTACAACATTAGCACAGAGGGAACTTCAGCAATTATTTTCTGTCTTTGCTAAACACCAACTGGTCTTTAGTAATAAGGTAGTACTAGCTTCTGCTGGGGGGCTATGAATTTATTTTTCTGATAAATAATATGATTTTTTTCAAAGGAAAGTCAGTATTCAATTCAAAGGACAATACCTGGATGTTCTCTGATCTCAGAAATTATCTGATTGTAATAAGCACTCTAAATATTAAAATATTTTCTTACCTGTGTGTTTTTAGCTGAGTTTCTGAAACTAGAGGTACAGAAAACAACAGGTTTTTTTCCCTTTACAGGGAGAAATAGCTGGACATTTTGACCTCAATGAAAATGAATGTTTTCATTATATCTTTAATATCTGAGAAGCTAAACCATAGGAACTAACCAAACATTTTTTGAGCAAACTGAGACAGAACTTCTCATACATATATCAGCAGCAATTTCAGCTTATTTTAATGTTTAACATGCAAGTTTTTCATTTGCACACCTAGTAGTAATTGTAATAGCCAATAAAAAACAAATGATTTTTTTTCTGCAGATCATGCTCAGCTGCATCACTTTTACATTTTGACAGTGCCAAAAGATTTTGATTGCCTTTGTTTTCAGGAGGGCACTTTCTTTAAAGAGGAGATTTGTATATGTAAAGTGAACAGTGAAACTGTTTCCTTTGCCTGGACTTGCAAATAAGTGTTTCTTGTGCTATATTGTTATAACACTATTGGAGATTTATCTGTCAAACTCCATTTCCATCCTGATAAAACATAAAATGAGACAGAATTATTAAATCCTCATGCTGAAATGCAATTCCCCAGAACCATAAAAACATTTAAACAATAGCCAACAATAGCCACAATTATATATCCTATGGTAAGAATTTATGTAAATTAAAATCTGCTATATGAACAACAGTGTCCTACATAAATACAGATCCATGTGATACTTTTAACACTTATACACAAATAGTATGTGCTGCCATGTAGGAGTGGGTCACTGCTTATATTTTTGACAGTGTAGATTTAAATAGCTATCAGATAAATGCAAAATATAATATAGAGATTATATCTAATATTTATTGCTTTGATTCAAAATATAAGAGAAATATAGAACACTACTGTAGACAGCTTGTTTTTCAGCAGTTGGTGTAGGCCAGCCCTTTCCTTCAGGGAAGGGAAAATTTACCTGGGCCAAATTCTGCCACACCTACGTTTCTTTTATTCTTGGTACACAGCAATGCACCCTGACGTACTGCTGCAAGCAGAATTCTTCTCACTGCTTATATCAAGATAGGAGGTGTTTAAATTTTAGTCAGTCCCAGGTTTATTTATAATTACTTTAAATGACTAAGTGGACCCAAATGGATTGATTTAGCTCGTGTAAGACATGAGCAGCCCCCTGGAGAGGCCAGTTCCCCTCGTGGTCCCAGAAAGAGCCTGTGGTCTCAAGGCTGCTGTCTCAGCACTTTGGATCCTAAAGCCAGGCAGGGTGAATCCAAGGCACTGCCTGAAGATCTCGTGGTGGATTTGGATGCCACCCACCAGACCAATGTGCCTGTCTGTTGTGCTGTGTCACATGAAGGCAGCTGAGCCACTGAAATTCACTGACCAATTCTTGGTCTGCCTTGAGCAGCAAACAAGCAATAAACATTGCTGCTGCTGGGGCACTGTGAAACCACCAAAAGAACTGTTTTCTGTGACTTCTGATTCATCCATTACACCCAGCAATGTGGTATCTAGGTTACTTTTGTGGCTGGAGATGGCCATCCTTTCCCTCTTGATGGATCCTGGTGCACTCTTTCAACCACACAAAACTAATTTTTGTTTTGTTTTGTTTTTAAGAGGAGCTACAGGTTTTTCATAGTGTGCCAGTAAGGTGTTGTGAAAATAATTACCTAAAATGCCGGTATCTTGAGGTCAGCTCCTTTCAGATTTTTCTCAGCTGACTGGCTGTTACTTGCCATAAAGAACAAGTCCCATAAAAAGGAACCTTTGCGTAATTTTACCCAAGACACACTTGTAAAGCCCAGAATTGGATTGCTCTGTATTTCTGATGGAGTCCAGACGAACCAAGTTTCATATTAAGTGAGCTGACTGCAGAATATCCAGTTCTTTACATTTCCTAGTCAGGAGTATCTCCATGCTACAGAGGGTAGCAGCCCTTGCAGATCCATAGCCCAGGAATTCAAGTGGACCAGGAGGAGCTGGACAAGTTCCTAATCTACTTCAGTGACTTGTGGACCAAGTGGCAGGAAGTCACCAGGGCCTCTGTTTTACAGAGGGTTGCAGTGCTGGGGAATGGTTGCATTCAAGCAGACCATGATGATTGAGGTAAATGCTGCTTAGTTGACTTTTGTTCTTACTTTTTATTCTGGAAGTATGGTTTTAAATTC
Source organism: Aegithalos caudatus (assembly GCA_013389925.1). Classification (NCBI taxonomy): domain Eukaryota; kingdom Metazoa; phylum Chordata; class Aves; order Passeriformes; family Aegithalidae; genus Aegithalos; species Aegithalos caudatus. Next base: position 59,525 of record WEIU01014768.1, read on the forward strand.
ATGTTTCAGATTAATTTAGCAGACACCTTACTGCAAGCCACAGTGTTGTAAAACAGAATGGCTTTTAGAGGTTTATTTCATTAGAGAAAGATATATATGATATTTAATATACTAGATGCCAGCTTTAGGTCTAGTTTTTGTTATTCTTGTATTCCTTTCAAAACAACCTTCATGAATGGCCAAGCACCCAAAGAGAAAACAGTGACTCTTGCAAGATTTTTACACTATTACCTAGTAGACTTCTGCCATTTTATTGTAAGAATTAGTGTGGACTTTTCTCTTTAGTCAAAGTACAAGTACAGACTGAAGAAATCCTTTGTAAAAAGTTACAATTAGTTTGCCTTAAGATATTTTATTTTGGTTTGTCACGTGAAAAATTGAGATAGCATCACCAAAATTTTAAAATTAGGCATACCTCAGCATCCACAGATTTTCCAAAGAGGTTCGGAGTCATTCAACATTTACAAGGGCTAATCTTATGTATTCTGAAAATATTTTGTGTGACTTTTGACTTTCTTTCTGCAATAACGAGATTTTCTTTTCTGTCTTAAGAGTTTAGTACTATGCACTCGACAACAATGCTAGTCATTGAAACATTTGGTCCTCAATTTCAATATCAAGTTAACTGAGAAAAAATATTTTCAAAATTTGCTTAACATGTATCCAAAAACAATTATTAGTTTAAGTTAAGATACATTGCCTTCAACTTCAGAGTTAGTAGCTTTCACAGAATATATGTACTCTGTAAGTAAAAGACACACTCTTGCTGATTTTTTTCCTGTGCTTTTTCTGAAACCTTTTGTTATGATCCACAATAAAATTTGCACCTGAAAATCAACACTGCATGTTGTTGTTGGGTGGTAGGATTAGTTGTCTGACAAAAAATTAGGGAAGCTGCGTGTTTTGTGTTCTCGAAACTTCCAGACCTCTCCATGCACCCAGCCCTTTTCCAGTAACCCCTTTGTGGGTGTGCAAGGTGTTTATTATTATGTTCTGTGGGGGCTGGTGACAGCTGAACGTGGGTTGGCAAAAGCAATCATGTAAACATATGTTTGAAATGATTAACAGCAGCAGGTCAGGAAAATGCTCTCTTTGACTCAAAGTAGCAAAGTACACCTTTACTTTGAACATTACGGTGCTGAGCACTTCAGTGGGGATATCCCAGATGCACATAGTGCAATTCTCTAGAGCAATTTTGTTAATTTTGAATCTAACAAAATGTTAGCAAAACTCTAAAATTGAAATTATACTGTCCATGTCAGAAAATAATTGCATTTAGGAAGATTTTGAGATCTGTTTTTTTATAAGCCTGTTTTTGTTGTGACCCTTTAATGCAGGAGCTTCAGTGCAGAGCTTGGAACCAGTCCAAAATATAGGCATCTAAAGTGCTCCAGATCGACATTTATAGCCACTGAATTACTGGCCTGAATCCAGAAGCAGGTGTTTGATCTCTAGCTCTGCTTGTAAAGCTCAAACCACCAAGCAGAGCTGCCTAATCAACAGGGAACACTAAAGACAGGGTGAGTTTTAATGCCAGCCTTCAATCCCAGTCTGTTACTCAGGGCTGGATAGAAGCAGTTCTGCCTGCTTAGGAGCCACATTCTTAACCCTCACCATGGGCACTTGGAGATTTTGTCCTGAATTTTGTGGTTTTAGTCCTGAAGAGCAAGTAGACTTGCTCTTAAAACGTGGCAGTACAGCACAAAGGTCATGGACGGGCTACCCCAATCTTCATTGCTGCTCACACAGGAAGCAGAAGATCTGGGTTTTGTGCCCTTCTGCAGCCATGGCAGCTATTCCTCCTCCATTTTAGAATCTTGCAGTATGAAATGAAGGTGAAGCAGCATTTTTATTGTTGTTGGAGGGGCAGTGTTGATGCCTAAGCTGAAGTTGCAACTCGGTGTGTAGAGCAACTCCACATTAACCAAGACAGGAGGAGAGCAGAAGAGGGAGCATAGCTGGTGATTAAGCTCTTGAAGAGGTAGAAAAGGATTTGGGGGAAGAACCTGTCTTCTGGGCCTCCTGTAAGGCCTGCATCTGTATTTCAGTCAAGCAAAAGGTGTTAAAATTCCTTAACATATTTTGAAGAGAAAACAGACCGACATTACTTACCTCTGTATCACTGCAAAGTTCCTTCGGAGCTTTTACTTTCACTCCTCTCTGCCAGGACTCTGCATAATGTGCATGTAATGACACACTGAATGCATGAATGATGATCCAGTGCTAAAGTCCTTGTCTCCAAAGGCTTGCAGTCCTGCAGGAATGCAGGAGGAGAAGAGCTGGGAGCTCCTCTATCTCATGATAGGAATGATAGGTGTGGGTTAGGGACCAAGTTCCCCTTTGAGTGCCTTCCTGCCTTTAGGGTGTGGTAAAACAAGGAGCTGAAAAGAGACCAGTGAGGCTGGTGTGGGTGCCAGTCCCCAGGAGAAAAGGGACCTGAGCAGGTAAAAGGCTTAGAGGGTTTCCACATTCCTGTGGTAGGGATGGGGGTGCTCAGCATTGGGCCACTGAGGTAAGTGTGTGGATTTCCCAGGTGGCTGAGGGAGGAATCCTTCCCCTTGAAATGCTGCAGGGCCATCAGCCTGGGGGAATATTGCCAGCCTTACAGGCTGCTCGCATGTGGCTGAGACTTTCCTCTCTGTGACAGTAACTTAAACGCTTCCATGTGCGTATTGTTACAATAATAGAGCTTTGAAGGCGTCAGTCCTGCATTTCCAAGCCTTCTGTACCTCCAGATCTTTCTGAACTGTTTGTTACAGCACTTGAATAGACAGAAAGGACATCATTAGAGCAGGGCTGTGTTCTCAGTGGCATAAAAACCTTGCACATCTACTGTCTGAAACCAGCTCTCACTCCAAACAGTCATAACCTCCAGCTTCATTTTTTTTCTGTTATCAGGACAAATTAACCCATTAGCTGCACAGACTCTATTGTGAGTCAGAGGTATATGACTCATGTGAATAGAACCCATTTCTATTCTGGTTTTAATTAACTTGGCCTCCACCCAAATCCTCCTTAGAAATGAAAGATACTAGATTAGCTGAAGTGTACAACACATTTTTATGGTTTGTGCTAAACTTACATGTGTATTTTTATGAGATTAAAAAAAAAAAAAAAAAAAAAGATTCCTATGAATGCACTAGCCTGAAAGGTAAGTAGCAGAACTCCTGTATTTGACAGACTAGTTAAGTATTGTAATTATTCTGGTTGGTTTGTTTGCCTTGCAAAGTGGAAGAAGAAGAAAAAAAAAAANGTAAGGAAAAAAAAAAAAAAAAAAAAAAAAAAGTAAGAATTCTAGTACATGGGGAAATATAAATATCCCCCGTCTTGATTCAGATAAATGGAAAACGAATTTGTGGTGGTTAGAATTTCAATAGAGGTACAGTCTTAAGGTGGTGATTCCCTTTTGTGATTTTCACAATTTTGCTGCCTGAGCGAGTTCTTTCTTTCCTTCTTTCCTTCTTTCCTTCTTTCCTTCTTTCCTTCTTTCCTTCCTTCCTTCCTTCCTTCCTTCCTTCCTTCCTTCCTTCCTTCCTTCCTTCTCAGTATCCCTATCAGTATTTCTAATTGGGTCATTGTGCCTTCTCTTTATAAGGCAATACTAAAATCAAATTAACTCCTCAAATTTAAATTGCAGGGAGGGTAATCTGAACCACTGCTTTGAGTACTATCAAAACAGAAGTGATATTAATTATATTTATGCAAGTTTAAAAGAATCAAAAGAAAAATAAGGAAACAAAACCACCCCTCTCTAATCCTGACAGAAATCAAAGCATGAATCTTACTTATCACTAAATTTTCCTCATGGTGCTTTAAGGATTCATAATGCAAATGGGAAGCAGGCACTCAGATACTCAGTGGAGCCATCCCACCCCACCACCATCTCTAAAGAAACAAGCACAGAATAAAAGCAGAGAGGCTGAAGGGAAAAGGGAGAGAAATGTATCTTTCTGTGATCACTTACAGTTTGCAGCATGCCCATATAGCACAGGAAGGACATAAACTAACCCAGACTGATCAATTAATCAGGAGTGTGCTCTGTGTGCCACCAGCTGTCTGCTGACTAATAATTTGGGTTTCTGCTTTGGCAGGTCCCAGGTTACCTGGAGCATGGAGGGAGAGCTGGAGGGAAAAGGTCAGGTTTTAGAAGAGGCTTAGTTTGAGGCGCTGTGAAATGAAAACTTGCATGTGGATCACTACTTCCCAGACTCTGCAGTCCCACAGTTCAATTCCAGTGGCTTGGAGCACTTAATGGAGATCTGCCCTCAGCTCTGCCTGCTGCCAGTTAGTCCTGATAAAGCCCTAACTCACCTTCTCATTGCCTAAGTGGTGACATTAAGACTTTCATCAAAGCAAGGAAATTAAAGGCACGTAGCAGACTCGGCTTCATTTAGCCAGAGCTCCGTGTCCAGACCCAGAGATTTTTCTGTCTTGGAGGGAACACTGTCCCCCTGTGCAAGAGAAGGTCGTGTGGCAGTGAATTGTTACAACCTGCACTTCCCAATCACTGGAGAAAGTTACCCAGGTTGTAGGAAGCAGAGCTAGGGTGCAGATTTATCTACTGATGCTGTAAATGGTTATGCTGCTTTTCAGGGACGTGTATATTCCTCAGCTGGAAGTTTTGAGCATTAATTTCTGAAATTCCATTGCTGATAACTAGGCCTTGCTTTTCATTTTTCCTTTTCTGCAGTGGATTTTTTATGCCATCGTGGGTTGAGGTTGGATAACCAAACCTGTCCAGGTTCCTTTTTTATGCTTATAGTAATGTCTCTCTACTGGAACAGAGCTCCTTTATATAATGTATAAAGCACTGTAGATCTGCAGCAGGGTGCAGAGGATGATGTGATGATTTGACAGTAATGGGCAAGTTTCTCTGAGTCAGTTCTCCCTCCTTTGGGGATATTTGTACAAGGAAATCTGCATCAAAACTCAGGATGTTCCTGTTACCATGCGTGCTCAGTAATGGAAAAGATCCAGGCTCTCCTTCACTTTGTAATTAAGGAATGTTTAGTTCTGCCACTAGAAGGGGGAAGATGCATTTGTACCCTGATGTGAGAAAGAGGATGGATCTTGCTGGGCACAACAGTCCCAGCACCTTCATTAAAATATTTCCCAGCAAACCTGTAATTGGCCTTCTGAGCACTTACAGGAATTCAGGCTGAACTATCTTGTGCTGCTGGGTCTTCAACACCTTAACCCCAGGAGTCTTGTGATCCTTTGTTCTCTGCTCCAGTGTGACACAACATCACCCAGTAATTTTGGTGTCAAGACCGCTAACTTCTGCTGCTTCTAAGACTTCTTTCCCAATGGCTCAGTTACCCAGGCAGACCTCTGGGATGGGGAATGAAACCGCAGTAACGCCAACAGAAAACTGCTGTCTTAAGTTAGACAAAATTTTCCACTAGGTGAATTCCCCCAATTAAAAATCAGAAGATTTGTTCCAAGGAGTCAAGACACGCCTGTTATTTAAACACAATTTCTCTTTTATTACTGGCTTATTAAAACTTAGCATTGTCTATTAATCAGCATTTCTTAATTAACATAAAATTCCCAAGGTCTGGTACAATTCTACCACCCACAATCCAGTTCTATGCTGTTCATTTCTATTTAGACTACATATTGCTAGAGCATGTGGGATTATATTGCATGCTGCAATTATTTTCAGGGAGGACTGTGACACTTGGCCTTGATCTTGGCTTTCTCTAGTACAGAGCACTGTAAGTATTCTATATTTATTTATAACTTGATGAGGGGAACAACAGAGGCTGCCTGACACTGTGCACTCTCTTCTTCTTTAGATTGTAATTCTCAGATAGATCTCTCAGGAATTACAGGGAGGAGAGCTTTGCCATTTGGAGAGAAGGTCTTACAATTTAATCAGAATACAATTTTAGCCAACCAGCTAGTTCAATCAGCCAGTCCAATTATGGTGTGGGTTGAGCAAGACTCTGTGCTCAGGGTTCCCTGGAGTTGTTTCTAGTTATGAAATCAAAATAAGAAATTAGGTCAGTTATACTCTATTGACTCCTAGTCCTGCAGCTTTCAGGAGTGTACAGCAGCATGGCTTTCCCTAAATTTGTGTTTGGTATCTTACTGCTCTGGCTGGGCTTTGCCACTGGTTGAAAGCTAAACTGGGAGCGCTCATTCTAAGTGGCAAGTTACAAATGTGCTTGTCCCTGGGCTGGTGCACATGGGCAGGAATCACACGGACTTGTCTCTGCTTTTAACCCTCACCCCGCTGCAGGTGGGTGCTCTCAGTCCTGTGCTAAAAGAGCTGCAGCAGCCCTCCTTTCACCATCTAAGAACCACAGGTACTTTCCTGGGTGCCACTGGCTATTTCCTGATTGTTTGACTCTCCTGAGATCTTGTATGAGCCTTTGCACCAAGTTTTTCCTAACTACTGTAACCCTTCAAAAATCCCCAGCTCACCAGGCCCCTTCACCTGTTGGTACCTTACCACCTACCTCCCCTTCCAGCTGTCCCTTGTCCCTGCTTAAGGCAGCTGCTGAACCCCACATCCAAACAGTCAAAACCCTGCAGCTGATCATGCCATTGTTTCACCAAACCTCCATCCTTTCCAAACTGCTCTTAAACACCATGTCATTCCTCTTTCTTTTCTCCAGGCCACATGAAAGGCTCTGAATGGTTTCTTTATCTGGTTGCATGTAACAGCTGATAGAGCTTCCTATTTCTATCATCAACCTCTCATGTTCTATGGACACACTCAGGACAATCTCTCACTCATTCTCCTGCTATCATTTTAAAGGTAGGATTGAAAGAACTGTATCAATCCCTTCTTACAACCCAGCACATCCTGCAACGTAATTTGCAATAACTTCTTATTTTCTCCCAAGGATTGTTTTAAGAAAAATATCCAAATTCTGAACCAGCAAACAGGCTGTGGTCATTGCTTCATTCATGGCTGGTCCAAATGTGTGTTTGCTCTCACAGACTGAACTTTAGTGCCTGCACACCATGAAGAGTGTGGCTCCACATCCCTGCCCATTACACTGCAGAACAATATTAAATCCAAAATGTGCTGGGAAAACCTCAAAAGAGCCTGAGTTTGGATACCTCCCAACTGTTTTGGTGTCTTGTGTGCACATACAGAAGACATAAGAGAAAACAGATCCATAAAAGTGCTGTTGTTCATCCCCATCCCTTTTATTCTCTGTTCCTGTCCATTTAAATGGCTGTAGTCTTAATCACTCTTTGCTCTTCACCCCCTCATTGCTGGTGCACATTTCTTTGTACTCAGTGCCATGGATGCACCATGTTGAAAACATTACCCTTGTTACAAAGTGAACATGGGATTTGAGGCATTAACTCTATTTATTATAAGTTAGTTTAAAAAAAAATCAAAGCCCATGGAGTTTACACATGGTAAATGGAATTTAGGAAATTAAGATGTTTCACTTCTCAATTAAAGCTGAGTTGCATTTCTGTTTATGTGATACTGTTGTGCTTCAAGGCCACATGAAACACATGACTGATAAAACCTGCTTCTTTCCTAACAGTGTCATATGCACCTGAGGACAGCTTTATCCACAGATCCCACTTTATTCCCATTTTATGAAATAAAAGTTGTGTATTTGCATGTCTAGAATTCACTCCCCTGCTCTGCAGAAGATGAAGCTCCTTTAAATCACTTTCCTTTTCTTTAGCAAGTCATGTGTGCTTTGAAAGCTTTGCAAGCTTTCCAAGGCTCTTCCTCCTTACTGCAAAGCCAGCAATTCTTTTCTCAACACCACTGGGCATGGGTCAGGCCAGACTTCCGGAGAACAGGAATGATATTTTCTGTTAAATTATCCTCCAAAGTAAGTAGATTATATGGTATGATCTGAATTATTCAAAGAAGTCATTTGTGTAATGTAATGAAATAAAACTGTATCTAAATATGTACTTTGCTAAGTTTCAGTTCGATCTTAACATTTGAGAGTGATTTGGCATCTAGGATAGCATGAGAATTAGTTCCAGAAATGAGATGCAATCAGTTCACCTTTCTTGGCACTGTGTCTTGCTAAACATGAAAAACCCCCTCTTTTCATTTACTCTATAATTATCCTTGTGTATTCTTGAATGAAAGCATAGCAAAGATCACATTTCTGGCACATTTGGGAGCAAAACAGTTAAATTGCTAACAAATAATGTTTTGTAGTTTGTATGAGAGCCAAGAAGATTAATGAAATGTTCATGAGAGAGTCTGGCAAGTGGCCACATTCCTATGGGAACATTGCTGTAGTGAGGTTTAACGGAGCATGAGGGACATTAAGAAACGAATGTGTGGGAGTTTTAGGGTGAACTGTAAATGATAAGAATCTAGTAAAACTAGATATGGTGTATTTTGCCTTTGAGGCTTTCCAGCAGGTCTGTGTAACATTTCTCATCCTTATCTAAAGGCTGTGAGGAAGATGAGCAAAGTGCACCCTCCTTGGGTTTTTTAGGAGCAGCTGTCAAACACTTGAGCTCTGCTGACTTCTTTGAATGTTACAGCAGATGTAAACTCATTAAACAAATGGCTACAAGGAATAAGTCCTCCAGCCTGACTAGACTTTTTGTATAGAAGCTCCTCAATTTACTGATTAATCTGCCGGCCTTCCCAAAACTTCCATAGCTTTTAATGGCAAAAAAGCAGCGTTAATTTCATTCTTTTAGAGAAGCCAAGGAGAAGCTGCATTACTGCAGTGTTATTTCTATTTCTGCTGTTCCACCACCTTCCTGACATAGCAGTTGTCTCTGAAATGCATCCTCATCGACCCTGGGTATCCACTAACATGCTGTATTTCTGTTATTTAATAATTTTTTAAATTATTTAAAAATTTTAATCAAATATAAGAAAAAAAGCTAAGTTTCCTGTGTTTCAGAAGAAAAAAAAATCAAACCTTTTCAGCAGATTGCTAACAGCAATCAAACACTTCTCTTTATTGTACCAAAAGATAAGAAAAATGGGACGGTATCGATTTCTCTGGGAGCAGGGCAGGCACTGAGATGTGTGTGGACTCCAACAATACACTTCCTAGAGGTTTTCCAAATTAGCTAAAATAATCCTCGGATATCATCAGGGATAGCTGTTAAAGAAAACCTGTGTCCTTACTTACCTTTCCACTAGATGGCAATGGTACATGGTAGTTACGTGTACTTTGGGAGAGGAAACCTTTAAAAACGAACATTTTATTAGAGGTCTGAATACCTCTTTAAACGAGGGCACTTGGACTGTTAACATATGCTGGAACTCAGCTGTCTCAGCACTCCCTGTCTCGAGCAGTTAAACTAATTCTCTTTTTTTTTGCCTAACAAATGCAATATCCAGATTTAGAAGTAACGGATGTGAATAATAAAACCTATTCAAAAGCAAATGGAGAGCTGTGGTGACCAGGCTAGTGTCTCACACACCGAAGTTTGTGTTAAGTTTCTACTTTTTCGCTGGATGAGGCACTTTTCTGGAATTAAAATCAACAGCCAAACCAGTTCCTGAAGTAATTTCGTTCACTTGAGAAGAGTTGTATTAGGGATGTATATGGATTGGGAATTTTGTTTTGCAAAATTAAGAGTGCACACTACTGTGTGAGGAGGAGAAAAGACTTTTTTTGTTTGTTTTTTTGTGGTGAGTCAGAACAGCATTCAAAGTGGGACTCCTTAGCAAGTGCTGCCCCCAAAGCCATTTGGAGGCTTAACATCCTGAAGGAGGTGATGTTGGACGAGGGTGAGAGGGGAAAGAGAGGCACCAAAAAAATGTGGTTTTTTAATGTGCCCAAATTTCTGAAGAAATGCAATAGGCATTGGGAGAGATGGGACATCTGAATTTGGCATCTGGAGACCATTGGAGGCCTGCCTGTAATTCAGAACACACCATGGCAGAGCTGCTTTTACCCAAAGCGTGACAGTTTGTTGTGATGCACATTAACCATTTTCCTGTGAAACTGCCCAGAGTGCTCTACCTGACCACAGGACCTGCTTCCCAATGGGGGGATAGAGAACATTTAATGCTTATTAGAGTGTTCTGATTTAAGGAAAATAATTTAAGGAAAATCTTTCCTGCATACCAATGTAGAACATTTGTCCTATGCTAACCATGTGCTTCAGACTGGAAGTTTTTTAATAGATGCCACCTACGGAATTTTCAAATTCGTTTCATGACAAGAAAAGATCAAATTCAAAATACAAAAGTTTAACTTCCTCCTAGCCAGAATGTTGTCCCAGCAAGATTAATAACCAACTGTACATTGCTATATAGAGGTTTGGGTTTAATTACTGTTTTAACTTCATTTTGTACTAACAATTCATCATATTACTATTCTTATTTACATCTGTTTCTGGTTGTAGCAAGGAACCAGACAGTTACATTATTATCAGTGAAACATTTTGAAAAGCTTTTGATTGGTTTAGTTCTTCTGTTATGACTGCTTATGACTTCTGAAATGAAGTACGTACTGAAGTTTAGGCATTGGACCATGTCTCTAGCAGTAAAATGATTTCTTTTCATTACTCTGCCTCCATGTTTCTATGCAGACCATGGCTAATTTACTTGGACTTTCCAGATATGCCCACTTCACTGCCAGTGTCAAGCACTCCTTAATGCCTGGCTTCAAGGCAGAGTCAAGCAGGAGCTTGAGGCAGTAGGACTGTGGTGGTCTAACTAAATATGAACCACTGACCTACATTCTTAAAGGCCTAGTGCCTGCCAATACAGATAGGAATTAGGTGCCCAAATATAATGGAAGAATTAGGCTTTTGTTTGTTCACAGCCTCTAGATTGTTACTCAGCACCTTTGGAGGCCAAAGCCTATGGGCATCCACATCTAACATTTAACTCCTCGTGTGAGTTTCACAGGATGCTCAGCAAAGCCTTCCCTCTGCCCCAGCCCCCTCCTGTCAGCCTGGTCCATCCTCAGAGATCCAGGGGCTTCCAGCAGGATGTAAAACCCCCGAGCAGCCTGTGACAATGGGGTGTCTGTCAGGAGAAGGGGCTGCCCCCTCCCTTGGTGCAGAGCTCAGCTCAGCAGAGATGCCAGCTGTGCTTCCAGAGCAGCCAAACGAGAGCCATCCACATGGCCCACAGTGAGAGTGCCACCAAGCAGAGCCAATTCCCACTGCTGCTGACTCCTGCAGGGACATCACACACCCTGAGCTGTGGCATCTCCTCCTCTGGTCCTGTGGATGTTCTTTTGCTTTGTGCAGGTGTGTCAGGGAAGGGTTTGCACAGCAGTCTCTTCAGATTCCCTCTGGTATTTTGGGGGAAGGTAAAATGCCACACTGCAGTCTTTCAGACTTTGAAGCTCCTCACAGATCCCTTGCTGCCTGATGCAGTGGTTTTGGTCCTGAGAGAGAAATATGGACATAGAGCCCCTCTCTGGAAGTGTCAGGGAGGCTTGCAGAGTCCCAGAAGTCCTGTTGTGCTTCCCAGAAGCTTCATGGTTACAGCTGTATTCCATCAATCCCTAGAGCTGCTGAAAAGTCATGTCTGCAGTTGGTGGACATGGCAACACATCACATTCTGCTACATTTAGGAAAAAAGAGGATTTTTTTACAGCTCAGCTCCAGTTGAGGGGTCTTTGTGAAAGTCCCAAAATACTGCCAGGCAGAATTAATGTTAGTAATGTTGTCAAGCTCAGAGACCATTTTTTTAGAACAGAACTTCAAGGAAGAGAAAACATGCAGTTAAATCCTATGATCAGGTCCCATTTTGTCAAGTGAAGAGGGATTTCATCACCTGCTGTAATAGACCCAACTGCTCTTGTCCAAGTGGAAGCTCTGGCAGTGCTTTAAGAATTATGTTCCTGGATTATTTTAGGGTTTTTTTTTTTTATTGTCGTTGGTTGCTTGGGGTTTTTTTTTTGTTGTTNGGGTTTTTTGGGGTATTTTTGGACCTAATGATTTCTGCCAGCAAGTGAAAAATGCTTTTTGGGCATGAGGAAGTGACAATTCCCAACATGTTATCCCTCCATTACCCAGATTGGTGCATATGGATCTATACAAAAAAGACCACTTGTCAGTGTGTTTCTAATGACCACTTAGGCAAAGGAAGAAATCCTCCTTTCTTCAGAAATTCAGAGTGAAAGTGTGCCACAAAGTGTGGGAATTCTGTTCTAGAATACTTCTCTCTCTCACAAAAAAAATAAAACAAAACAAAAATTTAAAAAATATTAATGCCTCTTGTGGGATCTGTGCTGTATTCTTAATTCTGAGCATCTGGCATCCACAGTTTCCACAGTTAGACCACAGAGCCAGAGGATAAATTTTTAAGCTACAGCCTTCCAAAGAAGTCAGGGGACCTTCTGCAGCCCTGTGTGTCCACCAAACATCTGAGGTGGTTGTTTGTAGGGTGGCTGTCCCAGCTCAGCTGGGGGGCAGTGGTGCTGAGGAACAGGAAAAACCCCTTTCTCCACATGCTGGGAAGTTCATTTCAGCTTTGTCTCATGCTTTTTCCCTGAAGCCTGTTTTTCTGCCTCTCACCCTGACAGTTTTATCTACTGGATTATAAAAACACTCCAGCAAATTAGCATAGGAAATGCAATGGCTGGGTCTTATTCTTGTGCAGAACTCTAAATACAGTCGGGTGTATAAAATAAAAAATCACAAATGTAAGTCAACATCATGGATTTTTAAGGTCTGAGTCATTATTTAGCATAAATGTCAACCACAATCCTGCTTTTGATTTAATGAGAATTGTAGACTCAGATCCCTGGGTCTGATTTTGTCTTGTCTCAGCTTTATCAGAAATAATTTCAAGTGTCAATACCTTAATGTGTTGATGTTGTAATACACAGTGAAAACACTGCACCACACAAAGGGAGAGTCCTTGTTTGCTTCTTGGACTCCATAGCTGAACTAACTCAGGCACATTTTTTTTATTTACTTTGTGTGTCTGTACAAACCCACCGAGTTTGAGGAAAGAAATTTAGTTAATGAAAGAAACTTGGAGGAACGTGATTCTCACAAACGAGGTGTGTCCAGCAGAGAGAAGAAAGGACATGAAACTGATTCTGTCATCGTGTCTGCTCTTTCCAGCTCCCCTTCCTGTCACTTTACTTCCAGAACTGTGGTCACAGGGATATTCCCTACCCTCAGCTGGTGCATGAGATGAGAATTCACTCAGTTCTCCCTGAATACTGGTTGGAGGCCCGACTCCAGAGGGGGATATGCTGGGTTTGTCCCCCTTTGTGGCTGCCACAGGAGGGCTGCAGCCACAGCACTGGCTCCACCAGGCTCTGTCACAGAACTGCCTCTGCTCTTGGGCAAGAACCCACTGCTGCTAATCCCCACTGTGAAGAGGAGGTGAGTGATACATCTGCAGCTAAGGTTTCCCAAAGTAATCTTCACTAATTAGTCAAGAAAATGAATAAGAAATATGTTCTTTTCCTCAGAAGGCCCTAATCCCACTTGACTGAGCAGTATTAAGCAATCCTATCACAGAGTATGTATTTTTGAAGCAGTCCTTGGGGCAAAATTAGACCTTCAAGAATGAGAAATAATGAGAGTTGTAAGGGGGAGAGGCTTTTTTATTTTTAGAACCAATATTAAAGAAGAGCCTTTGCTTCTGAGTCAAGTTCCCATGCTTTTTCATTATGTTCTTTGGCTGAAGTGGTCTTTAGATAACAAATGTGTCAAGCTGTTCTGTCTCACTAAGTTAGAATTAGGTTATGTCTGTGCAGAAGAAAGTTTTGGAATAGCTGCAAAAACAATTACAACGCTGCTTGATTCACTGATGATGTTAATTGTAAATCCATATTAATCTAGGGCTGGGCAGGAGTTGCCAGAAGGATTCATTTTCCATGTAGCATGACAGATGCTTGTCTCCCTTTCCTTTCTTTCTGGTGCCTTAGACCTTGGATATCTCCAGTATTTTCTGAAAGCATAAACAGTAGCCTTAAGCGAAGTTGCAGTTGATAGGAAGGTTGCAGTAGCCTATATAAATCTCCTTACATGACTTCAGCTCTCATAAAAGCAGCTCATAATATTTTAATCATAATCTGGAAGTACTTGAATACTAACACATAGGAAATAGTGCACCAACAGCTAGTTTCTTACTTAGGAAACTTTAGGATGAATATTTTTTTATGCGATTCTTAATAAGGAACAGATAAAAATGGACAATAATATTTTTCTAACTCCATTTTAAAACCAAGATAGAAAGTTGTTCTTTCCAGTCAGATGCCACATCTCTCTCTGTTTGCAGGAGTTTTCAAACTCTGTGTGTGCTGCTGAGCTGTGGCAGGCTATTTGTGTGGGAATTATTTCTGTTTGGAGCTGTGTGTTTGCAAAACCTTGTCGATGCTTGTGTTTTACTGTGCAGCTGTTAAAAGCTGCTTGGATTTTGACAAGCTGTTCTAGGGATAAGGAGAGCATGAAAAAAAATGCAGCTTACTAGTTGGTTTTGCCTCCTGCAGATAGAAGGGCTGGCAGGTTGTCATGTGGGAATACCCATTTATTAGCAGCCTTGGAGATGCAGAGCCATGGTGTGGGTGCCAGGGGCTGTAACTTTGTTCTGGGCTCCTGGAGTCACCTCAGGGTGACCACACCACCAGGGCCTGAGCCAGAGGTGAGTTCTGCAGCTGCCTGACTGAATGGAGGCAGTGGGAGTGATGGACCACAATCCCACGGATTCCTGCTTCCAGGAAAACCATGAAAATAGGAACTGCTGCAGAGTACAGAAACAAAGTGTAAAGTCCCATGTCTCTAGCAAAGCCCGCGTGAAAAATTCAATTAATTTTGGTGTATTGCTGAGAAATCAGCAGTTCTGTGGTTGTGAGACCAGTGAAGGTACTGATCAATGTGAAAAGGGCAGTTTATATTCACAAGCATCTTGTTAGGCTCTCTGCAGACTCAGGGAGATCTTGCTGTTCCAAAATATGTTTGAGTCACATTTTCTCCCCAGGCATAAGAGCTGAAAAGTTGTGGGGGGGGAGGGGAGGGAAGTGGTTAATGAATAGCAAAGATGGGTGCAAATTCATGTCACAGAAGCTGAATAGAGATCACAGATCCTCCAGGCCCTTCTGTGGCTGGCACAGACAAAGGAACCACTAAATTGTTCCTGTGACAGAGACTGCACAGCCCGTGAAAGGGTCCTATTAAGTGTGCTTTTACCCAGAACATTTAGGACTCTAATTGCTGATGCAAGCTCCTTGGCACAGCAACTGACAGTTCATTCATAACTCGGCGGTTTCTCCGTTAATAACTTACCCCCTAATTAGTTCCTGTGAAGGTACTTTATGAAATCATGAAGTCATATTCTTGTAACTTCTCCAGTATCACATCTGCCCCGTGCTAGCCACAGAGGACGGGAACTCACCAGCCTGCTGAGCTGGGCTTGGGAGCTGTCTGGGGATGGGAGAAGAAGATGTCAACTGCTCTGTGTCCTTCTCTGTGCTAAAATTAAAAGTTGGGCCAGGAACAGGGTCAGCCAGGGCACTGAGCCCCCCCAGCACGCAGGTGGTTGGTGGGAAGTGGAATGCATCCCTGCAGTGAGACACGGTGAAGAGAGCAGTCATTCTGGTGATGCTGTGTCCTCTGTGTCCTCCACACCCAGGTGAGATCTGTGCCCATCAGTCCAAGGATCTGACCGGGATTTCTGTCATTGGCTTGTGATTCCCTTGAGTTCTTATTAAGGAGGTCAGATATAATTTCTGCAGCTAATCTAAGGATAAACTGGCTTTCATTTTCTGCTGTGCCTCCTCAACCCTTTCTTTAATAATCACAGATAATAACGGACTGTCGCTTCCATTCCCTTGCTTTTGTTTTGGGTTGTTTAAATGAATTTCCAAGTCTCTGACCTTCTGCATCAGCAGCACCATCTGCTTGAGAGTGACATTTTCTTTATCTTGGCAACCAAAAACCTGGAGTTACAGCTCTTTATACTTCTTTTTTCTGTGCAGCAAGAAGAGCCTTTTCAAGCAGAAAACCCCCCAAACCACACTTCTACCTTATTGTTTCATGCTTACCTGTGCAAGCTTACCCAGTGCAATCACCCAGAGCTAACTCACCTTTCAGAACAAATTCAGAGCTGACTGTTGTCTGCACTGAGACCTTCAGCAGGATATTGTCCTGCAGGGGCTGCATCATTTGAGAATAATTTAATGCTGCTCTTTAACTTGTGTATTTTGCAAGGGCTTTTTTCTTTCTCTAGAGTTAGGGGCCTGAACTCCAAATCCAGCTGGGTCTGAAGTTCTCTGAAGGGTCATCTTTGGCCCACCAAGGCCATGGGAGAGGTTTATGAAGCTTGGGTGAGTAAATTACAAAGATCTCTCATCTCTCTAAAATGTACCCAAGTGTCAACACAAACCTGGAAATTTTTTGTCCAGGTCTTTCTTTTAGTCTCAGTCACAAGCTTCCAGGAAATGCAGTTTTTTAATGCTTTCTAGCTAAATGTCCCATTTGGCCAAGTACTTTGTACCTGAATATTTCTGAAATGAGTAACTCAAACAGATGCACTACAGCTAGGTCTCCATCAGTTAACCCAAGTTTCTTGCTGTTACATTATTTATTAAAACGTTTATTTCTTGAATTGAAATTTGAGATACCTATTAACACGTTATGAGTTGAACAGATGGCTATATATTTCTAACTCTAAAAAATAACTTATGCAGCCAATACAGCTGTCCTGCCATCCAGAGGAGTCATAAAAATAAAATAAAATAAACTTTACCCAATTTTTTTTTCAGAAATATTCGTCATAGATTTTTCTGAAAGGTAGATTTTATTGCCCTAGAAAAATGCTAAGTTTCATGATACTTCACACGCTGTGACAGAACATTCCAAGATGAGACATAACTGCAGTTCAAATTTAATGATGACCCACAGAGCAGCAGTTTAAAAAGCAGGAGCTTGGCTTCCATGAAGTGGTCAGACATGGCCATTACCTGGGCAGAGGGTGCAGAGCACGAGGTGTTGGCAAAGTATCTTTTGCCTTATCAAGTGCAATTTCTGAGCTGGAGTTGAGCAGCACAGCCCAGAGCCACTTGCACAGCTACTGAAGTAGCCGGATTTATGTGGAGGATTCCCCTGGGAAGGGGTGGGCTGGGGTGGTGTCAGGACCAAGGGGTGTGTACAGAGTGATCCAAGCCTCACCTGAGTGCAGGAGCAGGAGCAGTGTTGGTGTTTGGGACTGGTCACTTCTGGCTGTGCCAGCTTGGCACTCGGCATCCCAGTAACTTTTTTTGTAACATTAGAAGTTTTTATTACTTTTAAAAACCTCGGGCTTTTATGGATTTCTGTCAACCAGCTGCAGCCATAACAGCAATAAAAATCTGTGCTTGTTTGGTGGGTCAGGGTGCTGGTAAAGGTCTTGTCCTGGCTGCCACTGGAGCTGAGGCTGCCCAGCTATCCAGGGAACAGCGTGGGAGGCCGCAGGAGGCTTGCCCAGCCTTGCTCCCAGAGGGAGCTCAGTCCATGCTGGAATGACAGCAGCACAGAGCAGGTGAGTGTCCCTCTGCTACAGCCCAGGGGAGCTGGAACACAAATGGGTTAAAAGATTCCTTTAAAGTCAACCCTCCAGCTGGTCCCACAGCCAGGAGTAAAACACACATCTCTGCAGGTTCCACCAGAGCATTTCACAATTATCTGAAGGGGTTTTTTCCTAATATCTACAGCCAAGAAATGCACTGAGACCTGTTTGTGTGTGATTTCAATAAACCAGCCTGTGACTCCTTGGGGAGGAAATGCACAGTGAAAAGTTATGGACTGCAGAACCTCATTACTCCAGTCACCCAGAGTGCAGCCCTGACCAAGGGCTGCTCCACTTCCCTTCCAGGGCAGGGAAATGCCAGCTCCAGTCTGATTCCCTTGGGACTGATGCCTCTAGCATGAGTAAGACACTACAAAAGGCTGACAAGGAATGTCTACACAGGCTGAAGTTTCTTTTTCGTCGTGGAAATTTGGCAGCTGGGCTACACTGAAGAGGTCCCTGATATTGCAGCCCAGGCCACAGCATGGGTTAGTTACCCTGCAAGGCACCTCTGTGGGATGACAGGGAAGGGGTTCCCAAGCCAGATTGCTCCCCTGGCTCTCTACTGCTCTGTAGCTTCCAGCAAGGGTATTCCCGTGACTCTCCCGTGGGGCAGCATGAGGACACTTGAAGAGCTTTGGTTTAAAAGTGGACACTTCCATGGGCAAGGGACAGGAGAGCTGTGGATTAGCATGCAGCCTGATTTTGGTTCTAGATGTTGAAGCTGTTACATCTGGGGTTTCACTAGGAAGCATTGTGAAGGTGCCTTCCCAACACACAGATGTTACTGGGAAATAAATTGGGGCTACTGTGCTCAGAACCAGGAGTGGCAGCCTCATTTTAAAACTGACATTTTCTGAGACAAAAAACAGCCTGCCATGTAGACAGGATAGGATTTCAAACAGTTTTGGGGGATCTATAGAAAAAAGGAGGAATCTTTAATTACATTTTTTAAAAGCACAATAGTGGGATGTCCTTAGGATCGCAGCTCACAACAGCTGGGCTGGATAGTATGGGGGAGCAAGAAGTGAAAATATGTTTACACTGTAGCAAACACAGAAGAAACAAATGATGTGTGATACCTTTTCTGTGTCCTTTTCTTCAGTAAGCTGTTAGGAAATGGGCCAATTTCAGGAATGCAGTATTTAATTTTCACTACTACAATGGATAAGCTGATGGCCTTTACAGGAATATTACAAGAGCAATGTTCTGGGGGTAGAACCAGACCACACTGACTGACACACAAAGAAATTGTCTCTTAAGAAACCAGAAACGTTTAGAACTGCAGAACTGTGCGGGATTTCAGAAAAGCACTCACTGAAATGCTCCCAGACCACCGTGGCACATGCACATCCCAACTTCCCAAAAACTTGTGAAGGAAGCTCCTCTGACCCACCAGTCTGTTCTGGTGTCCCACCACAACAAACATCCACTGCTATGACAATGTTACTCTTAAAGTTGGACTCAGCGATCCTTGTGAGTCTTATCCAACTCAGAATACTCTGTGATATCCGTGAAATTGGCTAAAGCACATTTTTAACTTAAAATTTAGGACCTTTTTACATTGCTGGAGCAACACTAAATGAAACACTAATGAAAGTGAAAGCAGGGTTCTGGTTTCTGAAGATATTTCTAAGGCTATAGACTGGAAAAACTCCCAAGTACAATGATGTTATTGGCTGCATAAAGAAAAGTAGATCATATACTTCATCTTTTCTCTGAGAGTGTTGTACAATGCCTACATTTGTATTGTCTGGAAATAATCAAAAGAACTGCCTTGATAACAAGAGAGGGTGCAAGATTCTGAAACCATCTGTCACATATTTTAGCACATATACAAGAGACTTCTGATGTAATTTAATTTCTTTTCCCCCATGCTTTGTGTGCTTCACCTTACTCAGTTTAACACCGAAGGAGAGCTTTCAGACACACCAGCTGTGTGCTACATCCCACATCCACAGGTAAAAAACAGCCTGCAACCCTCACCCTCTGCCTTTCTGCCTGCCCTCTCAACAGGAGCCCTGCAGGAGACAACAGGCTGCAGCCCTTCTCTGCTTTTGCTGGAGACAGGACGGCTCTTTTCCATTTCTTTCCCTACCTGTGGCTCTCCAGGCAGCTCCAGAGCTGCTTCCCGTGCTCCCTGCTCCGTGTGCCGGGGTGATGCGATGTGTGATGGGTGATTGATGTGTCATTGAGGTGTGATTGAGGTGTGATGTATCAAGCAGCTCCCGGCACGGGGGGCTGCAGGTGAGGGTGTGCCCCGAGGGCTGCAGGCAGGGCAGCCCTGCAGCTGCAGCGGTGCAGGCAAGGCAGCCCTGCAGCTGCAGCGGTGCAGGCAGCTCCTCCACCAGCCGGGCTCCAGCCTGCGGGGCCTGAGAAGCTGTTCTGTGCCGAAATTGACAGCGAGGTGTCTGGCCTTCCTCTAGAATGCCTGTTTTTAAGGATGTTTTCTCGCTCTGTGGATCGAATGAACCAGTTTTGCAATCTGCTGCAGGCCCCACCCTGCCTAACCCTGTCTAGTTAACCTGTAACTGATTGCAGAACTGGTTTGAGTCACACGCTGAAGAAACAGACGTAAATTAAGTTTTTAATAGCTCAGCTCTCCTCCTCACCAATAACATAAGCCATCCGTTGTCAGTGGTGGTGCCATGGAAGAGCACTGCACGTGTTGTCCATTTGCCACACTTTAATGGATCTTTCCATGCTTTTGGAGATTAAAAATTAGGCAGAAATAGAAGTCCCTCCCCAGTGCTGCTGCCTGGGTGCCAGATTAATTCCTTGTTTGCAGGATTCACGTGGATGCCATGGAAAGCTCTGACATAACTGAGCAGCTGATGTGCACTGCCTTGCTCAGCCACTGCTACTGGCCCACATTTCTGAGCCAATGCTCATGAGATGTTGATAAATAGAATCAAACCCTTCAAACCTGCAGAGCAGAACAAGCTCAAACAAACTGTTTTTACTTACTGCTTTCCACTGGCCAGAATTAATGAGGCAGGTTAGACAACAGCCACCCAGGGAAAAGAAAACAGAACAAGGAGGTATGTTTCACATGTAGGATGTTTATGTTGATGTGTCACTAAAACAACTCCATCCCATGCAAGTTTCTTTTCACCATTGTTTTGCCATAATGCCTGGCCAGAAGGAGCCCAGCCCAGGGACTGAAAACATCAAGTCAATGAGTGCTCCTTCTGAGCAGCTGTTCCTTCCAACTGGCTTCAGATTTCCCACTGCCCTTTTTCAACCTTTAATTCTTTTGTTGCAAAAGAGAGCAGAGTGAGCAGGAGTTACAATGCAGAGGTACATTAATGCCTAATTCCAGTGCAGATGAAGCCAACAGGTACATTTTTCCCAGGCTAGGTTGAGGCCACACAACAGATGGAGCCCCCTCACCTCTCTCAAAGCTCCACTGGTGGCCATGCTCCTGGTCTTATGGAAAGGGGACATTCTATCCCACTTCTGTTCCTGGTTTGGAGGGGAATATCCACTCATGGATATAATACCCACTGATCTTGCCCAGAAATGCTGAGAGCACAGTAAAATGTAATTAATATCTCTGAATGAGAAGCTGCAGTTCTGCCCCAGAGCAGCCTCCTGCGAGGCAGAGTTCCCTCCGTGGGGCTTGCAGGAGTGCACTTCTCTCAGGCAGAGGAGGACATCAAACTTGAGTTTCCTTCAGAATTGAGTGGACTGACTGAAGCCTAACTACCTTGCTGCAAGGGAGTGGGTGGCAATGTCCCCTTCTTCCTCTCTGCAAAGCACAGATGCCATCCATCAGTTTGAGAAGAGAGCAGAGACACCCACCCTCAGCAGAGGCCACTGGAGCCCACGTCACCTCCTGTTGTGCCAAACAAGTGTCTTTATGCTGACAAAAGGCAGCCCTCCTGCTGCTTTCCTTGGGATTTCCCTTCCAGCAGGTACCCTGCCCCTCTGATTTACCTGTGCTGAGTCTCAGTGTGGGGCAGCTGCCTTGTCCCAAGCACTGTCAAACACAAAGCAAACACAAAACCCAGAGCCAGGGAGGTTCATCCCTAAGAACATCAGCTCCAGGGTCACACAGGCCAGTGCAGGGAAAACATTTTAAAAAGGAATGGAGGAAAAGATATAAAAGATATTAAAAAAAAAAAAAGTGCTTCTGTCAAGGTTTTATTCAGGAAATTTTTTGTGTGTGAGTGACTCACGTGAGCAGAGGTGTCACAGGACATTTTTGTGCTGAGGGCTGGCAGGGGGTGGTGTTCTGGCAGAGTTCAGCCAGGTGCCACTGCCCTCTGCTAATATGGACAAGATCAGAGGAGGAAACACTGCCCAAGGAAGGGGTTACAGGCTTCAAATTTCGTCTGACTGCTACCCAGGGCTTCTTCTTTACTTGCCTTTGGCCGCTAGAAGTGACTCAAAAGCCTTCACCTGCCTACAACTGTGTATGTAAGGCCATTATTATTAATAAATCAAACTACTCCCCATTGCATGTGCTTGGAAGGAGTTTCACATTGCTGAATGCTCTACTGCAGCTGAGAACACAGCCCCTCTGAATTTCAGCTCTTTCCAACAGTTACTGATGTCAGCTTGGAAATACCTCTCTTTTACAAGCCATTTAATTGCTTACTTTAAAAATTCACCAAAGCTCAGCTGGGGCCTGATTTTCAGTGAACCTCAGTTCTGTACCCACAAGGAATTTAGATGACTCTGTGACCTCGTAGTAAGCAAATAAATTAGAAAGATGACTTTTTAAAACTATTGATTGTACCTGGAATACATTTGGGATAAAATATCTTAAGGCACAAAAGAGTTATACTCAGAGTATTTTGGAAGTTGACTTGTGGACAAGTTGGGAGCTTGGCTCTTCAACTCTACCAGGGACCAGAAAGTTGGAAGAACTACCAGAGCTGAGGAGGGAATTTATATATGTAAATAAGAAAGAAAAACTATTTGAGGGCAGTGTGGTGTGTGTGCTTGCATTAGGAGAGTCTGATGTGCTACAGGTGTATTTGGATGGTACTGAATTTTGCTACTGTGAGGATTGCTCTGACTTCCCATTACAATTTCCAGTTGGTAAAAAGGAAATGCTAATGCTTGGGGCACAGGGGTGGTGTGAGGATGAACTGCTTTGTGTGTGTATAAGGTGCTCTGAAAATGATAAATGTTACACAATTGGAAAATGCTGACAGTTATCATCCATCTGGGATTGATTATGGGAAAAAAAAAATAAATTAACTGGTTTCCCCAGCATCTAGAGGGTAAAAGAAGCATAAAACAGAAAAGGCTGTGCAGGTGGTGGAGTAACTGGGCTTGTGAGGTCACCTCAGATGAAATCACGTGTGAAATGAGGTCAGGATTCTCTATGTTTATGATAAACATTTGTCCATTACATCAGCTCATTGTTTGACACTCTTCTGCCCAGCTCTTTAATGACCACTTAGAGGGCCTGTGACTGCCAGGTGGGAATGTGACCCACTTCCCTGTGCCACCACTGTGGGCAGAGCACATAGCCCTGGGCTGGGAGTGTCCCCTGAGCAGCGGGACTGTGCCTGTCCCTGTCCCCCTGTCCCTGTCCCCCTGTCCCTGTCCCCCTGCTGACAGAGCCTGGCCATTCCCATGGGACAGTGCTTCCCCCATCTTTGGGAGGCATTGCTCTTCCTGCAGGACACTGGGTTGGGGTGGTCCTGCACTTCCATGGATGACTCCAAGCCCTGGCAGTGTGTCCTGCCTGCGTCTCGATGGGATGTAACACATCATGAGCACAGGAGCAGAAAAGCCAGAAGAAAAAGAGCATTTGTAACAGGATTGATCTTCATAGCAGCCACTCCATCCATGGAGCTCGCAAAGCTGCAAAACTCTGAATTTTAAATGCATCAAACAGTTGTTTTCATTTCAAGTAACACTGTCAGCCCAGCTGCTGTTTGCCATTTCTGGAACAGGACAGAAGAAGCAGTGAGGGAAGAAGCAGCCTGATGCTGACAGGAAAAGTGGGGATCCTGTTCTGATGGGCTAAAGCACCAGCCAGCCCCAGTGGCTCCTACACCTTCACCTGACTCTTTTTTCACCCCTGTTTCTAAACTGTCTTCCTAAATACCGGCTAGATGAAAAGCATTTGTGGTTCCCCCCTGGGAAGGATGAGGAAAGGTCGGGATTTACATGGTGATATTTACTACTACAGATTCTGTAATAGCCATTCCAGAAACTTGCTTCAGTGGTTCTCATCCCTGTGAACTGAGCCCATCCAACTGCATACCCATGCACCATTAGGATTTCCCAGCAGCTTTAGGTAATTTTTTCTTCTTTCATTACCAATCAACTGTAAATTACACTTTGTAATTTTCCTACCAAAAAAACATGTAAACCTGGCCTTCAAGGATTAGTTGCAGTAGAGAATGGATTACCTCTCTTTAGATTTCCTTTTATACTCATTTGAACATCTAAAATGTTGAGTTTAACAGGAAATGGGAATATATTCCTGTGAGAGTCCCTTTCCTTTGCCTCTCCTCTCCCTCTTTCCCCCTTCAAAAGTGGAAAGACTGAATCCTGCTAGTTTTGTACTGCCTGAGAAGCAGTGCCGTGCTCTCTCAGCTCCCCTGCTCTGTTCTGAACAAACCCTGAGCTTTGCAGGGGTCTGCAGCAGGTTTGTATTTTATTAGAGCAGAAGAAAACACACTGAGAAAATAATGAAGCATGAGAGGCTCGGGTACTTTTTCCAAGTCTCATTATGCAGGTGACACAGAAGACTGTGTGACGAGAGGACAGATCTCTTCTGACTTCTTCCTTTTTAGCAACATTGCCCTTAGCCCCTCTGCAGAGCTCAGATCTTCTCGCTTCTGTTTTCTCTAAATTTTATTTACCATTCTACCTGCATCCTGAGTGGAGAAATGGAAAAATCAGTGTAAAATCAGGATGATAGTATTCTAGTTGTGCCTTCAGCATGCAATCTGTCCCACCTGCCTTGACCATGTGTTGGGTACCCCTGACACATGAAGTTTGGGTTTGTACTTATCAGAAATTCCAGTGATATTTTGGGTTTTGTATGGATAAGGACCTTTAAACAATTCTTTTGTGTCTGGGATAGTTTGTTTCCACTTTAGACACTGTCACTTGTGCCCCACTGGTTTTGGTAGCCTTTCCTAACATATGGCAACTTCTCCCTCAGCACATGTGGCTTTCCAGGGATTAGGTGAAGGAGCAGCCAGGGGAGTCTGTGTCTGCTGCTCTTGGTGTGGCAGGATCACATCATGTCCCTGGTGAAGCTGCCTGGCACTTTCTCTAGTGAAATATCTTCCATTTCTTGTGCTGGGGTGGCAGAACGCCCCTGCCTGCAGAAGTCACCTGTGGAGTCATTTTGGTGAGATAAGTGGTCATTCCTGGTAATGACTTTGTGCAACAGATCCCACAGCAGGTAGTGCTTTTAAATGCTCTGAAATATTGGATGTAGATTTCAACCATGAGCCAAAGGAAACCTGCAGTGGTTAAGATAAGCATTATGGTATCTTTCATTATTATTGTTACTGTGTTTTTTATTGCTATTTGTACTATTATTATTATTATTATTAATATTCATGTATCTAGATAAGCACAAAGAATTCCTAGAATAGAATTCCCACCTAAAACACCATTGAAACCAGAATAAATTAGGTACTTAGATACTGGAGAGGATTAAAAATACCTGCACCTAACATCAAACATCTGAACACCATTAGAAATCTGGGCCAAAGTGAAAGGAGAGAACATAATATGCCATTTGCATATTAAGCAGGCTGAGAAATGCTCAGAAACCTGAAATGTTTATGACTCAAAGAGATAGTTTGGGAATTTGAACAGGAATTTCTCCTCTTTTTTTTTCTCTCCCAGCACAAAAGGACAGTAACACCACAAAATTTGTAGTGCAAAATATATTTTTAAAAGCCCAGCCACACAAGTGGTTTTGACAGCAATTCTTAGCAATCAGTGGCACTGGGAATTATTGCTATCAGGAGAAGGAATTGTTTTCTCCAAAGTAGGACGAGAGCCACACCATTTTGGTGTTAGTGATTTCATCAGTGGGAGAAATACACAGCCCTGCACTCTGGTTGTGTCATTTTAAAAAGCTCTCAGTTCACCTTTAGAAATAAGCACCCAGGATTGTCTGAAATTATATATTTCCACTCTCTATACTATTTGAACTCAGTTGGGCTCTGAGGCTGTGGTTCATGTCCTGGCTTCCTCTTGACTCAATTATTGTAATTCATTATTAAATTGTTATTTGTTTTCATTCTTTACGCTGTCTGCTGCTTTTCAAAGCTCAGCAGCTAGATTTGTAATATGGAGAGCTCTGTTCCATCACATTACAGCCTCCCCACAGCATTTTTTTTTGTTGGCATGTTCAGCAGCACGTTGATTTGGATATTTAATTCTTTGCACACTACAGATTAACCCTAATCTATGCAGTACTTTAAGCATTTCCTGGGATTTGCAGTTTTCCTAGTCTGAACTGCAATTCAAATACAAAGTTTTAAAATTCTGTCAGTGTTTGTAACCAAAACATTGAGTCCAAGTGTTGAGCTTGGAGGTTTGCTCCAAGTCCAAAACAGGCTCCGGATCTAGAATTTGCAAAGTCCATCTTGTTTTCATCTGCCAGTGCTCTCCAGGCAGATGAGAGTTTACTTATTCCTAGAGCAAGCAAGAAATTCTGCTAACCCTGTGTGTCTGGGTGCTGTTTTCTCTCTTGGAGAGTTAAAAGCACCATCTGTTTTGGGGTGGCTGGAATGAAAGGTGTAAGTCATGTTCCCTGTTCCCAGTGCCCCCTGCTATCAGCAGTCTCATTGGTACAGACAGAAGTGGTTCCTGCATGTAAAGCACAGTCCAGCCCCCACCTTATCTCTAAGCATGTTCACACTTGCCTCTGCCCCAGACTCAATAGGACTTGCACTCAAAACAGTATTTCACTGACAAAGGCAAGGCTTGATAGTGCTGCAGACCTTTATTCTCTAATTTTTTCCTTGCTCTTTCTGTCCTTCTTTACCTTACTCCTTTCAGGGTAAAGCTAATTCCCTTTCCCTCACTGTTGTCTCCTGTTTCTACTACTTCCTATTTTTTCTTCTCTCAAACTACAGTCTCCCTTGCTCTCCCAGCTGGTTTCCTTTCAGCTGTTCTTTCTGCCCCATCAATTCCTTTTCTTTTTCAGCTTTTCCTTTCTCCATTTTTATCACCCTTCTTAACCTTTCTTTCATTTTTCCTGTCTTCTGTCTGTAGTCTGAAAAACTTTTCTCACTTTCTCCCCTCATTTCTCTGTCTTTTCTCTTTCCCCAGTCTCTCTCCCAGAAGTCCTTTCATTGGCGTCTGTCTCTTGAATCTCATTCTTTTCCTTTCTTACCACACTTTCACATATTCCCCACTTGTATGTCTCCTTTCTAGCTGAGATAAGCATTTGTCCCCAGGAAATGCCCCTGCCTGGGCTTGTCCCAATGTCCTTTTGTTTTCTCCAGCTTTTGTAATTCTCAGCGCACCTGTGTGCCTGAAGAAGCCATTCATCAATAAACAGAGGGCAGGCAATTCATCAAAGTTCTGTCCATGAATGTGCTGCCCATGTACTTTCCCTCTTTATCCATCGGGCCTCCCAAGCCTCCCCTGGCATGGAGACAGTGGCTGGACTAACAGGCTGGCTGCTCCTGATCTTGTTTTACCCCATCTTTGCCATCTGTCAAAATGCACAGACGTCTCTCTCCCCTTTTCCTCCTGCCAGAAAGTCATGGCCATCCCAGGTATGTGGTTTTTGAGGTGACTGCCGGACAGGATAATCTCCAGGGTATAGGAGCCAGGAGGCAAGAGGCATCTGTACTTGACAGAGTTTCCCTCCCTCGGTGTCCAGAGGACTTTGGTTTTGTCTGGAGCTTGCCGGCTGTCCTTTGCAAGGGCCATGGTTTAGTCACCACACTTGGTTTGCTCTTCATCCTGGCCTCAGGTTTGGCAGATTCATTGGTGTGTACAATTGCCTGGGAGCAAGACATTGTCAGGACCAGCCTTGAGTTGAAAACTGTGGATTGTGGCTGAACCTTTACATTGTGCCAGTGGAAGACTTCCAGACTTCCCCAAGCATTCGGTTTTGCCTTTCCTCCACAGGGGCATTTCTTCCTCTGAAAGACACTAACAGAACACTTCAGAACCTGGGAAATGGACAGAATTGTGTGAGCGATCCCTGCTGCTTGCAGTTAACGGGAAAATATGCAGGCATTAGGTAAATTTAATTATTCCTCCACAATTCTTCTGAATTCTGAATTGTAAAAGAGCTAGTGGAGGGTCTGTCTGCAGATACAGCAAAAAACTACAACCTTGTTTGAGTCTGATTTGTCTTCATCCACAATCACGGCTGCAGAAACAATTGTCTCTTTTTATTTTCTTTTCCACAAGGAGAGCATGATCCTGCAAAATTTGCATCACTTTCATTTGTGAGAACTGCTAAAGGTAAGAAGTTTCCAAACTCTACTTATCTGTTGTCCAATGATTTGCTGCTCTCCCTCCACATGTACAGAGCTGTGATAACTTTTGGGCCCTGCACATGCACAGAATTTAAGAGTCAGTATTCTTGGTACTTACTCTACAAGCCTTATGGGGGGAAAAAAATCACATTTATTTAAAGACATTTCACATTTTTGTGCATGCAGTGAGGATAGCAGGGGGAGTTTAAAGCCTAGTGACTAAAAAAAAAAAATAAAAATCTATGTTATAGGTGTTAGGGGGCAATGTTTTGTCCCATTTCTCTGTTCCAGCTTTGGAAAAGAATTGGTAATCTTTAAGTGCACTCGGGAGACTATGGCTTTTGTGCAGACATCTGCAAAGTGATTGAATTTTACCAATTGTGCAGGCACTCAGACACTTATTAGACTATATTACCAGAGCTATTTGGAAAGAAGGAGTTGGAGAGAAAAGAAATTCTTCATGTGTGAAGGGGTTTCTTGTAGCCTGTTTCGGGGAGGCAATTTTTCAGCCAGTGCAGAATGGTGTGGGGAGAAGAAAATATCCTAAAATACGTTCATTTTTGCATTCTCACGGTCCTTTGACCAAGACCTGCTCAGACTTTGGCTCCGTTTGATTTTGTTACTTGTTGCACACTCTTCTGCAGGGCTGCTTTAGCAGGTTTCAGTCACTGTCACAAATGTGGGAGCCCTGCATCTTCTGCCTGTGGTACACACTCCGTGCCTGCTCCACAGAGGTAGAAACCATCTGCAGCCTCCCTGTAAACTGCAATGTGAGCTTCAAGTGGCTCCTTTTCAAGAGGCTCTGGGGTCAGCCACAGGCTGCAAGGATGCCTGCTAACAGCATGGCTGTCTCACAGGATCGGGACCGGGAAAGCACCGGGACAAGCCTGTTCCTGCTGTTCACGGAGTGACGCACCGGGCATCCCTTCTCAACGTTGCAAAAAATTAATGTGCAGGGCATTTATTGAGGATTCCACCAGCGTGCCACGAACTTACATGATATGTGAACGTGTAAATGCTGCCTGGTGACACCGGCACATTGTTCTCCTGAGGTTGTAATGTGATTTTTGTGATCGCTCCAAGCGCGATAGCCCTGCTGGGCAAACTTTCAAAGGTGGGTAGAAATGTGTGTTTGCACATCAAAGTAGGCAATTTATTTCACAAACACCAAGGTGTCCAGTTATCCGTTTTGCTTATGCAAATATGAGTTTTCACAAGCACAACAGCTGTGCCTTCCCTGCAATTATTTCCATAAGGTAGCGGATTGTTAACTGAAGGAGACGTGCCTGTGATGCTGCTTGGGGAGCGTTTCTGGGGGATGGGTTGCACAAGACAAGAAGGGTACAGATAGTCCAGTGGAGCCCAGGCTCACTCATTCGGAGTGGTGCAAAACCGGAATTGTGAAATCTGGATCTGGGGACAGTTTTGTGAGAAAGGTCAGGATGTGGATTGAGGGTGAAGACTGGACCCCTGGGCCATGCTGTGTTCGTTTGGATTTGAGGTGTGATGTCTCCTCATCCCATGCTACGGGGCTCTGTGGTTCCTTGTGGACACAGATCTGCGCTTCCTAACGATCGGTGCGGGTTTGCACGGGGCTTCGCAGGGCACCCAGGGGCTGGATGTGTGAGCGTGTGTACACCGAGCTCCCCCGGCGAGCCGGACCCCGGGGCAGACCCCCACCCAGCGCATCCTTCGGAACTCCGTGTTGCGGACCGGGCCGGCGCTCCATCGCGGGGCGTGCGGGACGGCATCGCCCCGCGGTGCCCC
>WEIU01014768.1:90035-122653 GCA_013389925.1 Aegithalos caudatus
GGGCGGCCCGGCCTGGCGCGGAGCTCCGCTCGCCGCGCTGCCCCCAGCTTTGCCTCCCTCCCCTGGTTTGTTTTCCTCTAAAAGATGAAAGAAGGAATGTCCTTTTTCGCTGCTTCTTCTCCTTCTCCAGAGCTGCTGCTGCCGCCGCTGCTGCTGGTTAATTGCACATTCAAGTGGAAAATTTTCGGGAGTCAGCAGAAACATTGTATCCAAAAAAGACAAAGTCGCAGTTACAGCAACACCGAGGAGATTGTCCCTGGAAAACTTCCTTTCGGTAGGAACCGCAGGGTTTTGTTTTTGGTGGCTTTTTTTTCGTTTCTCGGCGAGGTTTTGAAGAGCTCCATCGCACAGCTGTCCCCGGCGCTGGTGCGGAGGGCCGGTGGCAGCCTTTGTTCGCAGAGGAGCGCTTTCAAAGGAAGTACACTTCCAAGGGGGAGGGAAAACTTATACAGTGCGCCTTTTGTACCCAAATTAAAACAAAGCGGCCCCCTCCACACAACCAAACAAAAACAGCGAGGCGAAATAAAGCGAGAGGAGGGGGGGGGGGAAATATCCCTGTTTTCACCGAGGAAAAAAAAGTTTGCGCTCCTGCCTCTGTTGAGCACGGTCCTAGTCGTGATTTTTCTCCTCTTGAAATCTGTTTTAAGTTGAACGGTGTTACCAGTATAAAAATATTTATGAAACAATGAAATACCAGCCACCCACGTTTCTCAGGAGAGTTGTTAACTTATTAGAAACAAGTGCCTGCCTTTGATATGAAGAAATGAAAAGTGACCTCCAGAAGTGCTGGAAAGTTAGGGAGCATTTCTGCCCTGCGCTCTCTGAATGTAAATGGCTCCCAGTATTTTTTAACTGTTCCTCTCTAGGCAAGGAAGGCCAAGAAACGTCAGATTGTACTGGTATTTTCTGACTTAAAATAGCGTTTATAAGAAACGTAAGCCGAAATGGCAGAGCCTCAGGGAGAAAAAGTACATTTGCAGCTGTATTCCTGCATTAGCAGGAGCGTGTTTGCTTTCTCTCCGTGCTGATAAAGTTTGGAAATGCAGTGTTGCCAGTTAGCGGTTTCACGGAGCTGGGTAGTGGCAAAGTTGGGAGCTGAGCTGTGTGGATAGCACGCTGCCCTGCCTAGCTTGCATGCTCAGTTATTCTGCAACACATCCAGTATGGAAATCTCTGTGGGAATGCCTCTAACAGGGAAATTCATGTAAATAACTAAGTGCTACCTGCAATTGAATATGAAAACAAAAATGATTATAATTACATTAGGACTTAATTCAAAATTATGTAGGGTTCTTCTTACAAGCCTAGATTGGGAATGTGTGTCTGTAATGTCTGATGTATTCTAGCTCTATAAATAGTTGGGGAATACCATTACAGAATATTAGATTGTACTGATGGTAAGATGGTGCTATTAAAAATGACACAGACCTGGATATTAAATTACTTCTGGGGGTGGGAGGGAAGCTTGCATGTTTGTTTGTATGTGAACATATATATTTTTATATACACACATGCACACAAACGTTTCCTTTATTTGGGAATGGGAATACAGAAATTAATACAGTGGATGTTCTCGAAACACAAACCTGAAGATTTTATATATTTGGGTCACGTTCTGAAGCTGAAAGTTTTTAAAATCAACTTCTTGAAATTATTTTCACAAAGGGTAAATGTTTTAGAGGTGTGTTTATTTTTTCACCTTTGTAGTAAGACATGTCTTTTCACACTGCACTGGTGTTTAATTAGGTCATAAAGTGTTTTCTCTACCAGTAGGGGTAATTCTGCATTTTGTTTGCTCCAGGTTTTTATCAGCTGACCAAGCAGAAATTTTGGATGCTGTGGTAGGTTGAGTATGCGAAGGATTCCTTTCAATTTTTCTTCTTAGCAATCTAGAAATACCTTTGGAAAGAACTTTATCACTAAACACGTTTGGCGTACTTTGCGCATCAATCCAGCGTACGCCGCTTTGGTGAAGTAAATATTGTTGGCCTTTTCAGTCAGGAGAGTGGAACAACAGCTCTTGAGGCCCAAACTGTGGTTTTATATTCTCCACAGCTTCTTGGTTGGTGCTGAGTGGGGTGTACAGGAGCACTGAAGCAAAGGAAAAATGTTGATTTGACGGGAGCCATGGTAAAGACAGAGTGCGCTTAAAGGAGTTTTAATTAAACAGCTAGAAAAGAACAGCAGAAACTTAATTACGAAGTAGCCCTGGCTGTGAGTGTCCAGCTGAGCAGTGATAGTGTGTTGTGATGTGTGGGGATGTGTGAGCATGTGTGTAGCGTGTTTGGTGTCCCTTGGAACCAGTGGGGTTTTTGTTGTTGCTGCTGCTGCTGGACGCTGTAGTGGTTTTGGATATCGTTAAAGTGGTTTCTGGGCTTTGTTTGTCCATGCCTGAAAAAGTTCAGTTGAGTCACATGCTGAGGAAAAAAAAACCCCACATTTCTTTTCTTCTTTCTGTTTAAGCTGCCTTTGTGATAATACTGTAAGCAAACTTTCAAGGTATGGTACAGGCAATACAGGAATAAAGGCTGGAGCTATAGCGAAATACTGGCATCTTTTATTTAAAAAAAAAGGGAAAGGTAAAAAACATGCAGTCCATGATACAGCTGTCAGTTTTCAGTCTGTAAAGTAGGATGGTTACACTGCTGGAAGAATTTCACCAGAAGTAATCTGATTTTATTAGAAGGTGCCTAAGACTTTTCCCAAAACATGGAGATTTACTGTACAGTTCTGGATGTGTGTGTTTGGAACAAGGTTACCCTCAAACCTGTTATGAGCATGTGGTTTCCTACTGGATACATACCATATATATATATATATATATAATATATATATTCACATCACTCATTCTAGCTGGTATTTCTTCATGTCATTAATATTAATCATCTACCCCTCCAGAGATGGTTTAAAAGATGTCTTTCTGTAGTGATTCCATTTATTTAAGAAGAGAATATTGGCTGGATCCAACACTTGCTCAGGTTAAAGTGACCAGGATGACTCATAGGAATAAATATTTGCTGGATCAAATACTAAGATATTTACAGCATATGCTTTATGTGCATGGTTAGTGTGATATTTGATGTCTAAAGAAGGACATCTTTGATTTAAAAGAATAATGATTTGACACACATGCATTTTCAAATTTCTGCTCGGGGCTTATGTTCTGCTTAACTTGTAATCTGCCTAAGACTTGAAGGCGAATTTCTATTAACAGCTGATCATTCACTTCATTCAGGCTCTTATTCACAGCATGTACAAATTTGAGGTGAGGGCTGACTTTTTAGAAATCTGGTCTAAATTCAGGTTAATTCCATCAGCTTCATACGGCCTGTTGCTGGATTACATTGGCTGTAATGAGGGTGAAAACTGACACTTTAAAACTTATTTTGAAGTCCCCAGCTCATCAGGGGGACCTACCTTTTCATGAGAGAAATGGTCTTTTTTTCTGGGGTCTGAGGTTTAATTCCTGTTGCGTCGCTGTGTTGCGTTTTGCCATTAGCGCTTGCTGCGAGCAGGGATGTTTCATATTCCTAAACTGCAGTCCTTTACTGTTAAAAAATTGTCTGAATCTCAACAAGATTTTAAAACTTTGGGAGGTAAATCATCTCCCTGCAAGCAAGGGCTGTTATAGGGTTCGTGGCAGTTTGTTCAAGTGCTGTGTAATTTAAATTGCATCCTGTGATATATGAACAGATTAATGGCATTAGTAATTGTAAAGCCAACTGACTCTAAGCTGTGCTGAAGACAGTTTTAGAAGAAAAATCTCTGCAATTTATTCTCACTTTATGACCATATCTTGCTCTCTGTTCTTGGACAAAACTCCTTTTGACTTTTGCAAGTGGAACAAGGACGGAATAATATTTCCTGGAATAATTTTATGTTTGGTTTTAATGATTGCTCATTTCCAAAACAGAAGAGAGTGAAAAGTTGCAGACTTAAGTCTTTTGAGGCAGCAACTTCCAATCTGCTCCTCAGATCTGTCACATAAAATTCAGCTGGGTGTTTAGCGATTCCCTATGACAAACTTCTCATTTTTGTGTGAATTCCCGATTCCACTGCAATCACTGCGAGTTTCATCTCCTTATTGGTAAAGCCGAAATTTCTGCCCGTGTTGACGCAGATTCAGCAACTTTTACACTGCATCAGGTTAATTAACGTTCCACCAGAACTATATTCATCTCAAAACACAGGGATTGAAGTCAAAACCCGGCTCCTATCGACTAACTGGAGTTACTCTAGCCAGGAGGTCTCATGGAGTGACCCATCATGTGCTGCATGCCCTCGTTTGTTGGGTGAATTTTTGCGCATACGTCCGGGACGCGATGGAAATCCGCGCGGTGTGGGAAGGGTTTGCAGTTCTTGCCTGCTTGGCGCAGGGCTGTGACCCCATTTCCCGGTCCCTCCAGCCTGTGCCTGCCTTCTCAGAGGCTGCCTGTTTTAGTTTGGCTCCTGTCCAGTCCAAGGTATCACCTACAACTTCTTGTTCTTTGTCTTCTCCTCATTGTTTACTGGAACAATGTGATTATTCCCCCAGCATCCTGCCGGACCTTTGCAACGGCCCCCTTGGATTTCTGGCTCTTGGTAGGTTTTCCCTAAACTTTCGGGTCAGAGCCAGTCTGTGTGGCAGCAGGAGCACACCAGCCCAGAATCCAAGTTTATTTGCTAGCAGGCCAGGAGGTAGAATGTGAAATCTCCATGTGCGGGGAGGGGGAAGGGAAGGAAAGT
Organism: Aegithalos caudatus; assembly: GCA_013389925.1. Classification (NCBI taxonomy): domain Eukaryota; kingdom Metazoa; phylum Chordata; class Aves; order Passeriformes; family Aegithalidae; genus Aegithalos; species Aegithalos caudatus. The sequence goes on from WEIU01014768.1 coordinate 94,761, forward strand.
TTGGGATTATGTGTAAAACTATTAAAATGCTATTGACTGGGAATCTAAAACAATGACGAGTGCTGTTGTTTTTACAGATACATGAACTGAAAACTGCTGCTAATGATGGGAAATGTTAATTATGTGAGAACATATTGAACTTATATTCTCTGGCATGAACTTTTTTAAATGCATCAACTGTGCTGCCTTTTATGCGCACAGCTTTCTAATTATCATAATTCAGTACAGCTCTGGCTTTTGGAAAGAGTTCAAGTGCAATCTCAACTTAACATGAAAGGAGTTTTTTTTTTTTTTAACTGAGAATGTTCAAGAACAATTTGAAAAGATAATCTAAAAATGCTACATACTTAGCTGGGTATAAATCAGAAAATAAATATGTTCCCATAACTGCCTATCAAAGCAGAACAGAATATTAGAACAGCAAGTTATCTATTTTTCTCATTATGTCTTTCACACTCCTACAGAACACAGCTAAAAACACATTTTCATAACTGAATGTCATAGACAGACCTACTATATATTGATTGACAGTAGTTTTTATTTTGTCAATTTTTGAAATGATTGAATAGATCGCTGTGTTGTTATGAAAAGATTTTTTTTTTCTCCTCAAATAGTAAGATTTTTTTTTTTAATAAAGCAGGAAGACAACTTTTGTGATACTTTCAGTATTAACGTGTTTCTGTAATATATTCAAGTCCCCTTGGAAATGGTCCTTACTGGTCAGTTTTGCTTGTCTTTGTGGAGCTTGAGGGGGCTGTAAATATCAGGTCTTTCTAAAGCACTCAGAAGTGGTTTGGGTTTTATTTTTTGTTGTTAATTTTGTTTTGGTTGTGTTGGTTTGTTTGCTTTCTTTTTTTTTTAAGAGGGAAAAGTAAATTTCATGTAACTTGCACTTGAATCGTCCTTTCAAACATTTCTTTTTTTGTATGTGATCAAATTGCTGGTTTCCACATCTCACGCTCCCCCCCTCCATTTTTTGTCTCTTCCGTTACTACAGTACATGCTACATTTCTGAAATGCAAAGAAAGCCCCAGTGAAACAAAATTACTTCATTTGAGCTGGCACTTAAGACTAGAATTCACTTCCATAGTGCTGAAATAAAAGAAGCCAAGTGTTTTAAATAGCCACTCCCCTAGGCCAGAGTGTTTTTAGAAAAGCTCATTGTCTAGATTTGAGCTGTAGCAGTATGCCTGCCTCTGTTAAATCTCCTGATCCAGACAGCTCGATTTCTAAAGTCGACATCTGGTTTACTCTTTGTTCACCTGTTTAAAAAAAAAATGCAAATAGGCGAGTGTGCCATTGCCCTAAAGCTCTGAAAAAAAAAAAAAAATGCTGTTGACAGTTTGTCAAATAGTGCTTCCAGTCTAAGACTGCAGTAGCCTATTGTTATGCCAGCAACAGGCAACAGAAGTTGTGGCACCATATGGCCAGTATATGCTTCAGATAAGCTATCTGTTAATTTAGCTTATCAGTAGTGTTTTGATATGCTTCGTGTTTGAATCGCCAACCAGTATGGCCTTGGGTACTTCTGGTGCCAAATTATTCCTTAACATTATAGACATCACAATTATTCCCTTGGTGGAATCTCTCACCATTCATTCACCTCATGGTGCTGTGAACAGCGGTGCGTATTTTTGGAATTAACTGGCATGGGGTTTTTTTTGTTTTTTTTTTTTTCTTTCTTTTTTACGTGGTTGTCTTTCTGCTGGGAGATTATAATTCAGGAATGACATTTTGGTTTTGAGGGGAGAAAATGTCAGAACAGACTTTGGAAGAATAGGTAAATTCATAGAGGTTTAGGGGATTAAAGCTTCTGTTATGTGTATCTCAGTTTTTAAAAATACAGTGATCTAGGACAATAATTAATGGGAGAAAGGAAATTTTATTCACACTTAATCTATCACCAATATCAGTGCAGTCTTTTTCTTTTTTTTTTTTTTTTTTTTTTTTTTTTTTTTTTTTTTTTTTCCTAAAGCTGGTTTACAGTTTAAAATAAAAAGGCAAAACTCTGTAAACAGTTTCATTTTCCACATCCCTGGTTTCACCTTCATTCTTTCAAAAAATTAACCTTTAAAAGCAGTCATGTCCCTATATCTGCTGTCTGCTGATCTTTTTTTTTCCCCTGCTTTTGTCATGATCAACTGAAAGCTTTGGAGAAGACTGGAAGAGTCAATGGAAGTTCCTTCATCTCCCCCCAGCCCTGTCTTCCTTTGGGAGTAATTATTTTGTTGCAGGAGAAGTTTCCAGCCATAAATACAGTCTTCCATTCAGTGCCTCCGTGGTGTCCTTAGGGCTGGATGTGCCTGTGCTGCTCTCTGACCTTGCAGCACATTCCTCTGTCTCCTGCCCCACAGCCTGGGTCTGGCTGTTCCTTGCAGGGCACTGCAGCTGTCCCTGGCTGCCTGGACCCTCCTCTTCCCTTGGGAATACACAGGCTTGCTCTTGGGGCAGCACTATTCCTGCCTTTGGATCCATGTGATTTTTTTTTTTGTTTTTTGTTTTTTGTTTTTTTTGTTTTTTTTTTTTGTTTCCGTCCTTTTGCAATCCATCCTGCCAGGTCCTCCTTACCCCGTGTCCTCTGCTGCTGCTCAGGGATGTGGTGGCACTGTGGGGTCCCTTTCCTGCTGCTCCCAGCCCTTCCTTGCTCTGGATATTGAAAAGAAAGGGCCACTTGTGCTTGCCATGCCTTTCATGTCCAGATCCTCAATAATCAAGAAAAGGAATTAGGTTCTCTCTTAAAGAAATTTACAATTGTCTTCTGAATCTGTTTGATGACACCACTTTTTTTTAGTAACGAGAAGAGGTCAAAGAGCAGTAAGTTCTTCTCCTATCCATTTGAAGCAGAGAAGTGTGAGCAGTTTGAGCAGTGGCTCAAATTCTTTACCATTTCACTGAAGTCCATCCAGAGGAACTGCCTGGAAAAAGGCAGGAGCTGACAAAGCACCCAGGGACCAACTGGGTGGGCAGTGAAGTGAGAGGTGATGCTCCCACCCTGCTGCTCTGCCTCAGCTGATGCTGGCTCCTGCAGAAAATGAGAAAGGCTCCCTGCCCTTGGCTTGGCATCTGAGGCTGCTAGAGGGCTTCTGGTTTCTCTGCAGGGGCATGAAACCTGTGTGTGTCTGCCCACTTTGAGCAGGTTTGGGGGTTGCCCCCAAATTTTCAATCTGTTTTAAATTCAGATTTAGAGTTCAAGTCCATGGTGTGACTCATGCAGTTTGGTGACAGTGGTGTTTTTTGGCTTCTGGCTCATTGCAGGTAAGCTCTGTGATCTCTCTTCCTGGTGTGATTAGGGGAAGGGTAAGCAAAGACCCCAGGAAAGGAGGGATATCGAGTCTTTCAGCTCTGAGGCATGCATGCATCTTCCCTGTGAGTTATTTCTAAGTGCTGAACTGTGAGAGGCAATTTTCAGTTCACTAATGTATCTAGTCAGCAACCATAATGAGCAGGGCTGTCTTCAGATTGATGGGTCTGCTAAAACGTAACGAATCTGTATTTGTTTGGTTCTGTAAGACACATTTTTCTTATGGCTGTGGGGGTTATTTTGATTCAACTTCAGAACCTCTGAAGTTTTAGTTGATTTGGTATCTCCTTGGCTTGGCTTTCCTGGTGTTCCATTGGTTTCAGCCACTGCTTTGTGATAGGAAATGCACTGCTCCAAATAATGTGCATTTTGCTCTCTAAATTGACTATTACTTATGCACAGTAATTTCTTGCTCTGATTCTTGGCATATTTACTATATGCTTACTGAGCAACTGTAGATAAGCAGCTGAAGGGGCACATTTGGAAGACAGGGTTTAAATATGCAGCTTCCTATACAGATTCACTTTAGCCTCTAGCATTAGTAATAATTTTTGCTGGTAAAACAGCGACCCATAAATAACTTTATTGTCCAAAATCTCTAAAAACAATACGAAGAAGTCCAAATGGTAGTAGAATTATTATAGTTCTTGGTTGCTTGGAAAATTAACTAATATTCTTTCTGGCTTCTGAGATTTTGGAAACAAATTAAAGAACCCTTTTTTAGGTAGCAGGCTGCTTTTAATGGTTCTTCTGTATTAAGGAGAGTACAGTATTGTAGGTTATTTATTTCTGGGCATGCAGTACAGGGTGAAGAGCCTGCAATTCAGCTCGCAATGCCTCTGTGCCCTGAGGTAAACTCTATTTCACAAAGGGAATTTTGATTATGGTCTACTGCTCTGTAGCATAGTGGAGGCTTCAAGAGGCAAGTGGTAAATGCTACCAAAGAAAAGCTGGATTGGAGCCACTGACGTCATCTAAGTAAATCTGCTGTAGGACTATAGCCATAAAATGACTGCCAGCCACCGAGCGCACTTTGGCCTTTTCTTGTCAAGTGTTTTAACTGCTGGTTTTTTCTTTGCTTTTCTTTTTACTTTTCCTCTGAGCAAGATGCATTTTGTTTTCCTTTTTTTTTTTTGTTTGTTTTTTTGTTTTTTTTTTTCCCCTGTGCTGGTTGTGCACAGGGTGAAATATAGAAATGCTTACATCCCCCTCTGTCCCCACCGTGCTGCACCGAGGGTGTGAGTGTGGCTGCAGCTTGCAGTTCAGAAATTAAAAAGTAAACCAGTACTTTTCCATACATGAGCCTGGCAGAATTCAGCTTCCATCACCAGCTATTTTTTAGGTGCAAGAGCCTGGCAGTTCAAGTTACAGCATACTGATGAGATTTGTGTTGTGGGCAAAAAGGGTTTTGATGCTCTGGAAGGCGTGCTTGCTTTCCTCTGGAAGAGCTCAATACATAAAAACGGCTGGGCTTGAATTCTGAATTAGCACAAAATGCAAGGGGGTGTGTGTGAGAGCACCTAAAATCCAGTGTTAGTCATTGCTTTATGATTAACCTGGGCAGTTTCAGTCACTCCTGAAACAAAACTTCCCTGAGTGTTTGTGGCCAGGCAATCTTGGATGATACTTTCTGTCCACAGCTAAAGAAAGCCAGGTGCATTAACAATGGTAGCTCTAGGATTCATTGATTGGGGTGTAGCAGTCATACCTGCACCTAAGGGTATCTTTAAAAATGCATTGATATCCCAGCTGCTCTCCACTTGAATTTCAGCTCTATCAGGACTGTAATGAGAGTACTCAAGTTTTTGACAGTGGATTTTTAATTCAATGTCAACATTCTCTTGAAATGAATTTTCAGGATGTTTAACACACCATTTTTTTTTTAACAGAGTTCACTGTAGAACACATTAATAATTATTAGTCTGTTTGTCCCATGACAACATTTGTTCGTTTGATTTATGTACTTTTTTTTTAACTTTAAAATAAAAACTAAGCATCACTGGTTTTGAAGTTTGAGTCTCATGATCAGAAATATATTAAAACCAGTATCTTATCCATGAATCATTAGATGAGTCAGTTCCTGAAACCACTACAAGCCTCACAGTTCTTGGCTTGGGCTGAAAGCAGGAAATCCAGGCTTCAATAACTTCCTTTCCCAGTACTGGCTATAGCAGCATTCGTGGTTAGTATATGCTGCTTTTGTAAGCAATAGGAAGATGTATGTCTGAGGAACAAAGGCACTCGAGTCAATTTGCTGAAACTGTTTATAATTTGTGGTCTTGATTTGAATGTCAGGATGCACTGGCATATACTGCGTTCTGTGCTGCACTACGTTTTCCAGCAGTCGTATTCAGCATGTGGAATAAAGGGAAGACATTATGGCACAATTCTTGGACAAAACCCATCTAATCAGTTTTCCAGAAAACAGGAAGATATTTTTGTGAAATCATCCAACTCCTGAAGACTAATGGGAGTGAGAACTGAGCCATAAGAGTAAATTTAAAATGTTTATTTAGCAGTTACTTTGTTTTATGCTTGTGCAACAAGCTATTTTTATTCTGTTTCAATGCTCAAAAAGGGCTTGAAAAAAAACCCAACCCAAACTTGGAACTTAGAAAATAAAAACACATGATTTGTTTTTCAGTCTCCCTTTTTTTTCTTTTTTTTTTCTTTTTTTTTTTTTTAGTACCCCTCGTTTGCCTCCTCATAATCAAGGACACATTGATTGTCTCTGTGTCAGTGGAGCATTGTTGGCTGCAGAATCTTTCCTTTAAACTTGGAGTGCCTGTATGCTCTGACATCTGTGCAAGGGGATGAACTATTTACCTTTTGGAGCTAATGGGGCCAGATTCAGGCTTGGTACAACATTGATCTTAATGTGTTTACACCTGGAAAGTGTTCAACCCTTTATGCTTTTCTTAAATATTATGAAAGATGGTTTGGTATCTTGTATTTATTATTTGGTTAATTTAACTCTAATTAATTAGCAGCACATCAAGGCCAAACCCACCTTCTTTAATTATTATTTTTATTCTTCCCTCCAAAGCATCATTTGTTTTTAACAAACCAGGAAGAATGAGAGTATTGAGATCAACAGATTAGTAGATACTACATTAAAAAAAAAAAGAAGAAAGTCTACTTTTGACAGGGTTAGTTAAACTGTATATGCAGTATTGGTTGAAAACAAATACAGAGCTCTTCATTTAAGCAGGCAGAACTGGGACTTTTGGCATGACAGGGACAATCCGAGCAAGCTGCTTTGTTGAATCTGAGGGATCAGGATTTCTCTCAGAATATTTAAAGGGATGCTAATGGGCCAAAAAGGCACAGAGAGCTTTTAAAGAAATCAAAACCAGCGTAAGTGCTCCATGATTGCAGTTCTCAGCACCAGCTTCTCTGGTACAGGTAGTTTATAGTGATCTCCAAGTGCCTCCTGCTCTGCTTCTGCAGGTAAGGTTTAATGTGAGCCTGGTGTGAGCAGGGTGGCCTGGGCTTGGCACAGTGTGGCTGCACAAACACGAGGCTGTTCTGGGGGCAGGCTGGCCTGTCTCAGCCTTCCTGCCTCGCCACGTTCCAACAAGGAGCATCCCTTCCTCTGCAAGATGCCTGCATCCCTGCAGGGGGATCCTGGGGAGGCAGGCACCGTTCCTTCCTTTCCCTGGGCTGGTTCAAGTGGTGCTTGAGTCCCAGATGCTGTGCTGGAGCCCCAGCTGTGTGCACACAGGAGGAGGAGCTCCCTCAGGTGTGTCCCCTGTGCCACGGGGAGCCAGCTGCTGACGCTCCAGAGATTGCAGTGTCGGGCATCGCACCCGCCCATGGTGGATCTAACTTGCTGCATTGTAATTAACTCCTTGTAATAACAATAATTATAATAATTAACTTACTACAATAACAAGGATGTTCTTCCCGCTGCTTCTGCTTGCTGATTTTGGGGCAGAAATCTCCCTTCTTTCCTGTTTTCCGTTTGAGAGGAACCGTATGCAGTTGAGCACTGGAGAACAGCAGTGGCATCAAAGCAAATGTAAAAAAGCATTGTTCCTGTTTGTGATCATAATAAGTGCAATTTTCTGTTAATGAATGTTTTAAACAACAGATTGTCTAAGAACAAAGGGAAAAACCTTCAAGTGGAATAAGCATCTGAAGTTTAGAAACAGGTTATAGTTGTGCTTGATTTAATTTTTTCCCCTTGCAAAGAAATGTAAATGAATTAATATTGCTTTTCTAGTTGAACAGTCCTGAATTTGGGAATTGTAATGCATAAGATCTGGAGATACATTTTGATCAAGTTCATACACACTAAATGTGTATGAACTGAACATCTTTGTGCTGCTATTGATCAGAGAGATGTCCTGTTGCTCTAATGTGGATTTTGGTTTTGGATTAGAAGCCTGGGGCTTTGAATTGCTTGCTTTCTGTAGACCAAGTCATCAGTGGCTAGTGATTGATTCATTAATTAAAATCAATTTAAATGGATTTGTAAGCCTCATGTAACAGATTATCTTATTAACAGCATGAGAAAGGCACTGTGATCTGCAAGGAATGTGTCGCTTTAGACAAAATATAGCACGATTTTATGGGAGAATTTAATGAATTACTGTTGCTGTAAGTGATCTATGCAAATGGAAGAGCCTTGCTTAAATCCTACATTAAACAGACTTCCTTTTGAACATGCTTTATTTTTTTTAACCTCCTCTAAAATACTTGACTTTAATTGTGTGTGTGTGTGTGTTTCTGTACGTATTCACAGCCTCGATGACACATTGAGTATTGTCAAGTTTCTGATATATTCTGATCATGGAGATTTTTATTTTTTTCTCTGTAACATCCTTGCCTTATTTAAAAATATCAGCAATGAGAAAGATGGTTTTCTAAATTGCTGGAAACAGAATGACAGAAAGAACACGTAATACTGTTTAATCCATGCTCTGCCTGCTCAGCAGTGCTGTTTGGAGGAGACACTTTGGACAGCTGGAGGGGCCAGGCAGGCAGAGGGGACTTCTGGCAGGAGTGAAAGTGTTGAAGAGGTGGCAATAAAATCTTTCCTGGCTGCGAGAGGGGAGGCTTGTCTGTCATCTTTGCATTCATTTTGTAACTTTTTTTTTACGTCAGGCTGTATAGCAACTCATTGCAGGCACCTCTCTGTGTGTTAATGTGCTCTGTGATCAGGTCCCAATAATATCTAAGCCAAGGTGTCAGCGAAATCAATGGGAATTTTGGGGTTAGTCTCAAACAGAGCAGGGTTGTTGCCTCTAAACCACAGCCTTGCCCTCAGCTTCTCAGTAGTCTCAGTACCATGTGTGTTCCATTCTGGTCTGCAAGCCAGATTCCTTCAGAAAAGGAGATTTTTAATTGTGGGTGATAGGCTGCAGTATCACTTTACACCTTCCTTCCCTAGCTTGTGCTCTCTGAGCATTTGTGATTAGGGAGCAAAGTGAATTAAATTATGAAATCACTTTTCCATTACAATGAAGCTAGTTTCACTTCATTTCCTCTGCTGTATTGAAGAGATGGAAGAATCTATTATATCAACTGAAAAAAATTAATGAACTTCTTAGAGGGAAAAAAAAAACCCCTCACAACAAAATCTCAACCATCAAAGACCCCTGAATTGCCTTGCAGATATCATCCATTCCATGTGTGGGCCATCCTTCAAAACAAAGCATTGTTGATGAGCTTTGTTTGCTGGGTAATCTTGCTGGCAGAAGAGATTACAAATCTTTAACCAAAAAAGGTGTGAAACTGGACTGACGTGGTAAACCCAGCTGTAACTGCATTTTGGTGAAATGAAATGTATTGCCTGGGATGTGAGGAATTCGTTGTGGCAGGAAGCATTTTTCATTGCTTGGGGAAAATCAAGAAGGGTGTTTGGGAGATGGAAATTCAGTAAGATATCACACTTCCATTAAAATACTGTATGATATCTTGGCAGTGACCTCCAGTTTGCTCCATGGTTATGTCTTGGTGCTCTTTGGGATTTTGACTTTAGGGGACGGGTGTTTTGCCTCATCATGCACATGGACGTGTTGCCAGCCTGCTGCCCATCAATCACTCCAGTGGGAAATTTGGATAATGCCTTGGAAGTGCACAAGGTTGGTGCCAACTATAAAAACAGTAGCTCTTACATATGTATTCCTTCAACAAAGCCCAAGACACCTCCTGCACCATCCCTTTCCCTCCCTGAGTCTGCAGCAGGTGCAGATGTGTGAGCCTGGAGGTTTGTGGCTGCGTCCTGCCGGGTCACTCGAGCCTGGGAACTTGGAAGCTGGCATTGGAATTCTGGGTGTGACGAGTTATTTCATCCTGGATGCAGCCCTTGAAACCAGGGAGAAAGTCTTCTTGCCCTGGCTTCCATTAGCTCTTACATTAGCAAGCCAGTTTGAAATTAGAGTAGTCATGCAACAGTTGTTTATTTTGTGAACCCTTTGGTTTGGGAAGGAGCAAGGAGACTCTTGAACTTAGAAGCAATGTGCTAAGTTGCAGCTTTTTCCTAGAAGAGAGTGAGGCAGATGTGCTGCTCTCGGCTGGGATGGAGTTAATTTTCTTTATCATATTGGCGTGGGGCTGTGTTTTGGATTTGTCAGCTGGGGTTAAGCCACAGCAGCATGGCATAAGCAGGATGCAGCCCCCTCAAAGCAGCAAACTGGCACAGAGGTAACTCCAAGGTGGGAAACCTGGGCCTGGTGCTGAGCTGGGTGTGTAAGTGAATTCCTTTCCTTCTGCTGCTTCATCTTACACATCCAATCCCCCCATTGAGGAACCACAATTTCGATTAATTGACTTTCTCCAATTGAATTTCTACCATAGAGTTCTGGCTAACAGGACGAAGGCATTGGTGAATAGCTTTTAAACAGCATACTGCATAACCCTGCCATTATGACTTCGGGGAATATTTTCCATTCCACTTTTGTCTATAACATGAATCTCGGTAACATTTGTCTTGTATTAAGGCTGCAAATATTTTTTTGTGTATGTATGTTGCAAACCTTGTGAAATGTTTTTAATTCTCACAAATTATAAATAGTTCAGTTGGCTCAACTATCCCTTTTGTAAGCACATGATTTTTTTTTGTAATAAGACATAGTTCTGGGGCAGTGTTGTACGACTGCAATTGAGTTGTACAGTAATAAAATTTCCATGGTGTTCTGTGAAGGTCAGTGGTATGCAATTAGTTGCTGGGCCCCTGACAGGTGCTGAGTAGGAAGTGTTGCTGCCCTAGACACTAAATATAATAATTAAGCTCAGGGGTTAGTATTAAAAGCGTGGAAGAGACATGATTCTCATTACCACGGAATTTGTGTCGATATTTGTTTTAACAATTCAATTTGTATCTTGCGTATTCGAGGGAAGTGTCTGTTCCAAGGCTTGGCAGATGGGAGCCAAATTAAGAGGGCTGTGTACTGAAATTATTGCAGGATTTTGGGTGCACGGTCAGCCAGTCGTAGCCGTGCAAGTTTCTAGTTGTTAGTATGCTCAGAGGAGAGAGAGCTGTGTGCCTTTGAAGGCTTCCAGAGGGAGATCCTGGCCCCCACCCTCTGTGCCTGAATGAAGGAGGGTGGGCCTGAGGAGATGTAGGAGTTTGCCTGGGAGAGGGTAAAGCTGTCATTAGGTGTGGGGATTCCGGTGAGGATTTGAACATCTCAGTCTTTGGACTGCCCAGGTTATCTCTGAATGTTTTATGCTGTAGCTGTCCTTTGCTGGCCAGTGGAAATATCACTGGGCAAAGGAGGGGGAAAGCTTTGCTGGGTAAGGAAGAATGTGTATATGAAAACTGCTTAATTTGACTGCATCTGCAAATCCTTTGGTTTTTCTGGCTCAACAAAATATTTTCTGTTTTACTTTAGAATATTTAGAAAAACTATAAGAAACAGCCCAAATGCTGATGTTTATTTTGCCTGTTTTTCACAGCGCAGTCCTGTGAGTGCAGCCTGCCAGATCCCATTGTATTTAACTCTGCTGCCATGCCACGAGGCTCACTGGGGGAACTGGAGATTTATTTGGAATAAACCGTGGTGCACCGCGGCGTGTGAAACTCTCGTAGCACGCGTGTCGTAGTGTGATGCAAACAAGGCATCATTGCCACCAGCACAGACTGAGTGTTCTGCTGGAATAGGCCAGACTGAGCACAGAATGTCACAACTGTGAAGACTGGGTGAAATCTTGGCTCCAGAGAAGTCAAAGTCATAAATGCATGGAGTCTCCTCCGCTTGCATTTGCACCTTTGTTCACAAAGTCTTTCATAAAAGACTTCACTCACTGGCAAACAGAGTAAAAAAAAAAATAGAGAAAATCCAGTCCGTTCAATCTCTCCCCAGTTTAAAAAAATAGACTTACTTGAACTCACAGCCCTCTTTAGACAAATTGCAAAAGATAATTGCTCTTGTTTCTCCTCTGATTTTAAATGTGCACATTTTATGGGAGGATCAGTTGCTACTAATATAAAAAGGCCGGTTTGCCTTGGCTTAGTCCATCTTTGTAAGAGCCATGACTTGGAAATTGGAGAATGGTTCCCTGTGGAATGCTGCTGCTGTTGAAGGCATTGAAATGTGTTGTGAGTCCCTGTGGCTGTGTGCTGTGGGAAATAGTGAACTAGTGTTTCAGCAGAGGGTGTTCATAGACACTCCAGTGTGAGAAAAACTTTTAAAGTGATGCTTTAGAGGATTTACTGTGTGGAAAAACTTCAGTGAATAAAATTGCTGTTGATTCAAAATAAATGAAAGCTATAAATAGTTTGCTATCTATCTCTCTGTCTCATATACTAATTTTGATGAACTCTTAAAATCATTGGATTGGAGCTCTTGTGATTTTAACATGCCTGGAGATTTTGATTTTACTGCTTCTGGGAAGGAAGGTGATCATGTGATTAAGGCACAAGTCAGGGAGCAGAGATTTGCATTTGGTTTCTGGGGCAGAGTTGAGAGAGGAAGCAGGGAGAAGTGATCATAGCTCAGATTACTGGTGTAGAGAGAGTTGGGAAAAATCAGAGAAAAACCCATCCTGTTGCTTCAAGGGGGCAAGGTAATATTTGCAAAGTCGTTTCACATACCCGTGTGGAAAGTGTCAGTGTAAGTGATTGTCTCCACGACAGATTTCCCTGCATCTTTACCCAATTTTCTGTAATTGGCTTGGAGTGGTGAGATTGAGTGTAATTAAGTCTCATAATTAATTAATATGAGAAAGCCTACGCAAAAAGCAGAATAAGTATTTTGGATTCCATGATTTGTTCCCTTCTGTGAAATTAGAGTAATAATACCTTGTTACTTAATGCTCTAAGCAATAATTAGGTAACAGTTATAAAGTGCTTTATTATGAAAATGTACATGAAGAACCATTTTTAAGTGCAGAAATGACTGCCTAGGTCTCAGTCCTTGCAGAAATAACATGCTGACAGTGGTGTGTCCCAGGACCAGAAGATATATCAAGTTCATATTTAAGGCTGCTCAAAGAATGACCACAGCTTTTTTGAAGTGTTGTTTTTTTTTTTTTCCTGAGAACTTGTCTTCCCCCCCACACCCCACATTTTAATTAAAATAATTGTTTAAAAATCCTTAGTTAGAGGTGTAACAACAGTGCTTTAGATTTCCCACTACACTAAGTCACCAAACAGGCCAAACAATCATATACATAATTTAGGACATAAAAATCTCAGAGAATGTTTTATGATGAACTGTTTATAGGCTGCTTTCATCATATGCAGTCATTCCAGATCCATGAGAAGAAGGCAACTTTCAGAGCCCTGGGTCCCATCTGAGAATGACCCACACCAGCAGCTCTTCTTTTTTTATTTTGCATTTGTAGAATTGAGTGCAGGTGTTAACCTGGGAATTCACTCCACTGATCAGACACTGGATGTAAACCAGGGGCTGCTTGCAAAAGTCTGTCCAGCAACCTGTGCAAAACCCACTTGTGCTGCCTTTTTTGGCAGACTTGTCCACAGGTGAACACAGTGAGGAGCAAGGCAAAATCAGCTGCCCAGGTGGGACTGGGGAGAGCAGACAGAGGTCTGTGGGTCTGTGCTGACCCCGGTGCGTTTCTGGGGATGCTTGGGTTATGGATGAGCCATCAAAAAGCTCATTCTGGTTGCTCCCTGAAGAGGTACAAAAAGCCATGAAATGTGGCCAGGACAGTCAGAGCTGGAGCTTTTTGGTGAGACTGCGGATGATATGGTCACTGAGCAGGAAAAGGCAAACTGTTCAAAGCCATGCCCAGACCATACTTCTGTCAGCTCCTCAGCTTTCCTGTTCCAGCTGTGCAAAACTGAAGAAGTGCAGGGGACTCCAGAGCAGGAAGGACAAACTTTAAGTAATTATCCTTCCAGTTGTGCATAGCAAAGGGTGTTTGTGCCCAGCGTGATGGTTTGTGCCCATCAGCACAGGGGTGAGGACCTGGGGAAGGGAGCCTGACAGCCCTGTGGCTCCTGGAGGTCCTCCCTGAGGGATCACTGGTGGCACTGGTCAGTCAGTGATGGAGCTCTGAACTTTGCAGCTCCCAGCACTCCTGGGGAGTCACACTCCCCTTACCCCTCCACGGGAGTGTCCTGTGCTGATCCATGTGCCTGTTGCTGACCTCAGAAGAAAACCTCCAGAAGTGACTGACCGTGGGCAGTGTAGGAAAGGTACTTTGGAATGTGCCTCCTGTGGATGTGGCAGGACTGACATTTAAGTGGCATAAATGTAAGTTTTGGAAATGCATAATCTTGTACGATAAAGTTTGGCAGAGAAACGTGTGGTTCTCTTTTATTGTTAGCTACATCCTTTTCCTGTGAGAGCTTAGGAGAATGTTTTCATACTTAACATGTTTCCTCTCTTCACTGCAGTTCATCTGCCAATCTGACCCTCCCAAGGAAAGTAAGCTGGCCCTGATTGTCAGATAGATGAAGGGAGCGTCGTCAGGAAAAGAGCAGGCAAATTTAAAGCCTAGCCCTTTCTGTGGGACAGGGTTTGGCTGGGTGTGATGCAGAAGGTGAGAGTCAAAGGCCATCTGTGTATCTGCCCAGCACTGTAACAGACGTCAGATAAATACACTGTCCCTTTTGTAAACTCCTTGAGAGAACTTCAGAGCGAGCTGTTGTTTATAATGGAGCAGCGGCAGCTGCTGCACAGCTAAATCTGCAAGTGAATTGCCAGAGTATATGAGCCTCTTGCTGTGCCCCTCATAAAACTGCCCTGAAAGAAAGTCATATTTATCTCAAAAGTGGCAGGCTTGGCAGGATGCCCTGGTAACTTTTTGCCCAGCAAGCCTAAAGTGAAACTGTCTCACCCTGACTCCGCTAGATTTGGGTTCACCTAACCTCATTTTGAGAGAGGCTGGAAGAAAGGAGGGGTGGGGACGGAGGATTGCGTTCAGTTCTTTTAGATTTTCCTGGCACATTTCCACTACCCCACATGAAAGTGCTTTTTAAAATCACAGTGAAGCTTGAAATGTATTTAATAATTAAATTAAGATTGTTCCTATTCAGTTTTGGCTTTGCTGAGTTTAATGCAGGAGTCAAATAACTACTGCAGACAGAAGAAAAACAAATGCTTGGCACTTTTCCCTACAAGGCTGAAAGTGAGTCAGTATCTAAGAAGGCTTCTCAATGGAAAATGAGAAAATAATCTTAATAAAAAATTCAAATTATTCAGATGAGCTGCTTGTAAATTATGCCCATAAATACAGTAGTTGCCACAATGAGAAACTTCTCTAACATTTTTGGCAGACATTAACTTGAAAATAAAGACTGAGAGATAATTATTATTATTATTATTATTATTACTAGTACTGTCATTTCGGTTTGTGCTGCATTAGCATTAAGAAGCCCAAATAAGCATCCAAAATCCACTGTTCCAGACTCTGCTCTTCTGCAAAGAGATATTCCCAGGAAAACTTAGTTTTTGAAGCCCAGGACCAGGATCAAGATAGGATGTCAGGCAAGGGAATTTAAGAGTCTTGCTCAAAGCCCCACAGGAACTTGTGGCAAAATCAGGGTTTAATCCTGATCTGCTAAATTCCAGTCCAGCCTTCTAACCAAAAGCTGCATCCCTGCTGTAAGCCTTTCGAATTCCTTAACAGGATGAGGCTTTACACTGCTGTAACATCAGGACAAGGTATTAACATCTTCTTAGGAAGGTTATACCAGACTCCAATTAAATAGATCTTTAGGAAGAGGTCATGTGACATAAGGACACTTCATGATTTTTCCCCCTCTTTTCCTTCCCCCACTCACCTTTTTTTTTTTTTTTTTTTTTTTTAAAAAAAAAAACCCAAACCCCCCCCATTTTCTTTTTTTTTTTTAAAGAAAAAAACCCAACATCCCCCAGTTTACTTTTTTTTTTTTTCCTGAGAGACTACACCTCCCGCTCACGACTTGTCACACACTCTAGAGTGTGGAAGTGCAGCATCCAGAACCAAAAGAGGAAATGTGCTGATTTTGGCAGATGACCAAAATGACCTCATTTCTTTGCTATTGGAAGTTTGTGCACTTTTCTGGCAGGCAGCACAGTTAAAAATATGATTGCCTAGCCCTTAGCATGTCTTCATTGAAGAAAATGCTTGCCAGATACTTAAATGCTCTATCCAAATCCCTCCTAGTAGCAGAATGTACCTGACAGGCACGGGCAGCTGGACAGCCTGGTCGGAGGGAGCACGGCTGGGATGATTGGATTTGGAGGGCAGAGGAAATGGCACGAGCTTCCCGTGCTCTGTGGGTGAGGTCTGATGCTTTTAGGGCTCTGCAGGTGCAGGAGAGGAGCAGCCAAATGGAACACCTGCGACCTGGCACCTGGGGCTCCTTGTGCCATCCCATTCCTGCCAGCTTTGGGGAATGCTCCCTGCCTCCCCGTGGAGCATCCCAGCAGCTGGGCCCCCACACGAAACTCTGCAAGGAATTGGCTTTCAATGGAGCACTGCTGCCTTCCTCTCTCCAAATGAAGCCTGAGCCTGTGGAAAATCCTGGTGAGTGATGCAGGTGGATCACTAAATGAGATTATTGTAGGCTTGTGCTCTGCCCAGAGGCTCTGCTGTGAACAAAACCTACCAGTGCAGAAGGCACGGCAGCCCGACAGTCTGCAGGGAAAATGGGAATTGTTCAGAGTTGTAATTGGAGAGTCAGGTGAAAATTAAGTCTTCTCCTATGTTAAAAAAATCTGAAAGTGGTTAATTAGTCCAGGAAGAGAAAGTAATAAAAATCTGCATGGAAAAATAGCTATTTAGATCTGAATGGTGATTATGTGATTGTATCAGAGGTACAGATGTGTGTGTACATTATAGCCTCCTAGAAATATGTAATCTTCCCAGAAGAACCTGACTGCAAATCACAGAAATCTTCTTTTACTACTTTCCACCCCTCCTGAAAATGTCTTGGGTGTGTCTTGTGCATCAGAAGGGGGTGAGATTGCTGTTTGAAGGTTTGGCCTGGGAGAATGTAAAGGCCACTGAAATAGTTTGGCAAAGGAGTTGAGCAACAGCAAATGGCCTATTTCCCTTCACCAGGTTGGTTGTGTAAGAGCTTTCTTCTGCCCAGCATGATTGATTCTCTTTTTTTGATTTATTTTGTGAGGATTCAACTTTTGCCAGCGCACTTAACTATTTTGGAGACTGAAAATAAAGTGACAAAAGCAAACCCGCAGATGTATTGATGGACAATTACCTTGAAAGGAGCTTTTTCTGGGTAGACTCCCAGAATCTGTGGAAATACTTGAGAACTCCTGCGTTAGACTGAGTGAGTAGTCTGGAATTAAATTATATCAGGCTCTTCCTGGTAAGGACTCTGTGAAAAGACATTACTGCTTTTGGGACATGGAACAGCTTTGTCGTGATGTTTGTTCCATCATAGATGCAAAACTTTCAATTGCAATAAAAGCTTCTTAAAGGTTGGTTAGATGTTAGCTGTTCAATCATACAATTTTAGGTGTAACTGTAAACAGGTAAAAAACCTCAGTTAAGGATTCAGATATTTGAAATAACAATCAATAAAAACCCTGTTCCAAGCTGCTTTCATGTTAGCTGAGAGTGACCATGAAATTATAAACTGTACAGAAATAGCATACTTAAATAAGTAATTTATCATACTGCATGCACCATATGATACAGCTATGCGATGTTTTTAAAAGACAAGAATCAGATTATCTTTGACTGTGTCACCAGATGGTGTGTAATGGGCAATAGAATTATGGATTATGAGACATAACTTTCACTCCTAGGTAACCTGATTGACAAAACCTTTCTGCCTTGTAAAAACAAGATACTCAAGGACTGAGTGGATGGCAGAAATGTTTTTTTCTACCTGCAAAAATTCCCCTTGACCAGGAAACAAGTTCATACGTATAACCAGAGAAAGAAACAGGCAATCAAATTAAAATATTTCTACCTTGCTCTTATTACTGTGTTTTTTTTAGCATTAAAACCAAAATTGTTGTTAAAAAAGCTCTCTCCCTATTAATGTAATTAAATTTCATTAATTGCTGTAACTTGAACCTCGTGGTAGTCTTTGTACAAATATAAGCCTGGGGAACAAAGAATTGCAATCTTAAAATGGAAGGCCAAGCTGTAAGTGATTGGGGAAAGTCTCCAGTTACCTGCATGGACTGGTATAAATTTTGATTTAGCAGAAGCTCTTGCAAGGACCATGTGAGCCAGGACTAGGGAAGCAGAGTGGGAGGGCCAGGGGCTTCTCTTCCTTCTCTGTGTTCACTCACAGAGTGTCCAGGCACTCCCTGGAGTCGGGAGAGCTGCCACCACGGATTGAGATGCCAGTGTGTTGGATTTCAGTGTCTGCAGCAGGTCAGAGAGGCTCAGCCCCCACCTGCCTGGCACCCAGGTACAGCAAATCTGACACCTGGCCTTCCCTGAGAACAGTGGGAATGGCAGGATCCTGCCTGTGTTCCCTGACAGCCAGGAAGCCTAAGAACAGGGGCATTTCTGAAATGCACATTTACATTCTGGACAGACACATTGGTCGCCAGAGAAGAACTGCCTGCCTGGAGCACTGGCAGCACTGTGCCTTTAAATTGATGCATTCACATTAAAGAGAGACATTTAAATAATGCAAAGGGGTAAACTAGCTTGAGTTATGTGTGGTTTGAGCTGGGTGACTCTTACTGCCTTTTATGGGAATCTCTCATCTAAAGTCCTGCACATTTATCCCCAAGGGCAAGTATTAACCCCATAAAAGAGAGGCTATCACCAGTTATACATCAGGCATTATGTATCTGTGTGATGGCTGTGGTTGGCTTTGGCTGAGGATGGAGCTTTATTAGAGCCCGTGCTGGTAACTGGATAACGGGAACCTGGGCTGGCTTCCTTTATTCATGGAGCACAGGGAAACTCCTTGGGCAGGGT
This sequence comes from Aegithalos caudatus, assembly GCA_013389925.1. NCBI lineage: Eukaryota > Metazoa > Chordata > Aves > Passeriformes > Aegithalidae > Aegithalos > Aegithalos caudatus. The sequence goes on from WEIU01014768.1 coordinate 113,377, forward strand.
GATTAACCCATAGCACTAATTAAGGGCTCGTATCATTCTGCAGTAATGAGGTGTTGTTTGTAAAGGAACGGGGAGAGAAAAGGACTTACAGTGGCCTCATTTTTGAGGGCCAGGAGCCTGGCTGTGCCGTGGTGGGGTGGAGGGTGCTCGGTGAGGCTTGGCTGTGGTGCTGGGGCAGGCTCTGGGCTCTGCTCAGTGAGGCAGAGTGGCAGTCCCTTTGTCACCTCCCTGTTGTGGCACTGCCATTGCTAGGGGGGGATGACAGCCTCAGCACCCCGTGTATCCCGCTGGCCGGGCCCCGGAGTGGGAGCTCTGACAGAAGGGTTTGGTGTCCAGTTTGGGGGGCCCCTGGGGCTTTCAGAAGAGGCCCTATAAAGAGATGGTTAGTGCAGGGGGCTGGTGAGAAAGCTGTTTGTTGGTTGGAGCAGAGCACAGGGCAGTGAGTTAGCACCGCATTATCTGATGGGTGGCCGCCACTCTCCCACGGGCTGGCTGCCCGTAGCCAGAGCTGCCAAACCTTCCTTGGATTTATTAATCAGGTGATGTCATGAGTCTGGGCCAGTGTGTCTGCACTGGCCTTGGTGCCTGTCGAAACTGATCTCTGGAAAAAACCAAAGTGCATGTGCAGTGTGAGCAGGGAGCTGCAGCCCGCTGCAAGGTGCACATCCGTGTCTCTGGTCACACCTCAGGAAAAGCACTGGAAAACTGCTGCAAATGGGCTTGTTTGGAAGCTGCTGAGGCTGTGTCCACATGGGCAAAATAGTGTGCAGCAGTGTGCTTCCCTCAGCCAGGAGGAGAAGGGAAACTCTCTCTGGTTGAAATGGAAGTCAAGGAGGGATGAAGCTGGAAGCAGCCCTATTATGTCAGGGGTCATTGGCTGGAGACAGAAATGACACAAACTCACCAGCACAGCCAAGGGTTTATTACTGCAGCTCCTTTCACAGTGGGGTTGAATCTCCTGGGTTTAGAGAGCTGATTAGTTGGGATCTCTCTCCGCCCAGATCTCTGCCCAGTGGTGTTCCTGCATCTAGGCTTGAACAGGGTTGGCTGAGGGTCCCTGTTTGAGTTCAAATCTGTCCTATCATCATTCACCCAGAGACTCGTTCTACCTCTTTTCTAGAATGAGCCAAGTCAGCCAAATTAGATTTGTTATGGTCAGATTTATCTTGTTCAGCTACAGATGAGCTGTACTGTGGCACAGCCCTGGCTGAGAGCTGTCCAGAACACCACATCCATGGCTGTGCCCACCTGGACCCTGGCTGGGACCTTAGCAAGTGCCCGTCCAAAGCACTGGGGCTGAAATTCCCTCTAGAGGGATCACGGGGGCTTCAGGCAGGCTGCCTTTGGCCACCAGCACTGCTGTGCCTTGCCTTTTTCTCTGGCTTTTCCCAGCCCTGGGGGCAGAGGCCAAAGAGGTGGAGCAGCAGTAGCACAGACTGCAGATATTTTTGAACCCTCGTGCTTTATGTTAACTCACTTTCTGTTCTCATTAATTAAGAAGTTGCTTTCTGTGCTAGATTGAGCTCAGCTTCCCTCATCTGTTCCTTTTTCTGTATTCTCTACAGTTTTTCTATTTTCAGGAGGTAAAAGCAGGAATACATAATTACAAAAAAAAAAATTCTTTGAACTTATAAAATGCAGGTTGCTTAAATTATGCAGTTAAAGGATAAAGAAAATCACAGAGCAATTTTAACAAATTGCCCTTAACTGTATTGCACAAACAAACCTCTCATAAGAAATCTTAGAAAGGTGTGTTTGAGGGTGTAATCTTAGCTTGTGGCTAAGTAGAGTTAAACTTGTTTTTCAAGTTGGTTGTGTATAACTTTCTCATGCTGAAGATTGTGAGCATTCCAGAAGGAAAACAGTTCATCTGTAGCAGGAGTTTGATGGTAAATGTTGATTATCTCCAGTAATTCTGGCCTCTGGTCCATGTACAGTACTTTACCAGTGGCTTCCCTTTTGATCTGTATTCTCATTCTCTGAGTTGTACAATACACCTGTGTCTATATTTTTATGAAATAACCGTGATGTTTGCAGGTAGTGCAAATTTTCAAATTCTGAATTATAAACCTGAACGTAACTGAGTGGGCACAGTCCACTCACACTTCCAAAATACATTTGCCATTCTTGTCAGATGCAAGACAGTTTGTACATTTTGCATGCGTGCAAAAGCGTCATACTCAATTTTTTAATAAACACCACTACCTCAGTCTTGGGTTCCAAAATCCTGTGCAGTTTCTGAATAGACCAACATCCCATATCCTTACTCCGACTTTAATGAGCTTTTTCCAGCATGTACAATTTTTGTTGGTGTTTATGTAGTCTATGCAAGCTGATGTGAGTAGCTGAAGGATTCATGATACCTGCAAAACCTTTCTATACAACAGCCAAGCTTCTCTACATAAGAGAACTGTTGATGCTCTATTATGGTTTAATTTGTTAATGAAACAAGATGGACTGAGCTCCTACTACACCTCTCTGGATGTTTGAGGCTAGGCACAATTAATTTATTTGTACTGTCTGTGTAGGCGTATGCCAGCTAATGTACTGTAAGAGCTTTTATCTTTATGTTCATAATGAAGAGGGGCAGGTTTTTGGCAACGAGACAAGGATTTTCTGATGACTCATCCTCTCTGGATTGTAAAACACTTTCTTGTAAAATCAAAGAAGAAAAGTAGTTCCTTAGAAGTAGGCTCAGCCAGAGTAGTTTGTCCTTCAAAATCAAGCTGCGAAACAGGAAGAAGAAAGGCTTAGCTGCTTTCATTTAGTTGTAATGGGACTTCTGCTGAAAATTAAATCATATTATTTGAGAGGATGTTCTCATATAAGATACTAAAGCGTCCTTGGACTAAATGTGCTGCAGGTTGCATTGTCAAGTACCTGAGTTTAGGGCTCCTTTGTCATTACACTGGTGTTCTGGTCACCTTGGCAATGCATTGGACATTTAGCGAGGTTGCAGCAGATCTCCCTTAGCAGTAGTGGTACTGTTTGGTTTGTGCTATTCACCTCCCTGCTATCTAGGAAGAAATACTGAGTCCAGAAGCTGGAACAGGGGTGGGGTGTGGGTATCTGAGTGCAGAGCTAAATCCTTTTCAGTGTAACATTTAGTACTGGCTGCTGTTGGAGTGACACACTGACTAAATGTCAGTATCAGGCCAGTGGGGAGCGTGCTTCGTGTTCCTGCACATGGACAAGTGTGAGCATGGACCATCCCAGGCACCTCAGTGCTAAAAAAGAAGAAAGGGTAACTGGAATGTGTGAGTAATTGCTTTATTTTGTGTGAGAGAGAAATCCTGCTTTTAATGAAAAATTAGCACCATTATTTTACCTCATAGTACCTGTGCATGTTTCTGTGCAAGCACACTCCTGTCCACATTTCCTCCCACTCATGTGTCTGCTTTCTCTCTCTTTGGGAAAAATGTGAGAGCTTGGGCAGCAGAGGGATTGTCCATGAATGAACTTCCTCAGTCTCCTTTGCCCTCCTTCACAGTGTTCTTCCTGAATGACTTGGGTGATGGAGCTACTGCTCCCTCTTATTAAGGCAGTGTTTATGCAATCCAGAGTGGATTAATTTAAATCCCTGATTTTAATCACAATTTAAATCAACAAGCAGAGCACTTTGATTTAAATAATTAACTGTAATCTTGTTTTGCATTTTTGCTTTCCAGTTACTTTCCTAAACAAAGGCTCAGTTTTATTGGTCAATATAATTTGCTAACCAGAGCTGTTTGTTATACACAGTTGGGTTTCTCTAAGCACACGTGCACTGCTTACAGACATTTACTTACATTTTTACACTCTCCTTTTGCTAGAAAACAGGGATTCACATTTCTTAGCAGAAATAATAGATCTTTTGGTCTCATGTGATTCATTCATAGTTTGAATTTTAATTGTAAAATACTCAAGAGTGATGTCTCAAGACTGCTTTAGTGGTCTATGTTTGATATTTCAGAATACAAGGCAAAATTTTATATTGAAATATGTTGTGCTTTTAAAGCTGATCTGTTACACCAAACTAGTATCTACAGTTATGGCATTGAGCTCATTGGTTCTGAACACCAAGTGCCTCAAAATTTGTGAGCCACTTATGTAGTCTATAATTGCACATCTCAATTTTATTCATGAATGCAAAGAGGAAAACAAACTTTTCTGCTTTTCTAATTGTTTTCCTAACTTACAGTGAACTAATTATAAACGAACTACCTGAAAATTAGGAGAGCTGTTGCTGTAACTTGCAGAAAAAAATACTGTTGAAAAAAAAACCCCTCAGGGCAAAACTTCAATAAGCTGTTTTAGATGCCTAGGCAGTGAAAGGTGTCCACTCAATGGCTTAGTTTTCTCCAGAAAAATTAAGAGTGAGCAGTGACACGTGCATAAAATCACATGAAATTTTTTAAAAGCAAGTTTAGGATAAGATAGAAGTGGTATAGATTACCATAACTTAATAACGTAATTTGGAAAAACAAACAAAAAAATGCTGTGGATAGGAGGATCGGTATTTTAATAATATATATTAAAACTTATTTTAAATATAGGTTTGTTCAGCTGGAACACTCCTCATCCATCCCTTAGAAACCAAGATTCCTCTTGTAGGTACCTTCACACCTATTTTCGTGGCAGCACTTTTGGCCACGCATTCCTGGCTGTGACTGTCCATCTTGGTCTAATGCTCAGCTCATTGGAAACATCACAGTCTGTACTCTGAAATCAGTGCCGGGGAACTGTGGGTGGGGTCAGAGAACCAGAGATTAAAGGATTATCTATTCCTAGGTGTTATCGTGGAGCACAAAAATGTTAACAGCTCCATTCACAGAACAGGAAGAGTGGTTTAAGGATTTGACTGCAAAGTATTTAAATTGTAAATTTAGACTCATTTTGCTCTAAATGGGAGAAAACCAGCCAAATCTAGATAATATGCACTCCAAAACATTATTTAAATGTTCCCTTCCACTGATTACTCATAAGAGGACTGTTAAGACAGCAAGTCTGTAATACTGCACATGGGAATTGCAGTATTTAGTATCATCAGGAAGTTGCACAGCAGAGATGGAAGCTTGTTCAGTTTAAGATGCCTGAATTTCCTTCTGTTTCTTCCCTAATTGTAGATTTTTCTCTTCTGATAGTGTAGCTTAAGAGTGGGAGGTTGGTTAAATTTAATTCCGATTTATCTGAGTTCAGCCATGTTATCTCTTAAAATGTGTCTCTAAAGGTTAACAGTCCTTTGGCATTTTCATCTTTGCTTTCCTACCCTGAAGGAAAACTTAGTGGCTTGCACGTCTAGGAAGTTGAAGATAGCTGGTTGTATTTTTCCATATCTACAAAGCAATAATATATATCTGGATTCATATCTGCTCCTGTAGATTTTTTTAGGCTTAATGTTTAATTTCCATATGCTTAAAAGGGAGAGTTGTTCAGTCCCAAGGGTTTCATTTCGCTCTGCCTCCAGGCAACCTTTCAGTCGAGGAAAGGTCCAAAAGTGCTGCGGGAGCCCCTTTTTTTTGTGTTTTGCTTCCTGCCCCACGCGGCGTGGGACAAAAGCTGGGGACAAAAGGCTTTGTGGTGGGGCGCGGGGGGCCGAGGTGATGGACACACGTGGGGATGCTGCTGCTGCTGCTGCTGCCCACGCTGCTCCTGCCCCTCTTGCCCGGCACCATCCCCTTCCCTGCTCTCCGCTGTGCCCAAGGAATGGCAAACCTCAGCAGGGCCACCAGCTGAGCTCTCGGTAAATGAAATTATTAACCACCGGCACTCTGCTGCGACCTGGGGCTCCAGTATCTCTTATCAGAGGCCAATCGCCCTGCAGAGGACTGTGCTCTCCCAGTTTGTGAGTTCTGCGGAAATACCAGGCATCTGCAATGTATTTTGAATGTATTTTTACCTGTTACGGAGGTTTTCTTTACCTAAAAAGAAAGAAAAGGTGAATGAACTGATTTTGGGGGGCTTTTTTTTTTTTTTTTTTTCTCTCTCTCCCTGATGAGAGGATCTGGTTTCTTTCATGATGATTTTTTTTTTAAGTAAAATTCCAGCAGTCTTCTATAAGAAGACAAAATATTTCTGGAATGCAACACCTGTGCAAAGAAAATGAATTACCACGTGCCAAAATCCTTCGGTAAATGCTGTGTTGTGTGGGTAACCTGACAAAAGTTTTGCAGCAAACCATAAACATCTGCAAAACATTTGAAAATCTGGCCCAGACTTGGGGCTGCTTGAATTCTGTGGCATTTGTAATAATTTACTGTTCCACAATATGTAATTATTTGTGTGCACCTTAGGACTAATTTTCTTGGCAAGAGTAGAAAAAGGTCTGCTTTATTAAAGATGTAAGAATGACTGATATCCTTTACCTGTGCAACTCCAGGGTCCAGGTTTATCTTTTCCCTCTGGAATGCATGTACTCGTCCCTGTACACTTGTCTGTGCAGCACGGTGAGGAATGGGAAAGGGGCAGCAGGTTCAGTCCGAACTGCAGACACATGTTGCTTTTTGAATTTTTTTTTTTTTTTCCTTGGGGAAGCACTGAGACGATTGAAGTCATCCAGCCAGCTTTGTTCAGCAGAGCTGAACTTTGAAAAAAAAAGCCCCACGCCATGTGTTGCTTTTAGTGAACTCTGGGCCGAACGCTGAATCTTTGGAGTTCAGTGACAGGTTGGAGTGTCCAAGGAGTGAATCATCCATCGCCTGTGTGGCGGGGCATTGTCCTCCTCGGCCCACTCGTGTGAATAATTTCCCTTGGGCTCAGGCAAGGGGCTCAGCTCGGGCAGGCCCAGCGCTGCACGGAGCCGAGGGACCCAAAAGAGCCTTTTCGGTGTCACTTTTGTCCCGGGAGGAGCGGCCGCACCGGGCGGTGTCACCGTTCCCGCCCCAGCTTCCCCAAATGCTCGCTAGCTGCGCTCTCTGCCAGATTTCCAAAGACCTCAGCTTCCTGGAAGGCACCTAAATAAGGGTCAGATTTTGAAAAGCGCTTAGCACCCGGGCTGCCCAGCTTTTCAGAAGATCTGGCAGCGGGTGTCGGGGCTCTGCGGAGATGCTGGCGGAGCGCTGCCTTCCCGCGGGCCGGGACAGCGCCGTGCGGGGCTCGCACCGCATTGTCCGGGAGAACAAACAGCGACGGGGGGAAAAATCCCCACCACGGGGAAAGAAACCCCCACGCTCGGCTCCAACAGATCCCGGGGGGCAGGGAGGACAGGCTCCTTTCCCTTTTTAAAGATTCAGCTCAGGCGTTGTCAAAAGAAATAAACAAAGCAACATCATTTAAAAGCTTTCGGAACAATAGTCTCTTCCACTTCCCTTCCTCATTGTGGAGCCCTGGGCCCGGCTTTTGTTTATTTTGTGCTGCCAGCCTCATGGTGCCGGATTGGTCGGTGTCTGATTTCATTCCTATGGGTGATGTCAAAAGCTGACCCAGAAGTTCTCGGCAAGTTTGCTTTTAGCTTTCAGTTGTTGTTTTTGTGCGTGTATCCGTGTGCACAAGAGTACTTTTCAGTCCTAGGAGGATTCTGTTACAGGCTGAATATTATTCAGCTGCAAAACTAATAAGGAATAATATTTGTGCCAGGAACTGCGTGGCTTGTTTCCGACAAACGCTAGGAATAGCAAGCAATTCAGGCACTGTGAAATTATGGAAGTTGTAATTAATATTAATTACTGTTCTGGTATTACTCTAAGACATAAAAAAAAAAGCAAATTCAAAATCTGTATGAGAGTTTTATAACAACTAAAAATTATGATGATTGGCTTGAAGGCTGATTTCACATTCATATTTAACACTGATACCAATTTTCTTTTTCTAGATTTATTAGAACTCTAAAAGTATTTTTTTTACTGTTATTTTTATTGGTTGTCAAACTGACAATTTAAATATCAGGTTCTCACAGAGGTGTGCGTGGCACTGACAACAATATCCCACATTTATTTTTATAGAAAAATAAGCTGTGTTTAAGGGGGTTTTCTGTGTGCTCCATCTGCAAATATTCCTATCTTTGTTAAACTTTGTTTTCCATTTCCCTGGCCTTAACACTTGGATATTTTTCCTTCAGCAGCCTCTGACCTCTCTCCTGTGTTTCTTTTTGTTAGATAAGTAAAAGATGAGCATTACTTTATAAGGACATAGTTTCATACCCTTGTCCTCTCTTAGAGTACAGTCAAGTTGCTTGTATAAACATGAACAGTTTTGCTTACTTTTCAGTTTATTCAAATGCCAATTTAAGGCTCTTGAGCTGGATGTCCCCACCTCTGCCCTGCTCTTGTCACCACCTTGTCCCTTCGCCTCTTTGCTTTGTACAACATCATACACAAATGTAGCAGTAATATGTAACCAGCTGCAGAAAACAAAATGTTATGGTCCGGGAGAGTATTGTAAAATCACCTTCTCTGTCTCTCTCAATATGGACGTGGCTTTGATAAAGGCTTGTTGTTGTGTGTCAGATTTCACAGCAAAATATGTTGATCAGGATTTGATTTGAAGGGAATAAAACACCCCTCCAGCTTTGCAAAATTGCATCCAGCAAAACGTCACTTGTTTTCCTGCCCGTTGTCTTTTTTTAAATCGTCAAGGCAAACAAAATTCTTGCCCTGAGATTCCTTGGAAAAGCAACACAGTTGGAGAAATTTGGATGCCTCAGAAATAGTCCAGTATAAATCAGCAATGCTAGCCTGAAGTACTTTTCACCTCAGGATAATTGATTGCACAGATTCGAGCATGTTATTTCAATTCCCTCAGCCTCGTTTATGGTCACGAAGGACGCCGGTCACCCAGGGAAGGTTTTACAATCCCACCAAGGCATCCGGGGGCTGGGATTCCAGAGCCTGCCCTCTGGATCCTGTTGTGTCCTTGCTCAATCTCCTTTCCCTTGGCTGGGAGCAAGGGTCTGGGGCTGGCCTGGGTGCCTGCCTGGCCCAGCTCCAGCTGCATCCCAGCCTTGCCTCCCAGGTGCTCTGTTTTGTGTGGTTTTTTTTTTTAATGCTTGGCTGCTTTTAGGGACAGCCTCCCTCCCCATCCCTCTCCGAGAGCAAACCCCAGCGCTGGGAAGGAAAAATGATTTTATCTGCATTCTGAGCCTGTTTTAAATACTGCGGGTTTTATGATTTCCATATGATTCTTGGGGATTTTAACATCAAAAGACACAGATTATCCTAATTGGTGTAAGAGGTTGGAAAGGTTTTCTTCATGCTGGACTTAAATAGGGTTCCTGCTTGGATGCTTTAGTCCTTTTGTGACATGAAAGCCAATTGCAGTTAAGCAGATTCCCCCTTCCCTTTTTTTTTTCTTTTCTTTTTTT
>WEIU01014768.1:122674-177587 GCA_013389925.1 Aegithalos caudatus
TTTTTTTTTTTTTTTTTTTTTCTTAATAAACTGAAATAACCATACTGTTAAGTATTAAAATGCAGAAGCATCATGCATTTTTAAAGCTTCCAGAAATAGCCTACAACGCATTGCAGAAATTAGTGAAGCCGTACATGTAATGAAAAACATTTGGTCATGGACTCTGGATCACTTAGCGGCTGATTTACTGCCTGTCCTGTGTTTTCCCTCCTCTCCATAAACTACCCTTTACAGATAGCGGCAGCGAGGATTTCTTGGGAGCTTTTTTTTGAGGAGAGAGGGAAACCCCTTGGATGTAAAAGCGCAGCAAATGGCTTTGCACAGCGATTGCTTTCCCCGTTCACAGGAGCCCACCCTTGGATGCTGAGGGTGTTTTTCCCGCAGAGCAGGATCAGAGGACACACACAGCTCAGCCCTGGCTGGTACCTGCCAGAGCTCACCCTGGGTGCCAGCGCTGAGGGATGTGCTGTGGCTGCCAAAACGTCCCCTGCTCTGGGCAAGGGCCAAACAGAGGGAGAAAGGTCCGTGTCTGCTGCATCTCTCCGTGTTTTGGCTCTGTGTGTTTGCACCTGGAGCGATGGCTGGGTGCTCCTCTCCCAAATGCCCTCTGTTACTCTGCTGTCCGGGCATAAATGTGCATTTGAGACGCCTCTTTGCTTCCTGCTGAGTTATTGGCTGAGCACTTAAGGTAAAACTGTGCTCTGCTGTTCCAGCAGCTGCTAAGAGTCTCAAGACACAGATTTTTCCCCTTACCCCCTTTCTGCACTCTGCCATACTTGCTGAAGGCAGTTTCAGTAAACTGTGTTTAGCCTGCTCACTACTGGCAACATCCTCTTGAAAAACTGGGCACCAGAACTTGTTTTGGGGCTGCGAAAAAAATCTCTTTGTGGTTTTGAATAAAATCCCAAGCAAAAGAAAACCAACCAAAAAATTAAAAAAAAAAGAAGATGGGGGAAGACAAAAGGGGCATCTATGCACATAGGTCAGATTTTCAGCATTTAACTAAATACTTGTCTTGCTGTACTGTAGCTCTAAACTGTCTCTGTAAAACATTTACTTGTCTGGCTTTCATTGTATGCTTCACTAAGTGTTTGCTTTGCACGTGAAACAAAGCCTTCCTTAAGACTGCAGTGAAATCATTAGTTAGGTTTCATTTTCAAAGCAGCAAAAGCCAAAATGAAGTTAAACATTCAATCATCGATTGAGAATTAAAATAATAGCAGAGTTTCTAATGTGGAGTTCTCAGTGGAAATCTTGAATATAATCTGCAATGCTCTCTGCAGGTTTTTAACTGGTTTTGGCTTCTGTGACCACAGGCCTGAGGTCACAGCAGTCTCCTGATGTATCCAACAAGTGACAGTTTTTATTATCTACATAATTCTTCTTATTTTTATTTCTGATTTCAATCTCGTGGCATGTAGTTACTGGACTATTTCTGCAGTTATCTAGGTATTTACTTGCATATTTGAAACTTGCTTTTTCCTTCCTCCTCTTCACAGGAAAGTAAATCATTGAAAGGAAAAGACTACCAGATAGATAATTTATAGAACAGGAAAAAAAATCAATAATAATAATAAAAAATTAGAATCCTGAAGACCTTTATGCAGCAACCATCTTCAAGAATGGAAAAAAGAATGAAGTGGAAAAGCAATTGGAATTTATGTGAAATTCTCAGAGGGCTCATAGACATAGATAACAATTCACTGCTAAATGCCTGGAAAGAACATTTCCTAATTTTTGCCCAAAGAGCTGTTGTTTGCAGAACTTAAAACAGTAACATGGTGGGAGAAAGACTCTAGGAGGATGTGGAAGGAGATACAGTGATCCAGATACTCTGATTTTTTAATTGGAAAGGTTTTCACTAAATAGCAAAATACTGTGCACACAGCTTCAAGTGCCTGGGAAAGAAATCTTAAAGTTTTACTGTGAGGCAGAAAAGACTGACACAATTTCAGCAGCCTGACTGAGCTTATAGAGCATGCCTGGGAAAGTCCCTCATGCAAATCATTCATAATCATGTTCGTCCAATTGTAAAAGCCAAACTCCCTGAAAATCAGAGCAACTTTGTTGGAATAGGATGTAGAAATTAAACCTTTTGTGCTTCACAGCAAGTATGAAGTCACTGACAAGATCTGACACTTTCTTCCCTTTGCAAGATTGAACTCATATTTTCCAGCTGTGTGTGAATGTGTACATGAGTTTGTTTTTTTCCTTTGTTTCCCATGAAATCAGACCCCATATTAGAGAAGACTTTTGTGTGCTGCCAGGGCCGTGTGCCTCAGCAGTGATTTCCCAGGTTAGGTGAGGGTGTGGAGTCCCCAGATCTGAGGCCATTCATAGGCAGTGTTGTGTCTCCCTTGGGCTGCTTTTCAGAAGTGTCCCATCAGCTGCAGAATTCACACTGGAATGGGTAGGAACCATGCAGGATCAGCTCTCCCTGCCCCACAGCCCCAGTGACAGCCACCCCCTGGGCAGCTCCTCCCAGTGCTGCTGTGAGTCCCACTCGCTGCCAGCAGCCCTTCAGGAGCTCCATCACCTGAGAGAGGAGGCCAGGCTGCAAGCCAAGGTGCCCTTCCCCTGCTTGGAATATGCTGAAAGCCTGAGAAAGCCAGAGGGGAAGGTTTTTTGCCAGCTCCTGACTGATGTAGTGGAGGGCAACAAGAAACCACTTGTGGCTTCCTCAATCTGCATCCCCCAGTGTTGCCGTGGAGCTCTGCTTTAGGGCTCAGGAGAGAAATCCCTCTCAGTCACCAGCTGCAGAGTGAAGGTTCTCTGCCTCTGGATCCCTCCTGGACTGCCATGAGCTGCTGTGGGTGTTACAGCAGAGGCAGCAGCCCCCCAGAAAATCTAGTTCATAATTACATGGAGTGTGGGAGATAGAAAGCACTCTCCTTGTCTTTGAGATTTCACCCTCTTTTTCTGGTGCTGATTTGCTGTGCAGGCACCCTTGAAGTCACCAGTGTTCACTCACTGCCTTCTCCCCTGGCCTGCTGTAATGTCTGAAATTATTTGAAGAAAGGAACAGAAGAGTCAAGGGTGACTTGAGGATTTTTTTTCAAAAATTGCCATAAATTTTGTGTGGTAAAATCTAAAGCCATCCTCAAATCTTTTGCTTTCTACATCAGTTGTCTAGTCCTCATGCTTCCTGGGAGGAGAGACCTATAATTCAAATTATTATTCTGTCTTCCAAGGGTATATACCATTTTTTCCCCCTCTGCATAATATCTAGGAAGGAGTATAAGCTGGACATGCAGCAGTCTCCTCCTCAAATTTCTTCTTCTGATCCATGGTGGTTTCTCTGAGGGTGAATCATCAGGATCCTCAAAAGACATTCAGAGTTTCTGCAGCCCCTGTACTTCATTCTTGTAGCCTGGCTGGGACAAAAGTCTTCTGTCAAGGATTTTGCTTATTAGGAAGGAGAAGTGTGAAATACAAAGTACTTTTCCCTGGGTTGTCTTCCTTTCCTTCCCACATTCAATGTGGCTGTGACATAAAGAAGGCTGCTACATCTCCATAAGACACAGAGGCTGTGTTTGACAAGACCAAATCCGAGAAGATTAATTGTCCAATTCTAAGTAAACTTTTAAATTTTTTTCCAGTAGCAAAATGGTTTTCTCACCCTTTTGTGCTGTGAAATGTATCCTGAATTTGTACTATTACTCCAGAACAATAGCTGGGCTTTCTGTTTAGGCTCCACAAGAAGAAGCCAGTGTGTGAGAGCCAACCCTCCACACACACTGAGCCCAGAGTGCTGCTCTGTGTGTGTGAACACCAAGGTCCCCTCTGCCTGCAGCTGCACCCTGGGGAGCTGGGGCTGCTGGAGAGACCTGCCCATCCTCCCGTGTGAGCCTTCATCTGTTTGAGAATAGAGAATAACCAGGGAGAGTTTGGTTCTTGTGGTATCAGACCTTTGCTCCTGTTCTATGAGTTGTTTGTGAATTTACTAATGGGAACAAAATGATTTTTAAGCCCAGGACTCTTTGCTGATGCAGTCCTACCCATATTGCAGTGTGGTGCAATAAATAACCTTTCTTCTACATGGATGTGGCTGGTAATCAGTAGCTTGCTAGGTACTTCTGGCTTCCTAAAACAGCTGCGTGCCCATGTGGGAATCTGAACTTTCCATGCCCATTCGCTGTTGGATCTGGGAAGCGGCGCCGTGATTCTGCACCTCGTGTTAGCAAATCCAGTTCTTGTCCTGAATTTGGGGCTGTGAGTCCCCTGTGGCACTGGGTGGCTTCACTGGAACCTCTGGTGCCTGGCCCCTCCTGCACTTGAGGGTTGGTTGTTGGTGAGCAAAGGTGGGGTTCTGCACAAGAGGTTCTGCACAGGAGGTTCTGTACAAGGGGTTCAGCCCAAGAGGTTTTCCACAAGAGGTTCTGCTGAAGGGGTTCTCCACAGGAGGTTCTGCACAAGAGGTTCTGCACAGGAGGTTCTGTACAAGGGGTTCAGCCCAAGAGGTTCTGCAAAAGGAATTCTGCCCAAGGGTTTTCCACAAGAGGTTGTGCACAAGAGGTTTTCCACAAGAAGAGCTCCCAGGATGTCCTCCCAGGGCCCCAGGAAGGGCTCCCCAAGCTGCCAATCCTACAGGTCAGGCTACAGAGGCAGAGCCCAAACCTTTTTGTAGAACAGTAGGAAATGCAGCAGACTGGTGTGACATGAATCTCTCAGATCTAGAGCACAGCTGGTGGGGGTCTCTGGAGCCCCTCAGTGCTGAGGTGTGGTCTCTGAGAGGGCTGATTGTAAAAATGTCCTGCTCAGGGCATCTCAGCGAGGGGAGAGCTGTGTTTGCCACCCAGGGCACAAGGCTCAGCTCTGCTCTGGGACACACAGAGCTCCTTGCCCACTTGAACTCACTCCTGATGGGGCCTCTGCACAGTATTATCCTAAATCCTAACTTTTGGGCTGTCCACAGGAGCTGTTCCCCCACGTGCTGTCAGCTCAGCTCAGCCCCCAGTGCTTTCCTGCAGCCAAGGGGTACTCAAATGTCCATGTGCAGCTCAGCCCCACTGAGTCTGGTACCTCTGGTGTGGGTCTGCTACCACAGCAAGTTTCAAGATGTGTAAAACACAGGAGGCTGCAGCTCCCTGGTGAGTTACCAGTGTGGCACTCAGAATGACAAAATTTATTAGTTATGGCCTCAAAATCCTCTTTTTGTGGAGATGTATCAGGGTAATCTGTGACTTTAAAGACTTCACAGTTGATGAATATGAAGTTACATAGGCAGCTAATTTAAGGTGGACTCAGGAAGGACATTTAAAATGTGAGGAAGGGCAAAGTGCCATCAGATGCGTGTTCTGGGCTTCCACATGAAGTCCTTTGGTGAACAGATGTGGCTTCAAATACGTGCTTTCCTGTTTGCTTCCTGCAAAATCTCCATGCAGGTGGTGGTATGGAATCTCCCGGGACCCGGTTATCTGTCCTGGGAGTGGCCACTGTCACAGAGCGTGTGAGACTGGCCGGGATGTGCCTGCCTCCCGGGCTGTGGCACATGGCTGAACGTGTAACTGTTTCTGTTTGGTTATAAATTGTTACCTGAGTTGAGTTTTCCTAATGAAAAGCAGAGCAGCTCGCGGTGTTTACCCTCCATCTGCCGTCATTCATAATTAGGCTGTAAACTCCTCCGAGCAAGAACTTGCTGCCCTTTGTGCACCCACGGTGCCAAACACGCCGGGGTCTTGATATTAGCTGAGCTGCCATTAATAATAAATAGAGAGTAAAAGGAGAATGTGTAAATGCATTCAGACGTGGAGGGAGGCTTTTAGGTATAATTGTTATCGCTGGAAATCTCCGCGTGGTTGGCAGCTGGGCCGCCCTGGAAGCGCAGCGTCCCTGTAATTGGAGTCTGCACACTCTGCTGCTCCCTCGGAGCCCCTCCCTGGTGGGCAGTGCCCAAACATCCCCACCAAGGGCCCAGGAATCTCCCGAGTGAGGACAAGCCTGAGGGTTTCCTTGAGTCCCCTTTCTGAGAGACTTAGGAATGTCCAAGCTCATTACGTGAGGATAAGGCTCAAGGTTAAGTAACTTTTCAGTAATTAATACGTAAACACAGGGCTACGGTTCCATCCTCTGAATCCCTGTGAAACACCAGGGAAAGGGAAGCTCTGCTGGATGGGGCACAGCACCCAGCTCTGCTTCACTCCTCTGCTGCTCTGGAGAGGGGAAGGAGCTGAGGGCAGGCTCCCTCAGTTTCCATCATCATTTTACCCATTAATTTCACTTTGCTGGTCCTCGGTGTGTTCCCTTGTTCTCTGCTTCGGTCTGGTTTTCATTGTTTCTTTGGATCAGCTTGCCTTTGGGATAATGTTTGTGCTACTAAGGTTTTCTGGTGCCAGTTTTAAAAGCAGCAACACCGACTTTGAGAGGATTTGGGGCTTTATTTATGTAACTCAAGCAATTGCTGCTCATGACGGTTAGTGCTGTAAATCCCAGTGATGGGTAAATTCCATAGAAGGGAAGAGTTCCTGGTGTGCTGTAGTGACTACTGATGGTGGAATCTAAGCTGAGAGTTTTTAAATTTGTCTTAATTTGAACCTCTATCCTTCAGGTTGTTCCCCCTGCCCTCTGGTAAATTGTCCCCTTCAATTCTGGACACTGTATTCTTGCTCTGAGAGTTCTTTAATTTCACATTCCTAGAAAATCTGTGTTTTAGTGTGGATCAGCTCCAGGAAGAGGGGGGGAAAGTGTGGAGTGAGAGCAAGAATCACTTGGTAGGCACAGCTGTGAAAGAGAAATAAATCAAGGTGGCAGAAAGGTGAGCAAGAGGGAAAAAGAAAATTGAAGAGTTTGTTACTGTAAATCCACATGGTTAGGAACCCCAGCCATCAAATTGCAGCTGCAGTGTCAGAAAATTTGAATTACATTCCATTTTAAGAAGAAAAGCGTATTAATAAAACAGTGTGCAATACATCTTTCATGCACAGCAGAAATAAACCCACTTTTGAGCTTTGACTATAAATGTATTCATTGTAAAAGTAACACTCTTGTTGATCTAAAAATCTCATACACTTATCTGCTGTCATATCTTTCGGTGGTGCAGTGACATTGAGCCAGGAAATGCTGTTCAAAAAAATAATTCACATGTGAAAAATAAGTCCTTGGCTCTAGGTCATAATGTTTCTCTACCAAGAGCCAAGCTTGCTTCCACTGTAATGTTCATCAGCATATTTTTAATTCCTTCAAGTAAAATTTTAAAAATGTAATTTGAGGAAACTAACAGCTATTCTGAGGAAGAAAGCCAAAATACTTTCTTTTGTCTGGGTCATTTGCTGGCTCATTCCCTTTCTGGGTCATTCTTTTTTGCCTGGGTCACTCTCTCCTTCTTATTTGTATTCATTTAATATTAATAAGAGCAAAAATAGTCAAATGAAATATATTTGCCTAGGATTGCCAAGGACTTAACTAGCAGTAAGGTTTGAGGGTACTGGACCACAACCTGACTGAGCTTCTCAGTGAAGAGGATGTGACAAATGGTAAAGCACAGAAAGGTTTAAAGAACCATATAGCAAATCAATGGCAGAGCAGGAGAAGAACCAAGGGCACTCTAATGCTTTTCTTGAAGTGTTAGACTCACTAGAAACAACACTGAACAGTTCAGGATTGATAGTCAGATCTCCCATTCTGACATTTGCTTACCCTGCAAGTCCAGAAATTGTTCTGGTTTAAAGAGAGGTCTGCCCTGCCCTGAAAAGCCTGCAGCCTGAAATTTAAAATGAAAAAAAAAAAAAAAAGTGTAGGATTTTAATGGTGTTTGGTGGTGGTGGTGAATTAAATTGTGAAATTTGAAGTCTCAGCTGTCAACATGAAGCCACCCTAAACCTCTAATTCGAAACATACTGGAGAAGCTATGCTACAGGTGCTCAGTTTTCACTACAATAAATGGAGTTAAAGAACACTTGTGCATATGTTTTATGAAAAACAGAGGTAATTTTGCAGAGCTGGTGTGATTTAACAGAATTTAAATGTGCAAATAATTGACTTGGGCTTTTTCTGAGCTTGACTAAACATTTCAAATAGAACTGTGTGCATGGATGAGTATTAACTGTTCTTCCTAAACAGATTTTAATAGTAACTTTCAGATACTAAGTAATACTGTGTTAGAGGCATTCTATTTACACCAGAAATTTCAACTACTGGCTTGGTTTTAGCCAGCTATTTTTGACCACTGTGGGCAGACACACTTTTCTTTTGCCATTTGAAAACATCATTGGCATTTTGCTGTATGTTCTCCTTCCCCTGGGGAATCTGTAGAATTTAATGTGTTTTCATGTTGCCACAAAGCTATCTCCTTGGAGAGGCTCCTCTCTGGAAAGATTTCTGCTGGTGAAGCTCCCCAGCACAGACCTCCAGGTGGAGCTGGGTGAGTCCAGCACTCCCTTCCCAAGACACAGCTCCAGTGGGCAGCAGCAGCAGGGTGGCTCAGCATGGGAAGATGGCCCAGGGTGTGCTAAACTCAGGCAAATCCGGGGCAGGTGATGGTCCCTGCCTCTCCAGAAGGCATCACAACTCCATGGGACACTCCTGAGAGGGGCAGCCAGGGCTGGAGTCAGAGCTGGGAGCAAGGTCCCGGACAGGGAAGCCGTTCTTTAGGCAGGTGATGATTTCCCAGGAAAGCGTGAATGGTGAGCACAGGGGAGGAAGGGATGCTGTGGCAGAAATGAGTGTGCTGTGAAATTGCCATTTCTATTCAATTTGAGATTTTTAAAGTCTGGGTGAATTACCAGGATTAGTTCTTAGGCTTGTGCTTTTTGTTTGGGTTTTTTGATGTTCTGTTTTCTGCTGCCTGAACCCAGCCATCTCTTCTTTAGCTCCACTGGCGTCCAGTGAATTCACAATTCTAATGGTTGCCAGCAAAGTTATTTTTGTGGAAGATTGACACCCCCTGAAGCAGGATTAAACTACAATGAACAAGGAGTTGAAATAGACTGGAAATATAAGTCAGAGCTTAAGACAGAAATTGCTTCCTCAACAGGCAATAACTACAAGAGAAGTACAGAATAACTGCATAACTATTATATTGACTTCTGAAAATGCTATAGCCAGTTATTGCAGGTTTTACTTATGTCCAGCAATTAAAGATTTGCCACAGTTTGGGATTGTTTCAGGATCTCAGCAGGAAAGTGCTTTCTACTACTTCCTTGCAGAAAATGCAAATCCTGCTGTATAAAAGCATCCTTAATTCTCAGAGGAATCTTAGATGAGATGCAAGAAATGAATTTTACATTATGTGTAAAGTGCAAGCCATAAGATCTGTCATTATCTCTATGAAACAGTCGCATGGACATTAGTGAGCCAATGCATTCCCCACCTGTGGGAGGACAGGTGTTGGAGGCAAGAGTGAGATGGAAGAAAGAAGCTGCAGTGTAGAAGTGCTCTGTTACTAAGGCTCATTTCCTTGCAGAGAAGGCTTCCTTTGTAATGGGCAGACGGACAACTCAGACTTAAAATTTAATCTGGCAGCTAATTTGCCCATAACACTACTGCTAGCAGTTGGAAAACAAAATGAGTTTAAATACTTTTATTTGACAGCTACTGCACTTTCAAACAAAATTGTTGGTTTGGTTTTTCTGTGTACACAAAAACCCGAGGTGGGTTTTCCAGTGCTGGCCTGTGATGAAGACGTGTTGTGACTGCTTGACATGGACCCCAAGTCCTATCTGATCTCACATCCTGGTTTCTAAAATCTCCTTCTGTTTAGAATTACCGAGAACAAGGCCAAAAGGTTGGGATTAAATCTCAGCCTTGTGTAGGGCTGTGGCACTGTGATTTCATCCCTTCAGGTTTTGGTTTGTTTTTTTTTTTTTCTTTTGTGTCTTGCAGTTCTGTGTCCCATCACCAGAAAACCACAGCCTTTCCCAAAGTGAGCCTCCCAGTACTATCACTGCTCTGTTTCCAGGCTCCTCCAGGGCTGATAGGCAGGGCCTTTTTGCAGCCAAAACAATTGCTAATGGAGATGTGGGAGCTTCATTAAACTTGGAGTGATTATTCATATGTATAAAATGGCTCTGTGTTGTCAGAATCAGAGCCTGGGGCTGTAGCTCAAGTAGTAACACCAAAGCAGAATAAAATGGTTTTCTCCTGGTTTTGCCTGGTATAAAACCAGCACATTCACGTGAGCATGAGACATTCACAAGCTCTGTAGCAGCTTTAGAGGGATAGAGCTCACAGTGTGCTTGGTGGAGTTCCTAAACTTGCAAACTGAATTTCAGTGGCAATTTAGCTCTTCCAACAAATGTTTGAGAAAGCCTGTGTGTGTGTGTGTGTTTGCACTTACACAAAGGAGTGTTTGTATAACATCTGCAAAGCACAGAACAAGTGGGCTTGAGGGATAAAAGGTGCCAGAACAGGATTCCAGGGGTGCCTTTGGCCAATTGGATGTTGCAGTTTATCCAAAATTTGCTTTTCTCCTGCTTCATAAAAGAAGGTACCTTCTTCAGCTTGGAACGAGGAAAGGGTTAATATCATGGCTGTTTCTTGTTTAAACAAATGCACCTGAGTAAATGAATGAACCTTTTACTTTACTGTGCGTTTTTTGTACCTGTTTAACAGAATACTTAAATCATTATATAAAATGCTTTTTATATAGGTGAAAGTTTTATGTTACATATGAACCAGTCAGATGTTGGACCACCCTTCAAATAGCATTGGTTTTCCCTTTCCTGACTGAACTTACATAAAGCTGTTCAAGCAGGTGGTTTTCTGTCCCTTTCCCCACCTTGCTCAGAGCTGTTAGAGTGCAAAAACTCATGTTTGTGCAGTCATTGTGGAAAAAAACCTTTCACCCTGAAAACAAGTTATTAAAAAAAAAAAAGAGAGAAATATAAAGCTGGAGTACAAAACCAGTTAGTCATATGCCAGAAATAGAGTAAGAGAGCTATGAATGTGAAGGATTCCATCTGGTTTTGTAAATGTCTGTGTGACATGGGAACTCCAATAAAACTAGTGAGGCTCAGGGAGTCGGGGGGAAAAATTTGGTTTCAGAGCTACATCTAGACAGAATGACTTGCTGCCAAGTCCATCATTTGCGTGAGCACTGGATCATATGTGGTCCCAACAGGAAGCTAGTAACACACCAGAGATCAAGGGTGTACCTCATTCTGGTATTTATAACACTTGGTAGGTGGTATTAATAGTTCCAGTTTGGCTTTTGGGGTACAAAATGAAAATAATTGCTCAGGGCTGCCTGTGGGAAGGTAGGTACAGCAAACTGCAAAGAAGAGATCCTCTGTTTGCCTATGTGAAAGCCATGTGCTGCATCATTTACCTACTCCCAGGGAGATGGGATGGATGGGAAAAGCAGCAGTAGGTGCAGAAGATGGATAGTTCCAATTGTATTGAGTGTGTGCCTGGATCCAGGTCTGGATCCCAAAGCTGTGTGTATGGAGAGGTGGACAGCACTGGAGCTGAGAGAGGGCCAGTGCCTCTCTTCTTTGGGCTTTTATGCTGTGACTGGTGATTTGTGGAGTCACTGGGAAGGCACAGAGCCTCTGCACACTGAATCCCTGCTTCAGTCTCCACAGGCTGACTGAGCTTAAGGCCTTCAAGAAATAGAGTTATTGCACATAAACAAGAACTGCACCTGTTTTTCTGTCCCATTTCCCAGTTCTTGTACATCAAAAAACCTGATTGTCCTGACAGTCACACATACTAGTTTTTATCTTCTGTTCAGGTGTGCTGGCAGCAGTGGGTTACAGTGACCTGCCAAACACACCATCAGCATTCCCCAAGCAAAGCAGTGGCTGCAGACCTTGCCCTGAGGGACCTTCTGTGACCTCTGCCTATGGGTCTTGGGGCTGGGAATGTTTCTTACAGACCATTTTTCAGTGCCAAAGTGTTGGAGAAGGGAATACAGGTCACCGTGCCCCTGAGAAGTAGCAGCTGTGTCCAGTAAAGATAAGTGTGATAAAAGGGAGTGGGTTATGTAGTGAGGAGGATCATGAAGGAGCAGGAACCTTGAGGAAGAAGAAATGAGGGAATCATGAAGAAGAAGGATCCTGGGGGGAGAGAAAGAATCCCTGCAGTGAGGTTAGTGTGGGTGTGCAGTCAGAGCCTGTTGTTGGACCCTACAGTCACAGTCCAGCTGGGTAAAAGCCTGCATTCAGAGGCTGCAAACTGATCCCTGCAGTCAGAGTTCAGCAGGAAATACCCAGCAGTCAGAGGCTGCAAGGGAATCCCACAGCAGGAGCTGCTGCAGGCAGAGTCAGGGAATGCTTGGAGTCAGGACAGCTGAGGTGTAAAGAGGAATAAACCAGGACCCTTTTCATGCTGTGATACACAAGAAGTCTGTGTCTTGGCTCACTGCTACCCTCTAACAAGACCAAAGGACAGTCCTTGTGCCAGCCCAAGCTATTTTGCTTGCTCTGGGAGCAGAGCCCCCTGCCCCAAATGGTCAGACCCACCTCAGTCACAGACCATTCTTCTCAAAGCTGAATAACTGGTGAACAAGTGAAATATTAGTAATCCCCACTGCACAGTCTGGCAGCTTTTGCCATGAAGAAGTCCCAGCTGCAGCAGAGCTGGGCAGAGCAGGCCACAGCACTGCACTGGCAGTGGATATTGCTGCTCTTGAGCTGGCCCTGCTGGGTGACAGGAGATGCACAGTCAGTGCCTGCTGCACAGCACAGCAGCTGGGTTAGTGAGCGAAGAAGGGCTTCTCCTTCCCAGAGCTGGTGAATGTCTTATCCTTTCCTCTGCTTTGTGCTGGCAATGAGCAGAAGCCAGCCAGACATGGTGCTGCTCACTGTTCTTCATTCCACTGAGTGCCAAGTCACGCCTGGAATAATCTTTGTTGGTCGCCACCACAGTGCAGTGTTGGAGCTGGGTTAAATCCCAGGAACACCCTTATAATTGAAACCAGCTGGGTGTAAATGAGCACTAGCACCTAGGATGCATGTGGCTGCTCCAGCATCACGTGGGGAAGAAATTGTATCTGGAGCAGCTGTGACCCTAATGAGAGAGGGATTCACCAGGGGTATGCTGAGATTCACCTCCCCGGTGATAACGTGGTAATCAGCACAGACCATGGACCACGAGGGATGTGTAGCCACTTAGAAAGCACTTTGGCACACTGGCATGCTGGTCACTAGCCTGATAACACATGGCTGGAAGCTGGAGCTGCCTGCAGAAGGCACCCTGGTGATGCAGCACAAAGCCTCCCGAGCCCGTGAGTGTGGTGTAGGCACAGCCAGGATCCAGTTGTTTCCTGGCTGAGAAGATGAACCATTTTATTCATGGTATGAAATTAAAAGTAATGGACAAGAAAACTGGGATGGAGCTAATGACTCAACATCCTTATGACAAAAATTATATCTATCAACAAAAGCAGCTTTTGGAAAAATAAATAAATGCAGCTCAGAGTGGTACCAAATAGACTTTTCACTTGCATAAAGAGTGCAGAGATGAAAGCTGTTTCCAAAGGGAAGAATTCCTATGTATTAGCATCAACCCACTCTTTGCTGAGTAATCTGTTTCTATAAGTGAAGAAAAAAAAAAGAGCAATTCAAGGAGAATGCATTGTTTCTCTGTATAAATAGTTCCTATAATCCTAATTTCACATTTAGGCCTATATGCTGCCTACTGCTGATCTAAGTCACCCTTTGTTCAGTAGGTTTCCTCACAGTTTGTGGAATTATGCTTGGAAATCTTCTCAGATGAGCAGGCTGCCGACTTCTGTTGGAAGACAACCATCATTTTATTGATGTTAAGCTACAAGTTTTTGGTATTTTACACACTGGCATGGCACTGTCCTCCTACTACTTTTGTTTGTACCCTGAGTGTGGTAGTTGAGGAGAAGGAAGTGCATCCAAATTCACTGCATAATGCACTCACTCAGGAAAAAAACATCATGTGCCTTTCACAGGTGCTCTGTGGCTATAGTTGGACTCCTCATGTTATTCCTCCACAGAACCCAAAGACAAATCTGAAACAGGTAGCTGGCAGTTAATAAATAGCTTGAATCCCAAGGAAGAAATGGTAATTCAGTCTTAGGATAACAAAGCTCATTTTTATGAATGATAGGGAAGACATGGAAGCACCATTGCATGCAAGTATTTGATCACCAGAAAAGCCAAGCATCAGAATTCCTTCCTGAAATGTTCTCACAGTCAGAGAAAACCTCTTTTTTCATTTCACTGGCAAATGTGAATGGCTGAATTAGTCTGAGTTTTAAAGGAATACTTTATCCTAGAAACAGGCTGCTTCTCTCTTCTGTGCTCTTTCTTCTTAGAGGGAATAATTGCTGATAAGTAGAACTTGTAACAAAAATACAATATAAAGTAATTTTAATCTAATGATTTCACCATTGGATGCTCTGTAAATTATTTACATTTTTATTCTTCATACTGTGCTGTATCCATGCTTCATAAAAAGAAATTATATATAAAGTGGCTTGAATAGGTACACTGTTTTCCTGAAAGTAATACCATTTGAATGCCTTAGAGAATCAGAAAAATCCATACACAGTTACACATCACAGCTACAAAATCCATTGTGAATTTGTTTATAAATAAAAACGTAATTTCTTTGCGTGCTTGCCTTGCATAAACACTGCAAAGATACTTTCACTGGCAAAGTAGAAAGATAAAATCCTAGAGAAATTCAGGCTTCCCACCAATTCCATATTTACTTTAATCAGTGCAGAAAGAGCTTGAGAAATCTGGATGTGATAGGGAGGGCCAGGCAGTTCAGCAGATGTGTGGTAGAACGGGGTGGCTGGGGATGAGGCAGCCTCATTTCCCAAAGCTGCCATGGGCAGCATCAGCAGGAGATGGAGC
Source organism: Aegithalos caudatus (assembly GCA_013389925.1). Lineage (NCBI taxonomy): Eukaryota > Metazoa > Chordata > Aves > Passeriformes > Aegithalidae > Aegithalos > Aegithalos caudatus. The sequence continues at coordinate 137,446 of WEIU01014768.1, forward strand.
CTTCTCCTGCCCATCCTGGTCTTCCTTCCATCCTGGCTGCCTTGGCAGGCTGCCTCACAGGTGGCTGTAGCTTGTGGTGCTCCTGCAGCAGTGTCCAGCAGCTGTGCAGGGCAGAGGAGCTCCTCAGGCATCTGCCAGAGGAAGCCTGGCTGTGCCTGGATTTCTGCCCTGCAGCTGACAAAGCTGTCTGGTCCCTGGGACATCTGGGAAGCCTCTCAGGCAGCTGGATTCCCCCGTGCCTAGCCAAGGGTTTGCTCCCACTTCCTTCTGCTGGGGCCTTTTACTGCTCACTCTCATGGCATCATCTGGTTCAGGCCCCTGCCCCACAGAGTGTGAGCTGGCTCCTGAGAAATGCTTGTGTCACCTGCTGGGGACAACCTCTGTGCCCCAGCAGCTCCCCAGTGCCCCCAGGAGCTCCTCACTTGTGGTGTGTGACTTGTGGTGGGGTCAGAGCAATCCCCCAAACGCCCAAACTGTGGTTTCCTTGCTGCAGCTCAAGTTCTTTCCTTCGTATCCTATCCTTGGTAGGAATGGCCAAGAGCTGCTTCTCTGCTTTGCTCTTACCTTTTCCTTATTTGAAAATGGTTATCTTCTCACATCAGTTCTTCTCTAAATTTAAACAAACCCAATTCCTTTCCTGGTAGGTCATGTTTTCTAGATCTGATAACTTTCTTCCTCTGGATCCTCTCCAGAGCTTTGGCGCTCCAGCTGTGGATTTGCACTGCTGAACAAAGCAGAAGGAAAATCCCATGGGGCTGCAACTTTTCAAGCCTTCAGAGAAAATCTGCCATCTGCAAATTTAAAATTAGTTGGTTTGCACTCATCTGCTCATTGCCATCTTAATGTTTATAGAAAGCTCGTTGGATTCCTTGTTCCATTGTTTTTACATAACTGAGGCTAAGATGAGGTTGTTCAGGAACTAAAGATATAATGTATTCTTGAAAGTGTAATTTACCCCTTCAACGCTCGAAATCTCTACCTCAAGAATTAAGATATTTTTTCCTGAAAGACATGTTTGAGAAATATTGATCTGGCTGTAAGAATTATTTAGTAGCAGCCTGCATCTATTCGTGGTGAGAAGATCAGTGTGGATAACAACACTGGTGTTCAGTCTCAGGAATACCTGCACTTGATGCCCTCCAAGCAGACACAGTTTGGAAGACTTGGGAGACATCATGGGCTTTTTCCTCAGACAGCTCTCAGAATCAAGGTGTGTTTTCAGTCATTTCTGTGTTTTTTCTGTGTCATTTCTGCAGAGCATTAATCCTTTTCCAGGGGTTGTGTGATAGCACAGAGAAGGCACCATTCAGCACACTGATATCCAAGGAAATAGACTAATCAAACAAACAGAGAAAACGGTTTAACTTTTGGAAGACACTGTAAAATAAGACCCAGCTCTGGTGACTTTTGAAAGACAGCATTTCCTTGTTAGTACATTGTGCAAACTTTGAAGGTTATGAAACATATCAAGGCCGTAGATCTGCGCTTGTCGTACGCTCCTGTGAGGAGCCATTGATCTCAGTTGTTGGTCTGTGAGCAGCAGCTTTCTGGGCAAGTCCAGGTTTGCATTGCTCATAAAGTGAAAGGCATAAGAGAATGTTTTGCGTAGGTAAAGAAACCATTGCCTTGATAAGAAGTTGCAGGCTATCATTTGGTTTGAGTTAAACACATTGGTTTGATCGGCTCTGACAGCAGTTCTCCTTGTTTTACTGAGATTTTAAAGTAATTTTTCAACTTGCTGTAGTGAGTGAATGTAATGACACTAAGGCATATCTTGCAGCTCACCAAGCTGTCTTGAATGGCGTGGCTATAAAGGATGTTTATAAAAACCTCTGTTGCCCCAATGGTCTCTCTGTTCCTAAGCGTGACATTGCTCTGTTTGACGGGGGACATACCTCCATCACGCAGAGAAAAAGTCTTAATGACTGCATGAGGAAAACAGATATATTTAGAACTGACTCAACTGCACAGAGTAGAAAGCAACTGCAAGACAGATGCATTTGGTTTGCAGCTAAAAGAGTTTTATGCACAGGGGAAGCTGTCTTGAAATGTGTAAGGCTGGTGTTAAAAGGAAAACTCCGAAGAGAGACCACCTAAACTGCAGCAATGTGCTTTAAGCGATCTTAGAATGTACAAAAAGGTGAGCCAGAATCTTTTGGGGGTTTTTGCTTTGGTCTTTTTTTGGTTGCTCTATTTTTTGTGGGCTTGGGGCTTTTTTTTTTTTTTTTTTTTTTTTTTTTTTTTTTTTTTTTTTTTTTTTTTTTTTTTTTTTTTTTTTTTTGTTGGTTGGTTGGTTTTCTAGTTAGTGTTGATGTGTTTTAATTTGGTTAACAGAAAGTGCAAGCAGGGAATTGGTTCTCTGAGACTTAACGTGATAAAAAGCAAATAGAGAACTATTCAGTTGAGCTGTCATGTGTACAAGCTTTGATTTTGGCCAGGGAGGTGGGGCTAATTGCCCCCCAGCAGCTTAGCTCTTCCTCTGCTGAAGGTGGCAAGATTTGAAGTTTGCTAATATAAAGTAGGCTCACTTTTTAAAGTTTTTTATAAATTTAAATTGGATTGTAAATACACATTTTTTAATGAGATTTTATAGCTTATTAGAAATGTGCAAAAGAAGCTCATCTGTTGACAGCTTGTATTATTTTTGATAATTGTGTTGAACTCCAGCATAACAGGTCTGAAATTTTTCATCACACTTGAGTCCTTAGAATACAAACTGAGGAGGAGGTGGAATTGCCTTTTGATACATAGAGCTGAGCTGGAAATGATTAACTAAATTAGCTCATTCTTTTCCTGAAGTAAGAAGGAGTTGTGTAGCAGTTGTAATACAAGGTTTTTTCCTCCTTGGCCCTCTGGCTCGATCTGCAGCATCAGCATTCACCAAAATGGAAATCACTGCAAATAACCTTTAATATGAGAGGTTTTCTTCCAGCAGGCTGTTCCACACCCCTGTTGTACAGATGTTCTGCAAGGAACACTTGCTTATCTTACATTTTAGAAGCTGGAATAGTAGCTGTGGGTGCCTCAAGATGATATCCAAGTAGGTAAAGAGGAATGGGAAGGGAGATAGCACATTTGTGAAAATTCACCAGTAAACACAACGCAAGATATAACATGACTATCAGGTAACATTAATTACTTTAGAGCCTCACTGTGTTCCTTGTGCATTTTAATTATTATTTCAGCATAATGTGATAACAAGGGCTGGTTTATAAGACGATAATAGGACTTGAGGCTATGACTGTGGCAGGTTTTGTAAGCAGAGGGTGGTTGAGCTGAGCAGAAGCTGCCCGTGGCTGTGCTGTGCATTGCAAGGCACGGGCCTGGGAGAGGAAGGATTCCCTGCCATAGTCACCTTTGGAAAACAAGAGTCCTGATGAAATACTCCTCATGTTTCAGTCATGTGAGGCCAATAAATTCTCCAGCAGCCATTTTCCCCTGCACTATTGCAATAAAACTGACCCCTCCCCCTCATTATCCCCATCAACATTCAATTACCTCTCATTTACCAAAGATTTCCCCTCTGAGAAGGCTGAAGTGGACATGATAGTTCTTGTCAGTAGTTTCCCAGTGTCACTGTGCTCTTCCAGGGGTTGAATCAACCCTTCAGCCGTCTGAGGATTATGAAGGATGGGGTTTCGCTATTTTACCAAGGTTTGCATCTCCCTTTGCATGATGATGACTTTAAAAGTGTTGTTCGCTTTGGGTTTCCCCGACAATAAGTGGTGCATTTGGCCGGAGTTTGCACTCACTCACATGTGTGTGGTTCCCTGTGAATCCATCTGCTCCCTCATTATCGGTTATTAAAAGGCGTTTGAGGCACTGATTAGCCTGGCTATTACGGGTGGGGAGGCACTGACATTTTAGTGTAAGCTGTGCTGAAATGTTCAAACCAAGGCAAAGTTGGGAAATGCCTCTCTGCAGAAACAGACAGGCAAGCAGGGAAAATCGAGTTCAGGGAGCCTATCACACATACTGATCCCTCTGAGCTCCTGTTAGAGCCTGGAGAAGTGGAATTTCGCTGTGCTTTGGATGTCAAACTGGTAATGTTGGTTTGTGAGACTGAGCCTGCTCCCGGTTCCCCCGGCTGCAGCTCAGGGTTTTTGCAAGGCACCGCGGCCTCCGAGGGACCGGACCGTCAGGTTTTGGTTATCTCCAGCCATTGGTTGGCTGGGGAGCTCGGGTGAGGGCTGCTGTAAATATTTCCTCTTTCAGGCAGTTCTCCAGCCCCAAGGTGTTTAGTCATTGGTGTCATGGCCTTCCAGGTACACCCTCCCCTTCTTTCTCCGTGGGGTGAACGCTGTTCTGCTGCTTTTCACCAGGTGTTTTACCATGTCCTGAGTCCCCAGTGAGAGGTGTATCAGCAGGAGGACGGGGGTCTGTGCAAGGGGAAACCCCTCTCTTCTGTCCTAGCAGAATAATAAATCTTGTAGTTCAGGGGTTTTGAGCGTTTAGCCAGGAAACTGGAATTTTAACTGTGTTTGCAGCTCGTGCGTGCATGTTTGAACACTCCCATCCACTTAGATCAGTTAGAGTCACCAAACTTCTTCTTTTTTCAAAATAAAACTGCATTATGCCTAGACATGTTGAGCCAAATCTGTTCCTGGTGTTATTTCACTGGCTTCCCGAAGAATTACGCCAGAGGTGAACGTGGTCTGGTATAGCAGCTTTTTTGCCTGGAGCAAGTCTTTGCAGTGGAGTTGTATTTCTCTCAAAAATATAAAAGGAACACTGACAGATCTGTAGCTCTGCTGGTGTGAGCAGGTGCAGCTATATTAAATTATTTCTTATTAAATTGATTCAGCAACTTGAAGCTTGTAATTTTTGTTCTGCTATGGTTCTGTGACAGAGACCTTTTAAATCAGGCAAAGCATATATCTTCTCTTGTAATTCCTTGCTCTGGTATTATCATTTTAAAGATTTCTTTTTGTATGTAGCTTTGTATGTAGGATTCTGATTGTATTATTTATTTGGGTAGCATCTGAAAATTACAGCCTTTTCCAGTTAATTACATTGAGCTGTGACATCGCTGGTATAATTCCATTTAATCCACTGACATCCGGATGAATGCGAACAATACTTTTTGCTTTTGTTTTTAGGTTCAAATGGTTTTAGGCTCTGGTGGTCACTGTGGCATAAATCGGTGTGCTTCCCAATTTATGTGGAAGTGGCAGTACACTGATTTCCCCCTGCCTGAGGGTCTGGCTTGTTATTTTAAGGGTGCCAGTCTTCAGCCAGATGCCATGTGGCTGGAGAGTTTTGCCCCACTTTGACTATTTGTGAAAACTAATCTGATTCTCTATGCTCTCACATAACTGCAAACAGAAAATGCAGTAGAGTTCCCCTTCTGACAGTCTTATTGCTCCACCTCTGCTCGTTTGAGGTGGAATGGTTATGAATTTTTCACTTTTCCCGGGTGCACCCCATTCTGGCATTACTGCTCAGCTGCTGCTCACTTAGCATCAGAATTAGGCAGAAATGTTAGCCTGGAGTTCCATGCCTTTAACGCCTTTTGGGGTTGGTTGTTTGTGTTGCAGATTTATCCCCTTGAAGACTCCAGGCTTAGGCTTGGAGACCCCAGCCATCACCATTGAGCCCAGCAGCTGGAGCGGCAGCGAGAGTCCTGCCGAAGACATTGAAAGAATGAGTGATTCTGCAGATAAACCTATTGACAACGATGCAGAAGGTGTCTGGAGTCCTGACATTGAACAGAGCTTTCAGGAGGCTCTAGCTATCTATCCACCGTGTGGGAGGAGGAAAATCATCTTATCAGATGAAGGCAAAATGTATGGTAAGTGGTACACATTTAGCCTTTGGAAATAATTGTTCCAACATGAGAACTGTGAAGCCCATCTTGTTTCTACACAATGTTCCTGGTTCTGCTTTTGGTGCTTTTGGAGTAAATCGTGAAGAAATCTGTGAAGCTGAGAGAGCTCAGCTAAGCTGATGAGGTGTTCAGCACTGTCCAAACCAGTTCCTTCTCCGCTGGCACTAGGAAAGCAATATTGATACAGAATTGTCTTATTAGTTACCTTATTTAGTCGCTTTTGACAAGTTTTATGCTGTGGCTGAATGTGAACATTTAAAAGAAGCATTTAAATGTGTCAAAAAACCACATTTAAAAACAGGCATCTTTATTTTTCACTAAATAGTGAAGACAGGGAAATGGGAAGTGCAGTCTGTGTGGTGGTGTGGCAGATCATGCAGTACTGAACTGCAAAGTGACAAAGTTCTTATTGCCTCCAGGAGCCTCTCCATGAAAAAGAGGCAAGTTAGGGATGCTTTTGTGTCTTCTCTTTTTTTCCTCACTATTTTTTCCTCCCCTTCCCTGCGTGCGAACTGCTCTCAATCAGATGCCGACAGCATTCCATAAATACACGCTGCTCCGCGGAGGGATGCCGACTTCGCGGGGCTGCTCCCAGCTCTCTCTCGCTCCGTTCCTTTCTCTTTTCCATTTTCCAAACTTCTCCCTGGGGCCGGCAGAACCTTGTCCGTGTGCCCGTGCCCGGGGTTGGGTGGCCGTGCCCGGGGATGGGTGGCAGTGCCCTGGGGATGGGTGGCAGTGCCCGGGGATGGGTGGCAGTGCCCAGGAAGGGGTGGCCGTGCCCCGGGAATGCTCCCCCGTCCCTCGCCGCTACCTGGCGGGGCAGAGGGGCCCGGCCCCGAGCAGATGGTGTCGCAGCTGCCACCAGCTGTGTCCCGCCCGGGGTCACGGGCATTGCAGGGTGACCCGGTCCCTCCGCAGCTGCCGTGTCACCCCCGCGGCCACACCGAATGTCCTGTCCGGGGGAAAAAAAAAAACAAAACTGAGGATGAAGCATCTCAGCTGCCCTGGGCAGAAAGTTCCCGGGCCGGGTTTCCTGCCTGGGTGTGTTTGCTTTCCCCCCCCTCCTCCTTCTCCTGCACGCCCCTTCGCCCCCTGTCCAAGGGGATTTAATCTCTCCTGTCCTCTCCTGCTCGGCTGTTTCCGCCTGTTTTGATTGTTTTTCTATGCTGATATCTTCCTTTGGAAAAGGACAGATGATTTGCCTAATTAGGAGGTTTTGCTCCCTCTAGGAGTACATAAGCATGTATATACAAACAGGCTTATTGTGTGTTTATGCTCTAAAACCTTACTTAGGCTTGAACACCCCATCAGCCAAAATAAGAGTGGCTGCACTTTTTGTTTTTTTATTTTTTTTTTAATCAGGATCCCTACAACCACACTAGTCATCCCTGAAATCTGCTTTTTGGTGTTTTGAAGCATTTTTTTTATGCCATTGTATAAATGAAAGAAATTAACATATTTATCAATTCATTGTGGTAGTCACTGATTTCGTTTAATGGTTCCTAATCCTGAATGTTAACATTTGTTAAATTATATATGTATAAAACTATTTGTGCATATCTAATTGCTGATTAATAGTGGTAGCTAGTTACACCATAAGCATAGGCATGTCTCATATTTATGCTAATCTTAAATCAAATATAGTTAATTTTCAAGCAAAAAAGGAGCTATGCGTGCTCAATGCTGAAAACTTCTCTTAAAGTGTTGCCCTGATTGAGTAGAAAGAAATGTGTTAGGAAGTGCAGGGTACTGTATGAGCAGAATTTACATCCTGACTTTGCAGTGGATGAACTCATGTTTTCATTCTTCAAACTGAGTGACTGCTTTGTAGTGTTTGAGGATTTATTGAAACCATGCTAGGTTTCTGAGGACTTTCTAATAGAGTCTTATGGCCCTAAGAGCATAATTGTTCTCCAAGGATTTTGAAATCAAAACAGTGTAAGTGTTTTACATTCTGTGTGGCATAATGAAAATAATTTAATGCCTTTTAGTGGCATACCAAGTTTATTTCACTTACAAGAGAGACGTTGCAATATGGCCAAGCCTCCATAGTTTGGGGGATATTGTAATGTGTCAGTAATCCATGGGCCATGTAAGACAAAAGTCAAAAGAGCACCAGTTCATTTTCTGACTGAAATTACCTTTAGATGTAGGCACCAGAACAAATCTGATCTTTATGGAAGCAAATATAATGCTCACTCTGTGTGGATTAAGTTAAGCAATTGTAGTTTTTCATCTTTGGAGGGAGACTTTGAGAAGAGCAGAGATTTTGCTGGAAGAAATATTTTAAGTCTCTGCCTTTGATTTAATGAGAGCTTTGCGACATTCATGTAAGCAAGCAGCCAGAGTTTCTTCACTGTTCTTTGTGGTGGTCTAAAAACCATCCTTAAATTGGCATTTCCAAGAGGTTTGTGTTCAGCTGGCTCAAGGAGGATTGCTCAAGGAGGACTGAGGACACTGCACTGTGTGGGTGAGGGGTGGCTCCTGCCCACGGTGCCACCTGGACAAGAGCAGGGTGCCTGGTGATGGGAGAGCTGCCCCAGTGGCACCGAGGGACATCTGTGACTCCCCTGGACAGCCTGAATCCCTTCAGCTGCTCCCCTACAGCTGAGACCTTGGATGAAGGAGGGAAAGAGAGGGGGAGGGTGTTTTGCCCTGGCCTTCCCAAAAATGTAACTTAAGGCGTAAGAGGATGACGAGAACAAAAGACTTTTGATCCTATCCCCAACAGAAAAGGGTTGCAGGGGCCCCTGGCTGGGGAGAGGAAAGGGGATGTCCTAACATTTTTATTCTTGCCTTGGGGCATCTTCAGGCTGCAAAGACAAAACTGTGACCCGTGCAAGACCAGGAGCATTTCAGGCTGCTGCTGACCCAGGGGTTATGACTCCTTGAAGAAACCCCCAGAAAACAAAATGAAAGCTTAATGAAACTCTTGTTTTTAAATTTATAGGAAATGACTGGGTAAGAGGCAAAGACACTTGTTTTGGTTTGGATGGGCAAATTCCAGAAACTAGTTTTGAAATTCTTGAGAGAGAAAGGGAATACATAGTAAAGCCAAGGGACATGTGATAAGCTTCCTGCAGGAAAGCTCTGTCCATCACTCCTTTTCTCTTTCCTTTGTGAGTACAGTCGTGAAGGTCTTACAGTGTTGGTTTTGCTCCTAGCACAGTATTGACTAAAAGTAAATAAAATTTATAAAAAAAGGTGAGGAGGGTATAAATGCAGAGGTTTGAAGGAGGATAGAGGAACAAATTTATAAATTGATCCTCATAATCTTTGTGGAAGCAATCCAGTGCAGGCCATGGAGGAGAGACTGAGTTCTTAGACCCATTTTCATTTGTCTTGCCAAGGCGCTGGTAAGAATTTTTTCATCTGTGCTGTTTCAAAAGAAGTATTGATCAAACACAAATATCATCCTCTGGTACAAAGTGGGGTACACTGTAATTTTCCTTCCATCTCAGAGATCCATTCTGAGGAATTTCCGTGTCCTTGTTTATCCAGCTCATAGTAAAACTCCAGCCCATTAGAGGGCATTGGCTGTCCTGTGTTTGTACTTTGTTCTGATTGTTGGTCTTTTTCTGCTGACAGTTTAGTGACTTGTAGCAATCCCTGTGAACTCACTTTATTGGCAAGATGTTTGCCTGTGCTTGTCTTTGCTCCTGGGAGAGTGTTTTGGAAAAGATTACAAGAATGAGAGCTGCTGTGAAATGCAGCCCTACTTTTATCCCTCGTGTAACACTGAAGTCACTGCAGTTACCACGGGGTTGGATTTGGCTCAGTGTGCACATTTCTTTTTATTTAAAATTTTTTTTTAATTATTTTTATTTTTTATTTTTATTTTAGCTATAGCAAGACGTGGCCTTGGTTCAGCTCTAGGGACAATGCCAAAGTGCCATAAGAGCTAGCAAGTGGAATATGCCTGCAGATATTTTGTTATCAGCACTGCTAAATTAGCCTCAATGTAGCAAAGGTGGCTTTTGCCTTTAAGACAAGAAAATAATTTGATATTAATTTTGAGACCTGTAAACAGCTCTTCATTTGAGTTTGCATTGGAGGTACTCGTCTCTGCAACAAAAGTGCTTATGAGTATGTAGTGAATATTAAAAGGAAGTTTTTTAACATTTAGTAGTTTTACAGAGAAGAGTGAGTACTAATTAACATGAGAAATTGCATAGCAGCCTTTCAGAACTGTGTATATTTATTAGGTTATACATGAAATCTCTTGGCATGCACTATCAAGGGGAAAGGACACTTTCATAAAATTTTCTGCTCAGATAATAGAATTTTTATAAAATGAGTAATAATAGTCTTCCTTTCCAAAGCACCTTGTGTAAATTGGGTGTTAAAATTGAACTTTGAACTAGAACATCGACAAAAGAAATCCTATTCTGTGGACTTGCCTGATTCTGTAACTAACTCCCATTATTTGGTGTTTTTCTCTGTTTCTATTAGGACACTGTGAGGTAAATAGCTTTATGAAGAGTACAATAACATGTTACAAATGATTTTTACTTTTGCTTTTAATTTTAAAAGTTCCATGCAAGTTGCTGCGTCCATAAAGGCATTGCTACGTTATAAAGTTTCCACAGTGTTAAATATATTTGAATGTGAATAAGGTATTTGGAGTGATGAAATACCAGATGTGAAGTATCAGGTTTCATGTTTATTCATCTGTTCCTGCAATCATTGTACAAAGATACGCTCTTGTATTTTTTTTTTTTTTCTTCCCCTTTTTTGTTCTCTGGGCAGCGTGCACCAAATGAATGCGGTGGAGATGGGACTGCTATTCTGAAAGCCACTATCTGGGTTTTTTAGGTTGTAAACAAATGTGTCCAGGAGCACTGTGGCAGTGCCGGGCTTGCTCGGCGTGTCACGCCGCGTCACGACACACGCGTGGCTCCGTGCTGAGCCCTCAGCCAGCAGGGAAGGGCAGGAGGGGCCAGAGAGGTGGTGTCTGCTGGAGAATTTGCTGCTGAAATTGCTTGGCTCACGAGCAAATCTGCCCAAAATCGTTTCTGCAACAAGGTGATATTCTTGCAACATCAGCAGGCTGTGCTTGCGAGAGGGCAAGATCTGGTTTTGTGAGCCCAGCATGCGGAAAGGAGGGGTTGTTGGGCATGCTTGTCCTCGAGGATTTCTGAAATGTGGGGGAACAGGGTTTCATCTTTCTCCTTGGGCTTTCAAGAGTAAATTGTCAGTGCTTTGAGATAACGTGACAGTGTCTTCATAAGATGAAGAATTTTTTTCTTCTCTTATTTTTCTCCGCCCTGCCATAACCGCCTGTCCTAAAGAGAAAGTCTAGTGAGAGCTGTGTGTGATGAGGATATCAGCTCCTCCTTGGGGAGCAGGTGTGGTAAGCACTACAGCAGAAAGTGTCAGTATATTGTGGAAGGTGCATGGATCAAGCTATGATTCAGGTATTCCATTGGTTGTGTGTTGGGTTGGGAGGATGATGTATTCCAAAGGAAATGTATACTAGAAAGTTTTACTGAAAAAATATGCATCAGAAAGAGTGAGGCACCCTTTAAAAGTGATTTTTAGCACTTTGGGCTTTGTCCTCTCTCTACCAAACGTGTTCTCTTCAGTCACCTTTATAAAGGGGATCTGGCAGAAAGTTGTGTATAGCCTGTTCATGGGGAAGACAACAGTGTGGCTGCTTCCCCAGCCTCCCAGAGCTCAGGAGGCACTGCATGGAGGAGGTACTGGCAACATCAGTTCTTGCCTGAAACTAAGTGGAAGTTACCAGGGCAGGTTCAGATCAGGCATTTGTCCACTTCAGAGTGTGACTGATCTATTTAAACAGAGTAAGGCTGTGTCCTTCCTTTATGACATTGTTCCTTAGAACTGACACACATTAACATGAGAGCACTGAAGTGATGCAACCTCACTGGAACATCCAGGATACATTTAGGTGGTTGTCCAGTGTCATTTGTGTTAGCTTGTTTTTCTCCCAGCACTGGTTTTTCAAGATGAACTTGTGATCCTGCAATTGCAGAAGGCAGAGTTTTGCAGCTTTAAGAAATAGCTGTCGTGCTAGGAGGTAGTTAAAACAGTCCTGATCAGGCTGATGTAGTGTGTTAGTTGGTTGCACAGCACTGATAGATCAAGATAATTGAAAACCCTGAATGTAGATAGCATGAAAGAAAATTGACTTGTTTGACGCAGGAACGCCACGATGAGACACAACAGAGATGCCCGAGCCAGAGCGAGAGGAGGAAAAGAGGAGTTTACTTTTTTGATTTCACCTTATATACATTTCACAGAAATGGACCACATTGGAAGACAGAGGTTCAACCTCTTCAATTCCACTGGTCTGAGAAGGTGTCTATCAATTGTCCCTCCTAACTGGAGGAATGTAAATACTAGTATTGTTTATAGAAGATGTGTGAGAATCTGACTCTAAAGTATGTAAACAATCAGAAGGCTAAAAGAACAGAAAAGAACAGGGCGACACTTGTTTGTTATATCTCATTCCTTGTAGAACTGGGGTCGCTCCCAGGGCAAACACCTTCTCATTCAGGCAACCTGGGGATACCTGGAGTTGGAGAAGTAAGGCCCACTTGGGGGTTATGATGGGCTGTAAGGCTTGAATTCCTCTTCATGGGACCAGTATGGGACTATGGCAGAGGTGTCTGTCCTTCAGACACCATCTGAGTTATGTCACACAGAGGTGGCAGCACAGCAGTGACTCACATCCCCAGTCAAGGCCTGACGAGGGGATAGGGAGGGTAAGTTATACCCATGTTAACACTCTTGTTCTGGGCACCCTTTTGGAAGCAGAAGAGGTGAGAAAACATAGAAATTGTTGTTTGGTGAAGAGAGAGACTTGGACAGTGCAGGAAGCATCTTACACGACCAGCAACAGAAAAAAAAATTGATCAAAACTTGCACCCTTAGCTGCCAGCACCATCACCATGGTTTGCACTGGCACCTAAGAGTGCTGGATTTGGGAAGTCCCAGATGGCTGTTCAAGATGGACCAGGGGCCAGTGAGATGAGTGCTGAAAACCAGACATCTGAACCATGCTGGAAGGGAAATTTCATCCTGATGTTCCCACTGTTCCCATAGGGGGTTTGCTCCATGTAGCTGTGATAGCAAATAACACTGTGGGGAACAAGGAGCAGTGGGAACACAGAGAAATTTTACAGCATCTTTGGTTTTCTGGGGACATGCAGTCTCCTGAGAAATAGGTTTGTGTCCCACCTCACAGGGGTGATCCTGGGCTAACTGTTGGAGGGTAAATGCTGTGGTGGTTGTGACATGAGTCTTACACAATTCCCTGAGGGCCTGCTATTCAAAATTAATATGTATCTTATCTGAGTCTTATGGGGATTTCCTAACAGATGCATGAAGGATTTTTTTCTGGGTTTTTTGGTTTGGTTTTTTGTTGTTGTTTTTTGGCGGGGTTGTTTGTTTGTTTTTTGTGGTGCCCTTGAGAAGTTGCATTTAATACCATTGTATGAATATTTTCCTATCCTACAAGCAATTTCATGTGGGGCACTTTGTCTGGAACATCAGAGAGAAACACTTCAGGCTCTGAGCTTCCAGATGATTCAAGTCTGGGATTTGAGTTTAAGAAATTAGACACTAATGGATTAACAGTTTACAGACTTCCAGTAGAAGTAATGATTTAGTTAGTAGAAAAAAGCTCCTCTGCAAGTTTTCTGCTTTTGTTCTAGACATACAAAGCGTTTACACTGTTTGACTAAGGAACATGTTTTTGTAAGCAAAAATAATACAAATTGGGGATATGAATGTGCTAATTCCATTTCATGAATGCTCTTCTAAACACACAGAAGCGGCATGGCTTGTTAAATCTAATGTAAAAGGGAGAGCAATACATCCCAAATTCACAAGGGAATTGGAACCCTGAGAAGGCACTGCATGCTGTGGGAGTTGCTGGGATGTCAGTCAAACACCATCACAGTTTTACCTACAGGGTACTCAAGCACTGTTAATGGAAACTGTGGTCACCATACACCTTGTCTGGGGGGAGAAGTCAGACTGCAACTCTCTAATTACAGCCTTCTCCAGCTAGGTTAGGCCTTCTGAGGATTTTCTGGATTTCACTGTATTGAAATCTCCTTTCTGGCTTGAAGGGGGCAGTCAGCTTGCCAGAGGTTACCAGGTGTTTAGGCCACCAAAAAAGATCAGGTCATCAACCCCATTCCTTGTGTGGTTTCCCTCCTTGGAGAAGGGGGTGCCCAGGAGACCCAACAGGCAGGGACAGATTTGGCTTGGGCTGAATCTTGGTTTGTCTGTAGGCAACAATATCACCCTCGATGCCTGGCAATTTTGGGGACAACAGCACAGAAAACATGCCTGGAGGTGTCAGGGAGCATATTCCAGTAATCTGCGTGCAAGTAGGTGAGACAGGGTATGCCAAGTTTGCATATAAAAAAGAAAATGCTTTTTCAGTTTGCCTAATTTGTCATCATGGCAGCAGAGCTAAAACATCTGAAGCTTATTTGCTGAAGCTGCTTTGCTTTTTTTCACTTCTACCATAACATCAACTGATGTTTGGTTAGCATGGAAAAGAAAAGGATTCATTAAATAGAAATCACAGTTTAAATTGTGTCTTTTTGTCATGCTAGCAATGCAAGTGAGCAGGAAACACAGTTGAGAAATGCATCCTCAGCTGCTTGGATTCAGCACCAGTTTTACCTCTAAAGTAGCAAGTAACACTGCTGTCTTAGACATTGAGAAAAGGGAAATGTTGGCCCATCTGGGTCCCAATTTCAGGGGCTTGGGGACAGCAGGCTGGGTATAGTTGACAGCTAATAATTTTCCATAGTGAAAGTGTCTTTGGATCATTTTAGCAGGTGCCTTCATGTGGCCTGGGAACTTGAGCACTTAATTCTTTGAACAAGAATTGCATTTTCACGTTGTTTAGTTCTTCCTTGGATGGACTGTCAGCAATAAACCTTTCAGTACAGTTAATGGGGAAAGAAGTGTTTACTAATAGCTGTATATAAATACATGCACATACATATATGTGCAAATAGGTTTGTGTGTGAGAATAAAATGTGTTCCAGCCAATTAAAATGCATTTAGTATTTAAAATGAGTCCTCAGCCAGGAGGTTTACACACAAGGAATTGGCTGGCTCTTGGCTGGGACCTTCCTTTGCTTTGGCAACTGAAAGCAACCTCCCGTGAGAGCGCCCTGCGAAGAAATAGTGTGATTCATATTTGTAGCTGTTATTAGGTAGGCATGTAGGCATATATTTAGATAGGTGAGGTATGCAGGCATACATTGTGTGCTACATATTTAGGCTGCACGGGGTATTTTTAGCTGCAGGAGGCCCAATCACCAGCGTGCTGAGGAGAATTGCTGTAAGGGATAGCGCACGGAGGAGCCGCCCGCAGAATTTTCCACCCTGCCAGGCAGTGAGAAAAGGCCACTGGAGCTGCATAGCTGGGTGGCCAGAGGAGTGCCATTGACAGGTGGGACAGCTCAGAAAGCCCTCTGGCCTGGCTGCCCCGAGGGCTCTTGATCTCTCTCAGCCCCCATTTGGGAGCAGTTGTCCCAGGTTCCAGCCTCCCACTGACCCCTGTGAGCGTGACACACGCGGAGCTGGTGGGGGCCGTGGAGCCTGGCATGTGAGCCTGGCAGAGTGCTCAGTACTAGGGAAGATGCATTAGGGCTGGAAATACTGAGCAAAAATTAAAATGAGGTAAAATAGCCATTAAAAACCCACTTCTATTAAAATTACGAGACAGGAAATTTTACAAGCTGCCCTTGCCCAATGAAGAAAAGCAGCCTAGAGGGACTAAATAACTTGTCTGATGTCATCAGGGGTTTTATAGCAGAGCTGGGAATTGAGCCCTCTTCCCTCCAGTGCCATCTAAGCTTTAATGCTGAAGGGGGTCCTTTCACAGCTTATCCAGTGACCCTTGGGGAATTTAGGGCAACTGTGGCAAATCCATGTTCCTGCACCACATCCTGTGTGTGGAGAGAGCAGGCTGCATCTTCTGGAGAGTACAATCTCTGCATAATGTGACCACAGGATGCCTTCCTCCTCTAATAAGGGAGCTGACTAAATGCCATTTTATTATTATTAGGCATTTTCTTAATATGGTAGTTCCTTGAAACCAGACAAAAAAGGTCCTTGAGGTGCTGTATGCCGTGTGCAGATAATGGAGAGCCACAAGGAGTCAAAGATTTATATGGAGAAGAGAGAGAGAAAGTGGATGGGAAACTGAGGCAATATTTAGCCCCATATTGATGCTCCATATTGATGATGTGGTCCTGTGGAATAAGAGAGAGGCTTCTGAAAATAGGATGATTTAATTTGTTCACAACATCATTATTCAAGGAACAAAAAAGTATGTAGCCTTATCCAAAGAAGTAATCTACGAGGTCTTTACTCTGTGCCAAACTAAAATTCTGCTATTTAATTACCGATTTAGAAAACATCTCGGGCTCAATTTCCTCCTCAGTTACACTATTATAAATCTAATAGAATTGTTAAAGATTTATGGCAGTATAACTGAAGGCAGAATTGGGTCCCTTATGTTTAAAACTTAGTTTGCCACAGAAGTAATAATTCCTGTTTTCTAGGCAAGAGTTTAAGAATTTTGCAGACCTCTGTTTCTGTAAAAGAAATATGAACTACAGTAGTGTGGGTGAGTGATTAGTGTTGGAGGGGATGTCTCGGGGCAATCAGAATTGGCTGGTGTGGAAAATCCATGTGAAATTCAGATTTAGGATCTGTTTGCAGATGCCTCATAATTTAAAATGTCAAAAAAAAAAACAACCCAAAACCCCAAACCTTCAGCCTTCATGTAGTAAATTAATATACTGTGTGTTCAGTGTGCAGCAGGCTTTGCTGAAGTAATACCCTCATATGAGGTGTGAACTCATCCCATTCCCCTTAGTAAGGACTTAAATTCAAAATTGATTGTGACTCTTTACATCCTGACAGCACCTAAATCACGTTAAAAAAAATCCCAGTTTTGTTTTTATTTAAATCATGTGTGTAATGACTTAAAAAGGAAAAAAAAATGCCTTATTTAGTCAGACCTAAAGAAATCTTGTGTCAGTGCAGATCTGTTTTATCCACTGGCTTGGTTGTGGGTCTTTCTAATGGGCTCTTCAGTGTTTTCCTCAACTTCCACTTAGGAAAAGAGCTCAGCTTCATTGGTTTTCAGAGGTGAGTTAGGAGGTTATGCTGAGTTATCCTGTTTGGAGGTGCCTGGTGCAAGCCCTCACCCACCAGGCAGGCTGGGCAGGTCTGGGGGAGCCCTGGCCCTTCCTTGGGGCTGCAGGGGATGCTGTGAGCAGTTTTCCCAGGAGCACACTCAGTGAGCTGGAAATGTGCTGCTCTGGGGTTTATGGCACTTCTGACAAGTTTGTGCTTTTTCTAGTGCTGTAGGCCTACGTTGTAGACATTAAAGGAGCTATAATAAAGAAACTAAATCAAAATATGATCCCTTTAAAATAATGAAATTCTGTATCTGTTCAGAATAGCCAATTTTAATTTGAATGCAGCATTTAGGTACAAGGTACACTTTTAAGAGCTTTATTTACAAATGAATCGAAGAGTTAATTATTGTAATTCAGTTCTCAGTTTCTCTAATTCTCTATTTCCTCAGTGGTGCAGGGGGATGAGGCATGAGTGTTGTGATCAGTTCATCACACACCTTTGCTTCTGCTCCTTCCTCCTCACAGGGAGGACTCCTCATACTCTTCCCCTGCTCCAGTGGTGGGTGCCCTCCCATGGGACACAATTCTCCATGAACTTCTCCAAAGTGATTCCTTCCCAGGGGCAGCAGTTCTTCCCAAACTTCTCCAGCTTGTCCCTTCCACAGGGTTCAGTCCTTCAGAGACAGGCTGATCTGGCATGGGGGTCACAAGTCCTGCCCACAAGCCTGCTCCAGCAGGGACTTCTCCTGGCATCACAGCCTCCTTCAGGCATCCCCCTGCTCAGTATCCATGCTCATGGTGGATCTCAGCATCCCTGAGCCCTCGCTGTGCTCAGGGCTCAGCTGCCTCCCCACGGGCTGCCCCAGGGGCTGCAGGGGAATCTCAGCCCCAGCTCCTGGAGCACCTCCTGCCCCTCCTGCACTGACCTGGCTGTCTGCAGGGCTGCTCCTCTCACACATCTCACTCCTCTCTTTGGCTGCAGCTGCCCAGGGTTTTTCCCTCCCTCCTGAAGCTGTTATCTCAGGAGCAGTCTCCCTGTCACTGATGGGCCAGCAGCAGGTCTGTCTCGGGGCTGGCTGGCGTTGGCTCTGTCAGATATGAGGGCAGCTCCTGGCAGCTCCTCACAGCAGCCACCCCTGTAGCCCCTCGCTGCCAAAACCTGGCCATGCAAACCCGGTACCCTGTGAAAAGAGCAGCTCTGAACAAGCATAGAACCGTTCAATTTTAATACAGTCCTCACCTGATGCATTGATTCGTGATACCTGTGACTTTTATGTATGGGTTTTGTTTGTTTCTAAAATGCTGATAAAGTCATTAACTACCTAAAAATTAGTTGAAAATTAAAGGAATAAACCCCCCTGTTGTCACTGAGGTATTTTGCAACCTAAGCAAAGGCTCAGGTATTCCAGATATGATAGATGTGCAGATTGCATAAGACATTATGCATTGCTCGCTCTAAGATACAGAGTCCTGTCTGCCCTTAAACCCTTTGTTCTCTTGGCTGAATGCAGTTAATTAGCAACCGTCTCCATGGCAACTGCCTCATAGTACAAAAACATTGTCTCGTTTTTGCAGTTTAGCTTATCACACTGTTTACCTGAAGGGCTTTTCACTGCGTTGAGTCTCATTTGAGTTGGCTACAAGCCTGCTCACGGAAGTGAATTGTCAAGACAGAAAAACACCATGGCAGCAAGATGCTGAGCAGGGCCCTGTGTGTGGAACCAAAAACATTAAAAAAGTTCTGTGGAAACAAAAGTTGAAGTTTTCAATGATTTATGTCCAGTTCTAAGGCACGTGACTTGCCAGGAGTATAGTTCATTCTGAAATACTGCTGTATTTCTGGGCCTGTTTTACCGATTGCCCTGCGTGGTGTTCCCTTGCCTGTAACATCCTCTCAAATCCATGGCCCTCACAGGCACAGACCTTCATCCAGGGCCATCAGGAAACTTGCCTCCCTCCAAACCTGGGCTCTTTCAGGCAGCTCCAGCTTGTTCTTTAAGAGGATGCTACTGTGCCCTGGTCAGCTGTGTCCATCATTGTAGTCCTATCCATTTTCCTTTATATTAGTAAAGATTTCAAGAGAAGTCTGTGAGCAGTGGTTCCATATGATAAATGAGTTAGGAAGGGAAGAGGAAGATCTATTGTGGTCATATAATATGCTGGAGATTTAGATTTATTCATGTCAGCCATCACAGTGGTGTTAAAATACCTGCTGTGTACTCATATGACTCAGGCAGTTTCAATGGGCTCAGATTTGTACTAATATGACTTTGTTGGTGTAGGATGACATATTTAAATCACGTTTGAACTTTAGACAGAGGTGTGTCCACATATTCCACACCTCTGTAGAGGCTTACTGGAAGGTGTGAGTGTGTCATCAAAATGACAGTGAAATTTAACTGGTGTCTCAATCCAACATTTGTGTCTGGCATGACACCAGGATGGCATTGCATGGGAGGCCATGTGAGAAAAACCATTTTTTTGCTCATTAATGCTTGATTTGTTGGTGGTTTTTTTTTGTTTTTGTTTTTTTTTTTTTGTTTTTTTTGTTGTTTTTTTTTTATTACTTAGTTGGCAGTAGACTGGATGAGAGGCTGGTCTAGACTGGGGTAATTCCCATTTTATCCTAGGCAGACCAGAAAGCAGAATTGTCATTCAGCCACGCCACCATGCATGGCCTCCCTTCCCTTCCCCAGTGACAGTTTCAGCTGGCAGAGGTCATTTTCCTTTTCAGCCCTGGATGGCATGTGGGACTGCTGCATCTTGATAAAAAGGCTTCATTCATTATGACATGTTTGAAACAGTCCCTCCACAGATATGAGAAGGTGTTTTGGGCTCTCTCAGGGTAAAAAAAAGCAGAAAGGCTGCTGGTGTAGTCCATTATTCCTGTCGAGCTTCTGGTTGATAGAGGGTTATTCCCTGCTCCTGTTCACCTCCCGCTCATACTATTCCACATTCACCACCATTATTAGTAGTAGTTGAATTATAGCAGTGCTGGAAGTCTGCAGGCAGGATAAAGGCTCCATTGTAGTGGGTCTTGTGCTCACAAGATGAGACAATCTCTGCTCCGGCTGTTGACGGTCTGCTTTAAGACCAGTAGTGTAAGTGGGTTTATCACAGGGATAGCAGAGGGGGAGAGAAAATGCTGCAAAGGGCAGGACACCCTTGGTTACATGGGGTAGCTGCTCATTTATGTATTGAGGGTCTTTGAATTATGTTTGTTAAACTTGTGGAGTTGAAGGTAAATGAAATGCTTTTATTTTTTGCTGCCCCGTGGCCATGGGGCTTGGGAAGGGGAGGGGAGGTGGGCAGAGCAACTCGAGGAGGTGCCAGACCAAAGGGTGGGTGAGGCTGGCGACAAAAGGGCTGCTGAAGTGGGGAAAAAAATCCAGTGTGATAAATGGCCTCAGTGTTTGTGCAGAGCAAGCTGCCTGCACCTTCAGGCTGCCACACAGGCTGTCCCCTGCTAACCCTCCTGGTCACTGACATATTTGAAACAACAGATGCTTGAAGTCAATCCCCTACTTCCTCCGAGTGTGTAAGGTTGTTTGCTCACATTCACAGATCCTCCACAAACTCTCTTTGTGTGGAAACCACAGAGAGTGTCCAAACTGTCAGGGTATTTTCCAGCTTTCACTGGCGCTTAGCACTGTCAGCACCTTTGAATCTGCATCTCAGTTCTCCTGAAGCCAGACTTGCTGGGTACCCTTAGGGGTCCAGAAATGGAAAACTCTAATGGCCTGGAAAAGCCTGCTAGAACTTGACGTTATTTAATTAGCTTAAAGTAGAGCTTGGCAGATGGCAAAACAGTGGAAAGGACCTCCCTTTATAAAAATATGGGCCACATCCTCAGCTTGTATAAACTGGCAGAGCTCCACTGAAATAGATGTTCAAATTCTGTCAATTAGCAGGGAAGAGAAAAACTTCTGAAAACTAGAAAAACATCTATAAGACACAAAAATATCAGTGGGGTTCAGGTGCAGAAGTTGTTTTGAATGCTAAAGACTGATCCAGTTCCAAAGCAACTGTATCTTTTACAGTCTTGTTTTTGTTGATGTGCAATTCAGAGAAAGAATTTGGCTCGCTTTGCCAAAGCTGCATTAAGTCTGCACATCTTGCAGCAGTGGGACGTACTCTGCGCTGGTTTCTGCAAGTCATTCACTTATGAAAGTGAGACATCAATAATTCATTCTAGTAAAGCCGGTCTCTAGAGTTGTGTAAATTCATCTATTATGTGACAACCCTAACCAATTTTAACTTTTTTTTTTTTGAATCACGGAACTTTGATTGAAAGTTGTGAGCTCACCTCAATCTTTTCCAGCGAAAATTCTTGCTCAGATGAAATCTCCCATATGTTTAAAAGCTGTTGCATTCTTACATGTTAATATTTCCCATTAATTGCTTGGATTCTTTTTTGTTGTTGTTCTTTTTAATTGGAAACATGAAAACAAAGCCTGAACGACAAAGCTGTCTGCTCACTTGTCCCATTTCATGGTATCAACCTGACAGATTCATTAAATCTGTAAAAGAATCAGGTCAGAATTGGAAGTGAACTGAACTTGCTGAAAGCAATGCCATGTTCACAATCTGCTTTCAGACTGGCTTTTCTGTACCTGCTCCTTTTTCTTTGTATTAAACCATCTGTGTAATTTAAGGAGCTACTGCAGGTAAACCCCATACTATAGAACATTGTACGGCTTCGGAGTTCACTGGCTCCAAGCTGCAGATTAGGTGCAGAAATAAAAGCAGCAAGAACTAAAGCTAACTTTAAATACAGCAGTGAGAGGGATTTGTGATATTGTTACAGGTTGCTAAACTTGTGCCCTGCAAACAGTTGTGAAGTCACGTTTCTGGAGCGGGTGCTGAGCCAGCCTGTCCCTGCTCCCACCCACCAGGACACGTGGTGATCCAGGCAGGGGGCGAAGGAGGAGGAAGTGGGAGAGAAATTGTGTCTGGGGGTGCGGCACAGCCGGCCATCCCCGCGTGGGTGCAGCCAGGCCGGCGGGGTGGCTGCCTTCCTGATTGTTCTCTCTTTATTTATGATGGATTTCGTGGTTCCTCGTCACCGCGTGACATTTCACACGTTCTTCGCATTCCGGGAATCACGTGGGCCAGTTACCATTCCTGTCACCTTTGGTGCTGCCACCTGCAGCTGTCAGTGGTGCTGGGAGCCTGGCTCTCCCCGGGGACAGCTGGGCACCCCATCCCTTGAGAGGGAAAGGTAGGGTACCCCTCTTCTCTGGAGGCAGAAACCACCAGGGGCAGAATCCAGCTCTGTGCCTCCAGCGGGCTAAGTTGGCTTCTTCCATTTTTCCCCTCAAGGAAGATTCATATATCCCTATTAATAAATTACAAACCATAGTAAATGACTTGAGAGCACTATTTAGTGGCTCGAGGGCTCTGCTGTTTATGAAACCATCCATTAAAATAATGTATTTTGCTTGTGTATCCTTGGAGTTAGGGGAGGTTTGATGGGAGTCTGAGAGATGGCATGTGTGCAAGCTAAGGAACAGGCACGTGACATTTTTGTGATAAGAGTAATATGACAGCTTGGCTTATAACATGCCTGTTATTGAAACATCTAAGTGACCTGAGAATTCATGGTTAAATGAGTAGACTTTCGGTGCTGTGTGTGACTCCAGGTCTTATTATTTTTGCAGCACTGGACTTCATAATATGCAGTGCAAAATACTTGCAATTGTCAAATCGCTTGTGAGAATTGAAAGTTGTACTGGACAATCGAATGAATTGTTGGGCCGGCTACCACAGGCAAAGCTTGATTTCTAAGGTTGTGTAGATTAAACTATAAAAGATAACCTAAGGTCATGGATATAAAGCCTAATAAGAGCTTTCCTTGTAGAAAATTGTCCTTACAGGCTGTTAGGAAGAATGGTGCTGAAATACAGAACAAAACTCTCCGGACAAAAACGTAATAGCAGGTTACACATGAAAAGCCAGATTCACCTGTGCAGCCCCCCAGAGTTTCTTCAGCACAGACAAGGTGAGGCTCTGGCCAGGAAAGCAGCTCCTCTGGGGAATTGCATCATGAAAAATCTGGCCTGTAGCCACTGCAGTCGGGAGAGTGCTGACAAGGATTTTTTTTTGCATATATTCTTACTGTTCTGTTTTGGCAAGTCACGAGCCAGGATTTCACGTTGTCCTGAAAACTGTGAGGGTGGTTTATTTTATTTCACAGTCTTCAGGCAGGACTGTGTGGCCATGGAAGGCTGAACTGAGGTGATGGGTTATTTGCAGTGGCATTCCATCCAAATGAGATTTGGGTGCTGTGCGCATGAGCCTGCTCTGCACATTTCAAATCAGAATTTGAATTTGATTTTTGACACAGTGATCCTGTGTCTGGGTAGCTGCTGCTCTGCTGGAGGTCCCTTCAGGCAGCTGGGCCTGAACACCTGTGCCATGCATGGTTTGGCTGGAATACCCCTGGAGAACCCACAGGAAATCAGCAACCTGTTGAAAAAGGAGGCTCAAATTAATTTTTCTTGCCAATGAAGTAACTGTTTGATTCAGGAGTTCAAAATTCCATGCTAGGTTCTCTGACATGCTGCCTTAAAAACAAAGCCACTGTGCCTAATAAAGAGGGGTGTGTGCCTGTGTGCCTGAGCTCTGTGTGTGTGTTTGAACATAAGGGGGTTTATTAGGAGCTCTGGGGGGTATCAGCCAGGAAGAGGCACATGACTGGTGAGTTTATTTTACAGCATCGCCCTCCTGGTTCAGAAACTTTAAATACCAAGGCTGTGGTGGAGGCTGAGGTGCTGTGGTGTGGTGGGACAAAAAGTGCATCCTCATCTGCAGATGGGCTGAGCTTGGGACAAGAGGAGCTGGTACCCAAGGGAAAGAAATGAAAGCCCAGAGAGGGACACATTTTTTTTGTCTGAGTTTCCTGCACTGATGTCTCATTTAGAGGCAAAAGCAAAACTGTGAGTCGAAACAGAGAAATAAAGAAATCGGGGATTGGAGGAGGAAATTTCATGGATTTTTACTTAATTTTTGTGCTGTAAGTAGAAGACAAGGCCTGAAATGGTCATGAGAGAAATGTAAAGCATTTGGAGCTCAAGCAAGGGAAATTTGGTGTTAGGGTTTTTGGCTCCAGGTTGATACTAAACAGACAGTGGGAAGGTGTCCATAACACACAGGGTTGCTAGGTAAGGAAACATGAGTATTTTTAAGCAGTGGAGTTCTTCATATATAAAAACTAAGGTAATAATCAGATTTTTCATGTGCTGTATTCCTTAACACTTTAAATCACAGCAAATATTGCAATAACAGCTATATTCAGACCCAAAAGGCAATATATATATATATATATATATATACAGAATTGATTAAATCTAGACCTCTAAATCCATTAACAGGCAAGACATAGAAAGGACCTGCCTGACAAAGATGCTCACAATGCATTGCTGTGCCACCTCAGTAACCCGAGCTTTACAAACAGTTGCTGCATACAAGGTTGTAGCTGAGGTCATTTCACATCCCAAAAGCCAGCCAGAAAACCTCCAAGCATCTAATGCTAGACATGTTCTTGCACACTTTGCTGACCTGCAGTTTGTCAAAACCAACCACTGTTGGTGAGCTCCTGGTTTCACTGAAATCTGCAGATTTTGGAGGAGGTTTCTTGTGTGTGTGAGGAAACTGAGTGATGCTTAGTGGGTGGCTCAAGGTGGGGGCTTGCTTCTGTAGCTGAGTTTAGAGGAAACCCATCAGTGTCTTGGATGGCACCTGAATTTCTCCAGCTCCTCCTGACCCTGCTCAAATCAGTGCAAAAACTCTAGACTGCAGAGGGTGTAAAGGGTGGTCTTTGTAGTGAGCTTTTGAAAGCTTACAGTAATGTATTCTCTACTCTTATTTGTGCTAAGGTCTCATGTAAGAAACACTGAGGAGAGCTGAAAGCTCCACAGAGTTTGCCATCCAAGCCTGGATGGTAAATCCAGCTGAATTGTCTTGCTCCAGCCCGTGCACAGGCCAGGCTCCCCTTTCCTGCACAGGAGCTGTAGAAGGACTGACACAAAGTAAATGTGCCCATCTTGGGAAAGGAAAGCAAGCAACTCTATCAAAGCTGAAATGTTTGCTTTAAGGATAAGTCAGTTTACATGATTATTTTGTTGCACAGGTGGGTTTTTCTTTGAATCCCTCCACTTTCTGTAATTATGACTCTGAAGTTCAGTCAAGTTACTTTTGAATAGCTGCTCTGCAAAGAAAGTCTGTGGCTGCCAGTGATGTTGATGAGGTAAAGTGTTCTATCACTTCTCACATTTCTATTAAGCAGTGGGTTGAAAGGCAGCATAATTGGGAAACCCTGTCATACCTTTGATAAATGCTTTCTAACATTGCTGTGTTTTGCCCAGCTATGACAGAACTCATTAGAATGACACATATTTGAGCTGTCTCCCGTTTGGATCTGTACACTCCAGGAAAAAGGAGCGTTTCCTCTCCTCCAGGAAAAGGCTGCAGGAGGGCAAGACCCTGCACTATAGGGCTTGGGTGCTGCTCCACACATGGCAGATCCTGACAGGAATTTTCTGCCTTGTTTCCACTGTGGGCTTTTCTATTCTATAACTGTGGCAGGAGTAGGAGGCCCTGACAATTGGTGTATTTATTAATTTATTAGTTAATTTTTTTTTATCTAGCACAGCGAGGTTCTGCTCTTGGGTCTAAAATGGGGATGCTGCTTAATATAAATAATAATCAGATAGGTGTGTAACTGGTTTCTCAATGCTAACATTCAGCTTAAAGCAGCATTTTTCATGAATCATTTCTGCAGTTCCTCTACCAAGGAGAATTTATGTAGCAGGTTTCTTTTGGCAAATATAGAGGCTGACTGAATTTAAATGTAGGCATTATGTGAAAGTATAGTGCCAGCTGCAAGTATGTGTAGAAAATACAATGGGTAGTTAAAAGAACATTATTTTCATCTCAAAACTATTAATTTTATAGCTCCTAATAGTATTTATTTGTCACTTTTGGGGGCCGTCAGACAGAAACCCTACAGTTTCTCCCCTGTGTAGTCAATTTCTTATGGTAAAGAGCTTTTCACAGAAGGAGAAACAAATTGAATACACTTACAAATAAAACCATGATAAGTCTGAAGTGTAAAAATACTAATCATCAGAAACTGAATTTAAGAAATCAAAATGGTTAGTTAAAAATTAAAATGGATTTTGTCCCTTTAATTATAAGCAAAAAGTACAGTGTGACATGCCATTGTAACTGGAGTTGACTGTAAATTCAGCTCTGGATCAGACCTCACATGGCTTGAAGTAAAACAGAGATATTACTCTGACTAATTTTTCATTGTAATAATTATTTAATGCTTACAATGAAGCCTTGTCCTTAGGGTTTTATGCTTTAGCTGTTTCGTACCCACGCCTTGTAGCTATTAAGTACAGACAAAGCTGCCATTTTTTCAAATGGCATAATGTATATCAGTGTGTGTCAATGAAAAACATCAGAAATAGGCATTTTCTGGTAGAATACATCAACTGTATGAAATCTGGAACAGTTTATTCAGCTTTGGAAGTTTCTTTAAGCAGTGCATAAGCCATAAGTAGATTTCTATAAGTACCGATGGCTGTCATTTCCAAAATTTACAGATCTTAACTTTTACAGAAGTAGAATTTGCTCCATTTGTGTTCCATCATATGCTTTCAGTTAATTCCAAGCTTCTTCTCATATTAACAAACTAATTTCACCCTATTGGTCAGGAAGTACTTTGTAATGATTGTCTTGCTTTTATTAAACTACTGAAAATGCATTTATTTTGCATTTCTGCCCAAAAGAGTTTTCTTGATTCTGTGATGTTTGGTTTTAGCCACCTTTTACAAGTCTGTCAGGAATGGCTACATGCAGTATTGAAATAGAATTTTGAGTGCCTGTGGTGGGTTTTTGTTTTTTTTATGTCAGGACTGCAGCATTAGACCTAAGCACCCATGTATCCTGGTGCTTGTGTAACAGGATAAGGAGCGAGCCTGGTCACAATAAATGTGTGAAAATTCAGAAGTCTTAGTGCTCAAGGGTTGGTTGATGGTACAACTCTAGTTCTCTGGGCCCTTACTGGAGGCCTGAACACTTAATGGACAAGCTCATTTTGATCTGAATAATCCCATTTGAAGTTGAGGTCAGAATCATTCCTTCCTGAGGGTGGGAGAAGGCACGTGGGAGCTACACAGTAATAAGGCAGGGGAAATCATCTGCCCATGTGAAATAATGCCATGGACTGTTTCTTGCCCTTGGGCAGTAAGTCCTTACCCTTGGAAAAGAGCCAGATGCTCACATCATGTAAATCAGCATGATTTTCACTGGCATGCATGAGTGCGTGCCCATTTACACCACAGGAGGATTGAAGTTGTTGGGTAGTTTAGTTTTGTTTTGTTTTGTTTTCTGATGCTCACTCTGGTTGTGTTTCTTGACACATAGTTGGATATCATCTGAGTGTCAGCCCTGTTAAATATTGTATTGAATATCAAAATGCTCCTCCATCTCGGATAGCAGCTGGGAGAGGGAACAAGAGTAGTTAGGCTGTTGTGAGACCCATGTGTGGATGTGATTTGTACATGCAGAACAAATATTTATGACCTTTCCTGTTCTAACTTCTTGCAATTAGGAAAGCTCTCTGACTCAGGAAGTATGGCGGTGTGTTTGGCCAGTACTTAATAATTATGAATGAATTATAGATGGTCAAGCAGAAGTGGAATTAATGTGAGGAAAATTTTCTTTTCACAAATATCTGTAAGGTGGCACTAATATGAAAAAAAGGACCAAACAAACCCAACTCACAGCCTGTCAGTGATTTAATTGTTTTTCTAGAATTAGCATTAAAGCTAACTCAGTGAACTGGGTTGAAAGACAAAAATCCCCAGAGGCTATTTAAAAACAGCAGTTCTAAGATCATATATGCTGCATGTTTTTATGAAGTTCACAATAGAAATCTGTGCACTGACCTCTTCTCTGGTGGTTACCCATTTGTATGTTCTGTTTAAAATAATCCTGTGTACTCATTCCACACTCACAATTTTAATGTAATGTTACCATGGAGGTGAGTCCTTAATTTTAACTGTTCTAGTTTTGGATCAGTTTAGGTATCCATAGCTAATAATAAGGGCCTCTATAATACTTTTCTGCTCAAGAAACTCCTAATAGGAGCGATTGCCCTGACAGATTGCTGTTAATCTGTCAATAATGAGATTTTTTTCGGTGTTATGCTCAGTTGTAAGCTCTTTGTGGAAAGGATCATCTCCATGCTCAGCACAGTGGGGCTGTGCTCCATGGAGGGGCCACTGCTCCCTCTCCCATCCCATCTGAGCAATAATCACAATGATGTGAAGTAAGGTGAGAGGAGTTCTCTGTGCGAGGAAGATCATCCTTTAAAGCCCAGACAGCCAGCTCAAATGGTGGATTTTTTCCTCCTAGGGGAGGACTGGCCATTTTCCCTGCTGTTGGCACAGAGGGGCACGGACAGCAGCACCAGGAGCAGGGCTATTTCCAGGGCCAGGGGGGCTTTGGTGGACTCTCCTCCTCTCCTGAGCACGGCAGCCAGGCTGGGAACCAGGCAGATTTTTCTGGCTGTCCCAGAAGGTGATCACTGTGAGCAGGCAGCTGTTCCCCCGTGCCCCCAACACCCCCAGATCCGCTCCCACAGCCACGTGCTGGAAAGCTGAGAGTGGTCTGGCCTCCCACAGCCCCAGGAACTTGAAGATGCCCAGAAAGAGCAGCCAACCTGGAGCTCTGAAACCAGGTAGAGCCCCATTCCTGAGCCCAGGAACACACAGGATTAAAAGGAGCTGGTTGGAAAAGGGGTAATGGCTTTAAACTGAAGAAGGGTTGATTTAGGTTAACTATAAAGTAAAAGTTCTTTACAATGAGGTGGTGAAACTCTGGGACAGATGGCCCAGAGAGGCTGTAGATGCCCCATCCCTGCAAACATTTAAGGCCAGGTTGGACAGGGCTCGGAGCAATCTAATCTAGTTTAGAACATCCCTTACTGCAGAGGGTTGGACTAGGTGGGCTTTAAAGGTCCCCTCCAGTCTAAACTATTCTCTGATTCTTATACAGAGCTGGGACTTAGGCCCAGCACAGGAGCACAGTGAGTTTGGGAGGCACAAGAGGCTCCAAGAGCAGTCACTGACTGGGAGAGCTGACAGCCAGGGTTAGGAAGCCATTAACAGCCAGCATTATGTCATGTCTGCCTTACTGCTGCCAGGCCAGGTTGATGTTAGAAAATAACTTAAAAGTTCAGAAAAGTAAAAAAAAACAAAAACCAAAAACACAAACCCCAAAACAAAAACAAAAGCCACAAAGAAAACCCCCAACAGTTGGGTTTACTTGCACTCACAAAGAAAGATGTATTTGCTTTAAATTACACAAAGATTGAAAGTGCTGATAGTGGGGAAAAAAAAATCTTACCTATGGCACTTTCAGTTAACTGAGAAAGTTCAGCCAGCGATTAAACTGCTGAGAGGGAGGAGAGCACAGATTGCATTTCAAAGGAAAATTCAAGCAATGCATTAACGATTATTAATGTGTGTTATTGTTAAAGTAATCATATTTATTATGGTCTAGCCTAGGGAGAAGCAGCAAAAATGGAAGTCTTGTTCCGGAGACTGTAGAAACATGCACACAGTAGGTGGTCCCTGGCCCTGCAGTCTAAATAGTCGGAGATGGAGTGGATAAAGCCCCAGCCCAGCCGAGGGGTGAACAGCAAGAAATGCTGTGGGTTTGCATCTGCCCTGCAAGGGCCTGGATAATATCTCTTGCACCATTCTCCTGCCAGTGTCTGCTGTAGATACGTGAGGGCTTCTGTATGATCCTGACTGGGAAACAAACAAACAAACAGCCAGATGTGAGGGGTATGGAGTTTTTGATGTGTTGCTGGTCTTGGCTCTCACAGACGCAGCAGAGGCCAAGGATGGGAGACAGGATAACGTGAGTGAGCCACAGGCTTGGTTCCTCACTGCTTTGCCTCAATAACAGAAGAATTTTACACCCACTTGCACAGATAGAAACATCACCGTTGATTGAAAGCAGCAGCTGTTTGTTTGCCACTCAAATATTTTTAGTTGTGCCTATTTTGATCAGCCTGCTCTGCTTGGAGGCTGATGTCCATGAATGCTGGGTGTAGTAAAGGGTTACAGAACCCATCAGGAAGTGATACCAGTTTCCTAGGTGGAAACTGTTTGGAAAAGCAAGCAGACAAAACCAATCCAAACTGGAATTAAGGCCTTCTTCCCTGTGCATCCAGCCATGCCTGCCATGACAAGCAGCTGTTTTTGCCTCATCTTACAAACTGCTGTTTCTAAATGTGTATTCCCCCTGTGCTCTTTGTTGTGCAGTCAGGATCACTGACCCCTAACAAAGAATAAATGTGGTGGAAGAGGTGTTGAACAGCCTGGCTGGAGGTGTATCCTCTCTCTCAGTCCATGCACACCAGGAGAGGTTTGGGACAGCTGTGCTGGCAAGCCCTCCACAGGGAATGCAGGTTGTTCTGCCGAAAGAGGGCATTTCCCACCACCTGATGCTTGCACTGCAGGCAATATATGTCTGCTGTAGGGCTTTTTTTGAAATTCACTTTTTGCCAGTATTTGTGGCCTCCTTAGATCCCATTTTGAGTCTAGTTCAGTTATGCAGAGTTGAGGTTTCTCCCTCTCCCCTCATGGTCCCTTCCCCAGTCACCCTTGATGCACTGCCAGGGCTTCCCAGTGGCTGGCCAAGCTGACCTGGAAGCTGAGAGGATGTGTCAGCATGGCACAAAAAGCATGCAATCTGCAAGCAGGGAGCTCCTTGCTGTGTGCTCCTGTGGCAGCCCCATTCCAGCTGACTGCCACAGCAGCTCTGTGAGCACGAGGCAGGACCATCCCTGTGACAGTGCCTGGCACAGCAGCGCAGGAAGCGTGCAGCAGGGAGCTCTGGAGGCTCCTGTGTGAGGAATAAACACCAGTCCCACACTGAGAGAGATGTGGCTCAGGAAATCCTGGGTTTCACTGTGCTTTGGTGATGAGGGGCTGCCTTACCTGCAGAGGGACGTAGCTGTGCTGGCAGGGGCATTGTGCAAGGAACTTGGGAGGCTCCTCCAGCCTCCCCAGCTGGTGAGGAGGGGAGGAAAACCAGCCCTGTGCCTCCTGCCTCCTCTTTTGTGCAGCAATTGCACTATAGAGAGCAGAGGCCCCTTATCCTGCCTGTCTTCCTTGACTTACAATTCAGCCAGCTCTAATTATTAAAAAATAAACAAGCCTGTAACTGCTTAAGAGCCTTAAATCCCCTAAATGACAGGGAAATAGCCCCTGAACACCACCGAAATAGTCTCTTCTGTGTCTGCCTACCCTGGCAGCAGATACAAATCATCATTAGTGGGTCACTCTGACACAGATCCCTTAATGTAAGTGCTACATTACATTAACAAGCGAGTCAACAATAATATTAGCAATAAATGAGAAATTAAATTCCTAGTAATTCATCCCTTTGGGTTTCCCGGTGTGTCTCTTGTGTTTTTCTTGTTTTGATCCTGAGCATTTTGAAACAAGAAGTGTCTTTATTTTGTGTCTTGTGGCGTGATCCCAGCCCATTAAAATGGATGACAGTAATGCTGTTGACTTCAGTTAGCAATTACTGTAGGAAAGAGCACATGGTGTGATTCAGAAATTAATAATAAACATATACACTAATTTTAAGGAGGGGATATAAAATTGAACTTTCCTGCTGAACTGATTTCAATTCAAACTGTTTTTTTCCAACAGTTTTTCCAGGAAAACAGATAAAAAACTAATTTGCAGTAAATTGGAATACTTTTACTTTTCTGAACCAAGAGTGGTAGCGAGGGAGTCACCACTGCTAAGCAATAAAAGATAATGTTTGTGCACACTAAGAAAACTCTAAATCAGGAAGACTCCCAAGCAGAACTGGAGTTTTTGGCTGCTAATTTTAATGGAAGATGGGCTAATGGCTAGGCCCTCACATGGCTCCGCAGCTGAAATATTTAAATTGCTTTGTCTGTGTTTCCTGTTGCTAGATGTAGACTGGAGCGTTGTTTTGTTTGTTTTGTTCAGATTGCAGCAGTAGCTGAGTTCCAGTATGCGATGGAAAATTGCTTATTGGACTCTCCTGATCAGAAAGCCCTGATTATGGGATATTAACTGTAGTGCTTTTATGATGAAGACTATTAAAGACTGAACCAAAAACCACAGCCTCATTACTTTCAGAATTAATGCTCAGAGTAAACCTGCCCTGTTCCTGAAAGGTTAGTCTCCAGTGCATTAATTCTTTGGCTCCTTCTTG
Organism: Aegithalos caudatus; assembly: GCA_013389925.1. Taxonomy (NCBI): domain Eukaryota; kingdom Metazoa; phylum Chordata; class Aves; order Passeriformes; family Aegithalidae; genus Aegithalos; species Aegithalos caudatus. The sequence continues at coordinate 169,705 of WEIU01014768.1, forward strand.
GCAGATGTATTCACTGAATTGCATGGTGGTCTGAGCATTTCTAATTTCACTGCCTCTTCACCCAAAGTGGACCTGCAGAACCTTGTAGCTACAGCTGGGACAAATTGCATCTAATCAATTATGGAACATTAAGTATTGCAAAATATAACAAGACAAGAAGGGGGAAAACTCAGTGCTGAGCCCTCCCCTGGCACGTGCCTGTAATTAAATGGGTATAAACCTTTCTGAAAGGGCAGTGGGGTGCTCAGCCCTGCAGTGGGGGCTGGGGACAGGGGTGCCACTGGAGACTCACAGCACTGCTGGAGTGTATCTGGGTGCTCCCTCTCCCTGCACTGCCAGGGCTTGGCTCACTGGGAGCCACTGGGACACAGCCCCTTTCCCGCCCTCCTCCATGCACATCCAGGAGCTCCTGAGGATGGCTCTGTCCCCGAGTCCCCAAAGACAGTTCTGCTTAACTATTTGCCATTTGGGATGGCTGCTTTGTTACTGGGTACATCTGTGTTCTCACTGATTGGCAGTATCACCCTTATTTATGGCTGGGTGAGTGTTGGTGTGCACTTGGAATAAAGTGCCTGCAGTGGCTTCCTGGGCTGGGAAGCCTCAAGATCTCCTTCCCCCTCCCTGCAGTACAACTGACTCATAACTAACAGAAACAGGGTATTAAACATGGGGAGCTGCTGACTGAGGCAGAATAGGAGCTCTTAAGTTTTCAAGGGACTACGTGAAATCAAACGCTAAAAGTCTTACCATGTTCCTCCATTGTAGAGTTTGGGGATTTTGTTTGGATTGTTTTCTTTCACCCAACTCTCTCTCAGTAGAAATTTCTTTCTTGCAGCTTCCTTAGATCTACTAAAAGTCTAAATAATGTGAAAATAATATTTATAAACTCTAGATATGTAGATTGTATCTTATTTGTCCACTGCAGCCTTTCTCCCAAGGAGCTGTTTCCTATGTATTTGTCCACAATATAGAGACTCAATCTTATTTTTTTTATATTTTCAATAACCCCAGCATTTACTTATGAGTATCATAGTTTTTCAACTAGTAGAATTCATCTAAAAGCCTTTGCTAAAATACTGATAATTCTGTGTCTTCTTACTTTTAGCACTGCTGTTGCAGTGAGGTCAGCATAACATTTTCTCTGTGGGTCATAGTTTGCTGACCAGTGTGGAAATTTATGAATTGCTGAAATTGTGATGTCAGTTAATAATAAATTCAAGCAAATGTGAAATTTTAATTCTTTCAATCCTAAAGAAAATTCAACTGAAATTGTTGCAGTTTATGATACAGAAAGTCAGGCAGGACTAGTTAGAAGCAATAAAATGGTTAAATCCATAGGAATATATTGGCTTTGTCTCTTGTCCAGTGGTTCTGTCTTCATGGGTGATCCTTTGCAACAGCAGCCTCAAGCCTTCCATTATGGGCATGTCGTGCAATTTATCACTCAGGTTTGTAGCTTTTTGTTTCAGTACAATTGCTGACCCACTCCAGTCTTGCTTAAATTTACTGACTGCTCCTTACAGCTGTTCCAAGTTTTCCATGAGTCATAAAATATTGCACATAGGTCAGCTACTGTGAGAAACTAGTTCATGTTTGTTAGTATTTGCCCTAAAAGCACAGGCACGATGTCTCTCAGGGGTTTGGCCATATCCTTCATGCTGTGTCTGGGGGGTCAGAGCCAGTTCAGCCACGAACCCCGTGGTTCTTGGGTTTGCCTCCCATCCTCTGCAAGGTCTGAGAGACTGAACCCCCTCTTGGGCACACACGTGCGAGCTGTGGCATGGCAAATGAGCGTCAGATTGTGTGCAAGTGGTTTTGGATATATGCAGAGAATTTCTGAGCAGTTACTCGTACTGAGGAGGGCACTTTGAGTCAAACTTGTTTTGTCCCCTCGACTCCTGTTCAGCTGTTTGTTGAAGCACTGAACAGCAGTGTTACTCAGCATGTGGTCTGTGCATGTCTGGAAGTCCATTAAAACTTCAAAAGATATTGTGAGAGGACTTCACATTTCAAAACCTGGAACACTCCAGTCCATGCTGATGTTCCCATACTTGCGAGTAAACAAACAAAAAAAGTAAAGAAATACAAGTGGCAAGTGATTATTTGATTTTTTAGCCTTAAATTTAATTAGGTGATAGAAATTAGAATCTTTGTGGCAGCACTGCAGATTTTTTTTTTTTTTAAGAAGCCTGGCTTTCCCTTGGTGCTGCAGGAGTGAGGGTTGGCTGTGTGTGGAAGCCAGGGCAGCCCTGCATATTCTGCACTTCATTTCCTTCACTCAAAAAGGAGAGCAGCAGACCTGGATAAGATTCAAAGAGTGCAACAAGGAGGATCAAAGAATTTTCCTGAGAACAGCTTCAGCACAAGCAGTGACTCAATGGACTGCACCTCTTTGGTACAGGAGTGGTGACTCACGGGAGACAGGGCTGAAGTCTGTAGAGCTGAGTTGCACAGAGAAGGTGAATGAGGAGCAGATGCTCACTGCTTCTTCTGCAGCAAGTTTAAGGTTTAGGTGAGAGGCTCAAAACAAACAAAAGGCACTAGCTCTGGAGACAAACTCTAGTGCAGCTGTGAATCCCTTTGAAAGATACAGTGGAAGTTGTACGTTTACATAGGGTCAGAAAGCAAAAATTCCCTGTTATATCCAGTGGCTTCTGACTCAGGACACGGTGGAGCTGCAACTTATTTTAATTCAGCAGAACTTCCTTGAGCTGTCCCTGCACTTACCCTCCTTTGGTAAGGGGTGAGATGCTGCCCTGGCTGGACTTTGCTCAGGCCTGACACCTCATCTGTGTCTGGGACCACTTTGCTCTTCAGTGCTCTGGTACAACAGGGGTCTCCTTGCTGTTCTGTTCCTCATCACCCACCTGTTTGTCTTTCCTCAGGGTCCTCTCCTTTCTCAGTTCCTTTCTCCCACCCCATACATCCTCTGTTTGTTAGACATGAGGGAGGGTGGTGGCAGGGCACGTTCCCTATCCTTGGAGGCTGTGCAGTATTTTAGAGGAAATTCAGATTTTCCACAGAGAAGCGGCACACTCTATAGATGTCAATAGGGCTCTGGCAGTGTTTGAATTGCTTTGATTTGCCTGCCCCTACGTGTGCCAAAATTCATTTGAAAAGAGGGAAATACTGGTTACTTTATGTGGCACAGCTGCTGGGTTTCTCTTACCTCTCTGCTGTGCCTTTCACCAGCCCATTACACCTACCTGTAGTCTCTGATTTTCTGTGCTAAGCAAGCTCTTTGAGAAACTGTGTTTTTAAACAGCCTGTACCGTGGAACTGACACTTCAAAGTAATTGCAAATGTTGCAAATAATAAATAATATTGTAGCTATGCAATTATAATATGATACTTAGCTCCTTCTAAGGGTCAGCCTGACAGTGTGCTGTGGCTGTGATTCGAGCAGTTCAGTTTGCAGCTGCTGTGTCATCAGGAGCTTTTGTGATTATGTTTACAGCAAAAGGAAACACAACCGTAGAACAAACTGGTGATTATTGTATATATACTCATTTATGCCTCCTATTTACAGTAGACTGACTGCAGTATTGATCTGAGCCTTTCCAAACCAGTTGTTTGGAGCTCAGTTTTGCCTTTTTTGCTTGGAATACCCTCAAGAATTCACATGAATAATAGTATGTGCAACCAAAGCAGAATTAGCTCAGGCCTCTGAAGAAAAGCGCTCTATATCCCACGTTCTGGTGGCTCTTTAGGTAGCTGAAGCACTGAAAATATGACTGTCTTGCAGTTCTCCAAGCTCTGTTTTTCATTATACTGATCACTGCACGTCACAGGGAAGAGATGGTGCTCATCTGAAAGAACTCACCACTGCAGAAAAGAGATTTGTATGACAGGAAAAACAAGGGAAGCCAGAAGGGTTTGATGATCCAGAGTGACAACACGTGAAGCCAGCAGAGATCCCACAGAGCTGGGCTGGCAGCACAGCCTCAGCTCAACACCATGAGGAGAACAGGGGCAAAGTCAGGGTGCTGGAGCAAGTCCCTGGGGAAAGACTTGACTTCAGTCTCTGCTGCAGGTCTGTCAGAGTAAGTGCAGCAATTGTGCCTGGAGCAGGGCCTTTCAGGGGCTATTTTGGGATTGAACCGATCTTTCTCTATGTAGAAGTTCTGTTTCATCCCCATAAATTCATAAAGAGGCTTTTGAGGGCTGGCCTGTTGCATTTGTGGGGCAAGAAAGGATAATGGGACCTGTCAAAAAAAGGCATTGTTTCCTCCTCAAAATGGTTGCTGCTCAGCAGTGGCTCAGCAAGATAAAAGCAGCCTTAGCAAATCAAAGATCTGCAGGGAACATGTCTGCAAACACAGTCATAAAATTTGCTGTAATGGTTCTTGGAAAACATGCTTGTCTGTTTTCTTCTACTTTTCACCTGACATTGGCTCTCACAGCAGCTGAGAGGTGGCAAAATTTCATCTGTCTTGAAAATTAGAATGTGCTTTGCTGTGACTTGCAATTGATCCGATTAGCTAAGTAGGTTCGGGGTTTATAATTAAATTTGAAAAGCCATGTTGTTCAGCGAATGGTATTGCACCTATAATTATGGATTATGGAAGTCACCTCTTCTGCATAAGCATAAAATCTGCATGAGTGCAGAAGTGGTTGGACTCATATTTCCATAAATAACCCAGGCAGATGATTTCCTTGCCTTAGGTAGAATAGGTTTTCATTGATCCACTCCTATCTAACATAAGAATATAATATTTATTATGCTAAGCCTAAATCACTCAGGCTATACACAAGTGTCTTGCAGTACATCATAAACACGATGCAGCAATTCAGCATCCTCATCAAAATAATTTGCAACTCACTTGTTTAAATCTGGCACTGCCTTGTGAATAAAATAAGAACCAGCATTTGTATACTGAGTGCATGAACTAAAGCATACAGGGTTCAGGATCAGTTATGTAGGAGCATGAATAACTTCTCAACTCGTTTCAAAGCTACAGCATTTTGGAAGCAGTAGGTTCCACTTTGACCTTGCATGCTAGATTTTCATTGTAAATAATCAGATACATTTTTACGACTATTCTAATTAAATGTTGGAGGTAAAACTGATCACAAGATGGTTGTGTTCAGTTTTTTCATTGTTATGTAGCTGCAGTGGTTTTCCTGGTTCTAGTGTCTTTTCTGAAGGATGATCAGGACTACTGAAGTGCTTCATTTTAGCTAACAGCAGCACCATATCCAACCAAAATTAAGAGATCATGGTAAAATGCCAGTTTCCACTTTACAGCACTATGGGAGGGAAAATCTAGTTGAAGAAGCGTGTACAGAGTTGGGAGTTTGTTTTTCAAACAAGTAATGTTAGAAATAAAATATTTAAATATTTTTACTTGAGTGTATTTATTTACATGGCAGAAATATATTGTTAACACAATGAAAACAATAGTAATGATAATAGTAAATATGAGAAATAATAGCTTATGTGCAGCAGCAAGCTTGAGAATCTTGCCTTTATTTTCTTTGTAGATGTTCTTTTGGGTGTGAATGTGGAGACCTATTTGCTGGTAGCCTTTTGTTACTGTAGGTCACGGGGCTTGAGCAAGGAGGCAAGGGAAGGAAAAATACAGTCTCTATTTTGTGATCAAACTGTCACTGAGTCCTTTGAATTCAGTGAACTCAAACCAATGTGAAATCAGGTGCAACATGTAAATATTTCTACCTGTGATGTGATCCTCAAACCCTGCCTTTATTCCAGAATTTGTCTGATTTTGACTGAATGCAAGAACTTTAGTGAATCAGATTGTGACATAGCAATGTCACTTGAGGAGAAGTCACTCATTTCTGGGGCAGGCATAACTGAGAGACAGAGATAAAATCCTGTCATGACGTCCATGGGGACTTCTGGACAGATATTGCTTCTTGTTGGGTGTGACATTCATGGGCTACTGGTTGTTGCTGTCTTTAGTATTTGCTCAGTTTATCCAGCCAAGACCTGAAAATTCCATTCTAGTGTTCCCAAAACCATAGCTTCTGTTTATCTGCTAGAGAACTGCTGGTTTCCTACTAAATTGTATTAATGGGGATTATAAACTGTGTGTCCAAAATCTGTGAAATCTGATGATACTGTGAGATCTAATAAATACTGATAGATAAATACAGACAGACTGCAGTTTTACATCAATATGACTTTTTTACAGGGTTTGGTGAAATTGCTCCATATTTAAACCAGAAAAACTTGCATGAGAAGCTCAATGACTGTGTGTAAATTTTCCTGCTGTATGTTTTTCCTTAGATTTTCAGATTTTTAAATATGACTTTTCATACAAAATAAATATATGCTAAATATTTTTTTCATATTATTTCTGGAGGAAAAAACATTTCGGAGATATTATGAGTCTTGTATTTTTAGGCTTATTTAGTATATAGCTTTATGTAGTTTATTCTTAATTAACAGTGAGTTCTGTTGTGTTTGAGATCCAAGAGCAGTGTTTGAATTCCGTGTTTGCAGAATGGGCTCTGACATAAAATTTCTCCTTTTTATCATTAGTGGAATTGATTGATGTCTTTGCTTAGCAGAAAGATTGCCACATGGATACAAAGATAGCACGTTTCTTGCTCTGCCTGAAGTGCATGTCATGCCATTTCGCTTTTAAGCACACAGTTCAGAAGAGATGAAATGGGAAAGCCCCTGCGTCTGTTACCTCGGGCTGAGCGCTGCAGAGGTGTTCTCCTTGTGTTCCTCTGGCACACGACTCGCCAGGAACTTTCATATAGACCTGAGTCAGAGTTCTTTCCAGCCTGGTGAGACTTACTTATCAGAAAGACTGAGATAAATCAGGCTGTGGAAGAAATCAAATGGACGCACTGAGTGACGTATCAGCTTCAGTCTGCAAAGATTGACTTTGTTTAATCTGGTTCTGTAGAAACCACAACTCAGGAGCTGTTACAGAGGAAGTTAATGAAGATAATTCCTAAATGGGAGGGAAGAAAAAAAAAAAAAAAGTCACTTGGTGAAGAGGAAAAATCAGTTTCAGTGTGCAGGGAGTGGAGACATTCTGGCAGGTGTGCGAGCTGGTGGCAGAGGATGAACCAGCCGCACTTTGCAACGTCTCAGCGGCTCCACGGATGGCAGAGAGAAATGCTAACAGTACTTGAGGCCAGTTTGCTATCCTGCTGCCAGTATATCCTGCAGTTGGACATGCAGGCACTGGAATTATGCACCGTGGGTCCCGGGGCGTCTGGCGCGAACAATGGTGGTGCTTGTTCCGCGCCCAGCACGCTGTCAGACAGCAGGGCCTGTCAGCTGAGCTCTGTGTCCCTCTGTCCTCTGTGCACTTCACTCTGTGCTTGCTGTCAGACAGCAGGGCCTGTCAGCATGGCCAGCTGAGCTGTGTGTCCCTCTGTCCTCTGTGCGCTTCAGTCTATACATGCACACGCAGAAGACCATGGAATCAATTAGCTCCTTGTCTTGCAAACAGGGCCCAGCTTTCCAGAACAGCTCCAAGGGTGTGTCTGAGAGCCAGACAAGCTGGAGGTTTCTCTTGGGCAGCTCGTGGGCTGGTTTCAAGTTACTCCATATTTCATTGTCTCCTATTTGCTGAACCTTGGTTTCAAATGATTGCGCTGGTTCCCCGTGCATCTTAAAGGCACAGGTTCCCCTGCTCCCCAAGGAAATAAAGACACGTTCTCTGTGTCCTCCAGGAAGCCTGGGAATGGTTTCACCCCATGTGCGTACAGGGAGCCAAAAACATGTTGTTACTGGCACACAGTGCACAGGTAGAGGGGCTGAGCAAGGGAAAATCTAATGGCTGTGTGTCTTGGATGAAAGGGTTTATCTTTGCAGGGTTATTCTTCAAAAAAATATCACTGTATCATTACTCTAATGACTTCTTTCTCTCCTCTCTCTCTCTCTCTTTTTTTTTTTT